>VZRI01011266.1:4451-127780 GCA_013397515.1 Upupa epops
TCCCTCAGCAATTCCCCCCGCTTTCAGCAACTGACGCCGAAGCTGTGAGGCGGTTCCCAGACCGTAAGGAGAAGGCACGGCCTCAGAAGAGCGGGGCGGGCCAGCCTGCCTCCTGCGAGTCGAGTCGAGACCCTCAGCCATTCTGTGTCTCGGCACACGCGCCCGCCTCTCGGTCCTGATCTGTCCAGAAGACCCACGGAGAAGTCGGGGTGAACAATGAGATAAAACGAGTCAGAATTGACAGAAGGTCTTCTCTGCGGTGAGGCGGCGCCATTTTGCAATACGGCAGAACACCTATGGTGGGCGCCATTTTGCAGCTGACCGAGCGATGAGAAGAGCGTCACTACTTTTCACCATTTGGGCGCCGCCATTTTAGGTTACGGCAGAATCTCCGCCTTTCCCTAGCGCAACCTCATAGGGTGTCGCCATTTTGGCATACGAAAAAGACGGCGACCCGCAGGGGTCCTCACCCTCTCCCTTCCTCCCTTTAGGTGTCTTCATAAAATGCCCGTAGAGAATCCCCTCTTTTTTCGCCCCGATCCCAAGATGGCGTCGATGCGGGAGAGTGACACCGGCCTGTGGCTGCACAACAAGCTGGGTTCCACGGACGAGCTGTGGGCACCGCCGAGCATCGCCTCGCTGCTCACGGCTTCGGTCATAGACAACATTCGTCTCTGTTTTCACGGGCTCTCCTCGGCCGTTAAGCTGAAGCTGCTGCTGGGGATGCTGCACCTGCCCCGGCGGGCGGTAGATGAGGTGAGAGCCTAGCGGCAGCCTGCGCGGGAACCTTAAGTGTGTGTGGGGAGGAGATCTCTGCCGAAGATGGTGTGAGAGGATAAGGTGTCTCGTGCTAGCACCGCTTTCTCCTTATCCCCCCACCTTTCCTTATCCCAAGGAGGCTGTGTGGAGCGCTCGTGAAGGGTCTGTCGTATGGCAGGGCCCCACAGACATCTCTCCCAAGGGGAAGCACTTGTAGGCTTTCCTGGGTGAGGAGGAGGAAGAAGGGGGGAGAAGGACCCGGCTGGCCAAGTGTGAGAGGTGGGGCCCAGCTAGGAGGACCTGGTCCTGGGTATGAGGGAAAGCGCTCAGGTTCCTTCTGATAGCGGAGCGAGCGAAGTAGTGGCTTCGCTGCTGCTCCTCCTCTTTGGGAAATCTGTGGTATTGGCCTTTCAAAAGCAGTTTTGACCTGAAACCTAATCTTACACCTTCGCGTGAATTTGTAGGGCTGTATTTTCATACAGTTTGATCTCCTTTGTGGAAGAGGGCTTTCCTGAGGCAATGGCTGTACTGGAACTAGGACTGAGAGGTAGAATCATAGGAAAAAGTCAGATTTTAGGTTCCCTTCACTCTCATTTGTTAATAGTGGCAGTTGTTTAGGTGTTCAGGTAGAATATCTTGGCTTTAAGAAGGACAGCAGCAAGTGCTGAAACTTAGGAATGGAAGATCTAGGGTCTACACCGAATAACGTTTTTCCCCACCTTCTTGCAGTCAGATGTTGCTTGAGCAAAATTGTGATGTCTTTTCTTGCTTCTCTTTGAAATTCTGGGAGCACCTAGTGCTTTTCTGCGCTGTGCTATCCCAGCTAATAAACTGTCTGGCCTGAGTCTGAGCTGGCTTTGCAAGCTTAGCTGGCCCTGGACCATACATCATCTGCAGCTGGCTTAGTCTTTCTAGTAGGCAGCTACTAATGTTTGTGTGGTAATAGTTAAAGAATAATTGGGAAGTATTTTTTCAGCTGGGTTTCAAGCATTCCTCTCCAATTTCCACCATGCTGGGTTTCTAGTAACAGTCATGGAGGTGGTGCATAGTTAATCCTCAGGTTTTCATGTATCCTTAGCAATGCTTGCACTAGACTATTCCTTGGCTAGGACACAGGTGCTTCTTAGGCTTAATGTACATTTATGAACATTAGGCATGGGGAGGGGAGACTGTGTAACATGATTAGTGTATACTCATCTTTTGTGTACTTGTAAATGGAAAATCCACAAGCATTGTATTTAAGCAATAGTTTGGTGTATGTTGGTGTCTTGCTACACGCATAGGTATGGTTGTTCACCGCATTAGATTAATTGATGTAACTTTAAAAAAAGGTCTTGTTCAGCATATTTAATTTTTAAAACATGATGTTCATGTTTAATACCTTTCCAGTGCACAAGCTGTCTGGCTTGTGTGGCATAAATGTAGTTGTGTTTAGGGCAAACAAAATAACCAAGGCCAGAAAGGGGGATGGGGAGCCATGCATGAGCTTACATCAACTGCGCGTGTGCAAAATGCTTCTGAAGTAGCATGAAAAATCAGGTAGCCTGGAAAGATTAAGTATTGCAGCGATCAGTAAAAGCTAGCAAATTGTGTTTTAAGATTCAAAAGAGCCTAATAACCCTTAGGGACCTTTATAGATAACATGCCAACTCTTTCAGGGAGCAGAATTAAAGGCAGCTGAAATAACTTATTGAAATGCTGCGACAGTGTTCACTGGTTGGGTAAAAGAACTTTTAAAAGAAATTCTAAGGAAAATAGTAGCCAGCAACTTTTCATAGCTATCAGTAGCTGAGATAAGTAGACAAAGTGTAGGTAAAGAAGAGCAAGTCAGTTGCTGTGCCTTTTAGTGTATTGTTAATCAGTTGCATCCCAAATACAAAGCTCTTATTATCGCTGTAACAACATGTAATGGGATTTTCCACTTATTTGGCACAGTTTGTGAATTTGATCATGAACCTAATCATTCATTGTAAACAGAGTATCCCTTGATCCCGGTCTAGAGATTTTTCAGTCCTTGTCAAAGTACCTGTAACATTTTAGTTCTTTCACGCACATGTAATCTGTTTTTTTAAGCCTTTCTATTATATTTTTAAAAATGGTTAGAAATGAGAAACTTGCATAAACCCTTCGCATTGTTAGTAGGCCTGTTATTACCATTATAGGCTTCTTTCTAAAAATGGTAAAAATAGCTGATGTAACCAAACAGCAAGGGATGTTGTTTTATATTTGTTTATGGCAAGTATGCTCAAGCAGGTTGTATTTGTGAAAACTTGCTATGTAACTGTCAAGATTTTAAGTATTGTCACTGTCACTTAGTAACTTACATGTGATGCCTAGGACTTACATGTATATGTTTGTGTCAGTATATTTACACTGTGCTGTGCACATTCCTGCTCAGTCTGTTGTGGAGTGCTAAACATGAAGTCTTTTTGCTAGCAGAAATACATCAGTATAGCATACTTGTAGCTGCATGGAAGCAGCATTTGTAATTTGGAAGTCACTCCCGTATCTGAAAATGATTTAATTCAAGTACTTTCTCTCTTTGGAAAGGCATATATGTGTTCTCTGTGCCATGAGCCTGCCTATATTGATCGTGTGTGAGAAGAACTGAGCTGGGGTTTTGAAACTTGATAGTATTGGAAAATGTTTTGCATTAACTTCATAGAGTTTGGGAATCCCAATAATGGATGCAGGATATATTAACATGTTACATAACAAGCAAGTAAATAATAATCCCTTCTAGATAGCAGATTTGACTTAGGTATTTCCTCTTAAAATCCCTTTCCCCCCCTCCCCATGTTTTCTGTATGATAGAACTTTTTCTGAGGCATTCAGTAACCACTTGGGAGCATAATCTGAATCAAACGTTATGTGGGAATCAGAAAAGTGTGGTGGTATTTGGTTTAGAAAGGGTTTAGTTGATTGCTGGTGTTTTCCAAATCTCTGTGAGAGTTTCAGTCTAGACAAGTGATTTTTTTCAGTGAGTTCTCTTGAAAGCTCAGTACTTTACTTATGAGTGAGTTTTTTTTCTCTTTTTTTCTTAATTTTTCGTAATTTTTTCACTTAACACTCCAAATATTGTGTAGATGTGATTCAATCCTTGTAATACTCCTGTGGAATAGGTAATAAACCTAATTTTTTATCATGCTGTGAACCTCATTACTGCTGGTTTGTTCCTGCTGACTAATAAGAATAATTTACTCCCATTTTAATGTTAAGTGTTTTGTATACAGTTATCAAAAATACTCTTTTCCACTGTAATTCTCTAGGCAGACCTTGCTAACTTGAATCTTGCTGCCTCCCAGCTCTTCCTCTGCCATGTTTTTTCTAGATAATTGCACTTATTTGAAATGGTGCCTAGAGTTCAGTGTTGTGCTGACCAGAGTCTCAATTGTGAATTTGACAGAACAGCTAATTCTGTTTATTTTGTATGTTCTTGTTAACTTGATTCACAATTGCAAACACAAATTTTCTTTATGAGCCAATGTTTAACTTGCTCAGGGTTAGATTGTGATGTTAAAACCAGGTGTGGAATGAGATGGCTGTGTGCTTCTGTGCTCTCTGAATTATCTTGAGAGGAAGATGCCGATTCTGGCAGTGGCCTGTCTTTTTGTTGCAGTAGCCACAAGACAGCAAAATACAAGGCAGTTTCCTTAGTGTGAATCAGGGGTCTGTTTTGCGAGTGGAATTGTAGAGTACTAGGAGCAAGAGGGCACATGGCACTTGCCTTTCTGCTCAGAACCAGCAGAATTCTATGCATCTTAATAGCCAGTGTTCTTAATTTTTCTGTGATGTAATATGCCATATTTTAATTTAGTATTACTCTTAGCCTCTTATACTATTTCATGATAAAAATACAAAACGTAGACAGTAGTGATATTTGATCCACTCTGGGTTTGTATTGAATAATTACTAATACTGTATGCTCAACCTAGTGCTTTTATCTTAATTAAAATGCTGTATAGTAATGCATATACCTATTAAATGGCCTCTCTGTGGCTTCTGAAAGACTAAAACTTGATTTTGTTTATTAGCCAGCTGTTGATGGAATTGTCTGAACACATATATATTAATACATATGAAAATTAATTTAGGCATAAAACAAATGACTGGGAATTCTTTGCAAGAACCATCTCAGAGCTATCACTTTGTGCATTGCAAGTAACATTTCCTTTTTCACTCCTTCCCACGATGCTGTTTTGTGTATTCTTCTTGCACAGCCATTATTAATCTCCCTTTGTTCCCAGGTTTTTTTTAAATTAAGAGTTTATTATGGCCTTGCTGTAAAGTAACAGGAAAACTATACAGAATTCTGTTGGTTTTGAGTTGCATTTTATGCATTCTTAAAGCACAAATGAAGTTTATTTTCATGTGGCCAGTTCAGCAGTGAACTGGGAACATATTTAAATGGCCATTTGAAGACAAAATATGAGTGAAAACTCAAATGCAGGCTGTTTACATGCAAACCCATATTTAGGCAATTCTCTGTGTAGTTCGCAGTGCACTTTAGCGTGCTTTACTCCCTTATGTGTGACAGCAACTGCTCTTTCACCGTGTTCTTTCTGCCTTAAGGACTTGTGATAATATTTGCTCAGTGTTAGGCAGGCAAGTTGTTTGGAGGATCCTTTCTTCAAGGAATCAAAGTCATGTGGTCTCTTGAAGCATGATTAGGTTACCTGAAATTTTGCTCCCCTGGGAGCAGCATAGATACAAGGCACCCAGGCAAGAGCTACATGGAAACATACATGGGAAAGGCAGTTTTTGGTATAACTAGGGGTTTTGTGGAACAGATGTGAAGAGTAAATTCTGAGAATGTAGGAGACACCATTCCTCCAGCTATTAACTAAGGTTGCTTTCATGGATGAAATTGCATGGTATCCATTTAGCCCTGTTAGTGGTGTTCAGATAAAGCTTGTGAAAGAGGTGTAAATATTGTATAGCTTCATTATCTGTCATGGCATGTTTTAAATTTTCTGGTGTGTTGTGTAAATCACTTCTGTAATCCTTATATGATAGGTGGAGAATAAAGGACTTTGTTTTGGTATTATTCACATTCATCCTTATCTGTTGTAGCAGAAGTGACTTCTAATGAGTGTTTTAGGGTTAGAATAGAGATTGGCAAGTCTAGGTTAATTTTTTTCTCCCCACTGGATAAGTGTTGGTTAACACACGTTAAACAGTGTGTTGTCATGTTTATGTGGTCAGTTTAATCCAAGGCAAATCTACAGTGCTGCCGGTAGCTGACTGTCGTAGTGTCCCCTTTCTGCTCCTCTTCTTCTGGTTCTAATGTTGTACTGACATTAGTGAGCCACACCAAGAGGCAAGTTTAAAGCTACAGAGAGCTGCTAGTTTTTGTCAGACAGTGATGTTCATTTCACAGTCCCATTACTGTGCAAGGGGTAAAGGACAAACTGTCCATATAGTGACTGCACTTGTTATCTTTCTATACTGAGAGGGCAATAACATTGTGTAGATGAAAGCAAGTGTTTGTCTACCTCTGAGCTTTATAAGTTGTTGGGGGGGTGGGGAATGAAGAACAGAAATTTAATTTATTCCTTACAGTTGCATGAGTACAGTAAGCTTATTTTAATAAACGTTTTCATATGAGAAAAGGCTGCCTCTAAATAAGGAAATAGTGATTCAACATAAAGTTGAAGAAGAATCTGTTGCTTGTCTCCCCAAGTACAGAAATGTGTAGACTGGCTAAGCTATAAGTGCCACAACAGGTTGTAAAAAAAGTAAACTATTCCCTTAACATTGAATATTTTACGAGTATAATACCATGAAGTTACAGAGTGTTTAAATAGTTCAGGTATATAAATACTTTGCTTTGCAGTTTGATGGATGCACAGTATATAACAAACATCTTAGTTCTGTTATGCTGATGATTTAGTGCTTCCATGGAAGTTTACTTAAGGGGGGAAAAAAAAGGCAAGTGTTTAGTCTTCATTTGGGGGTTTTAAGCTTACCTGTGAATGCAGTAAAACAACCATTTTAATAGATGGACTGTGTTCACCTTTGGCTTTCAT
Organism: Upupa epops; assembly: GCA_013397515.1. Classification (NCBI taxonomy): domain Eukaryota; kingdom Metazoa; phylum Chordata; class Aves; order Bucerotiformes; family Upupidae; genus Upupa; species Upupa epops. The sequence goes on from VZRI01011266.1 coordinate 11,240, forward strand.
AATGCCAACAGACATGCAGACAAATAATTTTAAAAAGTTGGCACAATAACTACTCTTAACTAAACTCTACAAGTTATTTACCTTTTTCTCAAGATAGATGTTTAAAGAAAAAGCACCTTTCTGACTATAGAAACTTTGGGTAGATGGAAAATATTGTTACTTATGGCATATTATAGGGCTGGATCTATGTAGTTTGTGTCAAACAATACAGTTTTAATTAGCGTGAAACACATTATTTTGGCATAAGTTTAAGTAAAATTTTGAGGACTTAGAGTGTATTTGCTACATATAAACATAAACTGTCTGCTTCATTTGTGTATCCCAGAAAGGGACACATTTTCATTTAGATGTCTGTTCTAAATAACTCATCGTGGTCTGGTTGCATGTTCTTACAACTGAATGTAATGTGTGGTTACTCTGTGAGTTTTAGTATTTAAGTAGACAGTAAAGTAAGAATTCAACCTGTTGCTTGTAGTAAAAATGTTTAGCAGTAAAGCAAAGCTTTGAGCTGCCAAAAGCTCGAAGCAGAATTGGGTTAAATTGACTGAAAGAAATATTACAAAAATTTATCTTGGTTCATTCTTTACTTAATTTTAAAGATAATTGTAACTGTGCCAAAGCAGTATCCCTTTTCCCTTCCCCAGTAGTATACCATTGTACATGTTTATGCTAGTATTTTTTAATGAAAAAAATAATCCACTGTAATATGTTTAAAATGGTTTCAAATTGGCTGATTTTCTTTTTCTTTTTTTGTTAGATGAAGGGGGCACTGACTGAAATTATCCAGCTCGCTACCTTGGATTCAGACCCCTGGGTCTTAATGGTAGCTGATATTTTAAAATCCTTTCCAGATACTGGGTCCCTTAACCTTGATCTTGAAGAACAGAATCCAAATGTTCAAGATATTTTAGGAGAACTTAGAGAAAAAGGTAAGCCTTTTCTGTTAGTGAAAATTACGGATGTGTTACCTTCCTTCAGAGATAACCTGTTGTTTCAGACAGTCTTGCTTTTTTAACGGTAGTGGTATCAAGACAAGCAGTAGATCTTCGCTCTTAACTGCCACAATAATGTCTTAATATTTCACACATCCATCAGACCTTAAATGTTAGGTATTACCTGAGTATTTTTGAAAGGCAGCACAGAAATTCATGTGAATTCATTAGTGTTGTAGGCAGGCAATATATGCATCAGTAAAGAATAACTGGTTTACTGCAGCTTAGTAGGTTGAGATATTTCATCTGTTGCTTTGTCTTATGTGTTGTAGTACCAAAGAGAGCAGTAAGGCACTTCTCTACACAGGCACTGCAGAAAGCATCATGTGTGTTGAAGCACCATGGCTGTATTAGACAGGTGGGGTGCATCTCTGATTGAAGTCCTCTTCTAGGCAAGGCTCATCTCAGGAAGACTTATGCTCCTGACTATGTGTGTCACTAGCTGAGGATTGCCTAGCAGCTGAAAGTACTGGCTCAGGCGGCTGTGTAGTTGCAGCTTCAAACAGCATAGTAAATGGTGATACAAAGCTCCTCTTACTTCATTCATTTGATTTATCACACTGCCTAGAGTAAGCCCTCAGGCATGAATGGACAGACATGGTCTTGGAGTTAGGATTCTAGCAGGCCAATAATGAAATGGCCTGGAAGTGGAAACATTTAGTTTTCTTACTGTAAACAAATCGTTCTTTGTCTGTTCACACTTCTGGCTTGGACTTGTGTTTAGTAGTTCCTGGTTTATATATTGTTTTTAAGGAATTTGAGAATACAGTCATTTTTGTCTTTGACAGTAACAACATGTTTAATATTCCTATAGTTTGACTAGGTATAATTAATATGGAAGCTCTTATGAAGCTGATGTGAAACATAAACATCCTAATAAGTGGTTGTGTACTGTGTAATAATTGGAACTAAATTTTACTTGGTATTAAAACAAGTAATAAAAAATTTTGAAATAACTGTACAGTTTAGTTGTAAAATGTTTAGCAGTTAGCTGTCAAAAAGATGCTAAATACCCATGTGTGTTGTGTTAACTCTTTATGCAGTAAGCGAATGTGAAACTTCAGCTATGTTGCCATTGGAATGCCAATACTTAAACAAAAATGCCTTGACAACACTAGCTGGGCCACTTACTCCCCCAGTGAAACACTTCCAGCTGAAAAGGAAACCTAAAAGTGCCACTCTCAGAGCTGAACTCTTGCAGAAGTGTAAGTAATACTACAGCTAGTTGATAACATTGTGTATCAAATTCATGATAAAAGAAAAATTTATATACAGTCTTTTATCCCCATACAGGAGAATACTTTGGAATTTTTTATTATACAGGCTTTGGCAGGGTTCTTTTCCTTTGATGGACTGATAGGTGTGGAAGTCCACAGTTAAATCAAGATTAGCATTTTAATGTAAATGCTGTTCAGATTTCAATATGTGCATAAGGCTTTTTAAAGCACAGATCTGTTCTCTCATATGTAACATTCAGTTGTGAAGACTTGTGAAGAACAGCTTTGTTAAAGCTCATGGAACAAAGCTGAAATGAGAACCTAGTTTTATTTTGCCATATGTTTTGGCACAGGGAGCAAAAGCCACTAATTAAGGTTTTATTTTGCTCAGTATGGCTGTTTAGGATGTGAAAGCTGGTAGGGATTTTGCTGACAAAAAGTAGCATATGTGCACATGTATGTGTTGGTACTTACTTGTATAAGTGATGTTAAATAGTTTACCTACTGTGCTGTTGCAGCAGCTTGATTCTTTATTGCATGTGACTTGAGTGGTTGGTTAGATACAAAATTTGTAACCTTGTGACATTATATAGAAATTTCTTAAATTATTTCAGTCTGTGAGTAAATTGTTTGCTTTGATAATGTCTTCTAGCTTAGACCATGTTGTCAGTTGTATAATCATGTAAATATCACGTATTCTCCAAGTACTGTTTACCCCACATAAATGACACGGGTTTTAATTAAACATAATTCTTAGTTTGTTGCTATACACATCTTTATGTATTTTGCTAATACCTTGTTTAGGATTTAATGTATTGTTCACCACAGACTGTAATAACTGAAGGCCTTTTTTCTTTTTAGCAACAGAAACTGCACAACAACTCAAGAAGACTGCAGGAGTGCCTTTCCATGCCAAAGGCAGGGGACTGGTCAAAAAGATAGATACAACAAGTATGGCTTGCTTTCATCACTTCCTAGAAAGAAAATCTAATAAAGTAGTCTTGATGAAGAACAAAATTACCATTTAGTTTTTGTAGAAACTTACTGCTTTTGAGGCAAAGGATTTTTCCATTTTTGCCCACCTTTCTCATAATGAATGTTTCTGATGTGCCTTGTCAGAAAGAACAAGAGAGGAGTTTTTTTCTTAAATGGCAAGTGTATCTGCCATGCTTCTAAAATGTATGCAGCTAGATGATCATTCCTGTAGACTTTGGTAGGAATTTAATTTACATCACTCCGAGAATAACTCCTGACTAAGCCATGTTGCTCCAGAAGTGAGCAGGGTGGATCTCAGTGATCTGCTGTGCTTTTCAAAATGCTGTAAACTTGAAACTCCCTTGTATTTGTAGAATTTTGCATTGAGGAAAAAGGGACAGTGTGCGCTCTTCAACCAGGGCAGTGCAATGGCTTCTGTGTAATAGGCATGGCAAAGATGTGTAGTCATTATTCAGTTCTGCATTGAGAATAGTTGTGAATAGGGAGTTTAGATTAGATTTTAGAATGAATTTCTTCACCAGAAGAGTGATTGAACATTGGAACAAAGTACCCAAGTCAGTGCTGGAGTTACCATCCCTGGGGGTGTTTAAAAGCTATGTAGATGTGGCACTTCAGAAGATGGTTAAGTGGGCATGGTGGTTAGACTTGATGATCTTAGAGGCATTTTCCAGCCTTAATGACTGTATGATTCCATGGTTTCTACTTTTTGCTGAAGTTGCTGAGCTACTTGAACATTTTAAATAGACTTTTTTGACAAGGAGCAAGAGGAGGGTTCGAATTTATTATGTAATTTCAGTCACTGCACAGGTTTAACTCTTTTCATCACCAATGTGGTGTTGAAATGTAAAACTTGTGATTTCTTGGTGCGGTGGTTAGAAACTATGAAGTACTTTGTGCAAGTGCTATTTAAGGCGTGCTTTTGTGCCCTAAAATTTGGCCACGTGTTCTTGTAGCAAATACAAAAAATGTCAGAACCTAAATATTGTCCTAGTATAAAAATAGACCATTTGAGTCTTTTTGGCATTCTTTTTAGCCATTGAACTAATAAAGTAAGTTTTTTAGACTCTGCCTCAAGGGCCAAGTAGTCTCTAGAAATGCAGGCTTTGGTACCAGGTGGTGTTCAGTCTCCTCAGTCAGAGAGGATTGTGCTAAGGTAAAAAGACTCAGTATAACATAGAGGGATGCAGTGTGTCTGACCTCAAACTAAAATTCTGCATTTATCTTCAAACTGTAGGATATAATGAGATTAATCAGGAGGCTCAAAGACCTGATAGATACGTATATGTATATGTCCCTAAATTTTTAGCAGTTCATCAAAGAATTCTCTCTTTAGTAGTTGCATCAATTGTGAACTAGAAAGGTAACAGTGTAAAGTTGTGGGGGAAAACAACTATGTAAAGCATAGCAGATTCTAGAGTATTGAGACAACATGTTTTCCATTTAGCAGTGTAGACCCAAATTGGAAGTCCTCCTTGTGCGAACAGTAGCTCCAGAATTTCAGAGCCCTGTGTGAAGCTGTAAATTTATTTTCCCAGTACATTATGAGCCCTGAGTGCTGCAGAATTTGATAAAATAGTTTTATGAAGTAACTAGATCTTAATGTTCAAAGAGCAACTTTGGCAGTAACTGCACTGAGAACATCCATGCCTACTACTTTTTATGTATTCAGAGTTTGTTATAAGTAAGGAAAATATTGATGTATATAGGAAAATTATATTGTGATAGCATGCACCTCTTTGATTGCTTCATGTTGAATAATGTGGTAAGCATTATCGTAGAGATTGGCTCTTACTGTTTATTTGAAGGGTAAGCTCTAGTCTGACTTTGGAGTAACATGTAGTGTGTTACAGATAGTTCCACTTTATGAACTTCTGAAGTTAAATGAAGAGTGGGAGGGGCGTGTTTTAAGAAAGAAACAAGCTGAAGAACTCCATATTAAGGTGTATTAGTTACAAAAAAAAAATTACAGTTTTTGCCTTTTTATGTTCCCTAAGCACCACTCAAAGGAATACCAAAACAAGCTCCGTTCAGGAGTACTTCAGCACCTAGTGTATTTAGTCCTTCTGGAAACAGAACTCCTATTCCTCCTTCCAGAACACCTTTGCGTAAAGAAAGAGGAGTAAAGGTACGTACACTGTTTCTTGGTCTCCAGCCTACCTGCTCAGTTCTTTTTCCTGATTTAAAGTGAATTTTTGATGCTGTTTTGAATCAAGTATCAATATATTAAAGAAAAAATTAAGGACAATATTTAGAAACCATCTACATTAAATTCAACAATGGTCTGCGGTCTTTGTTTTTAGCTTTTAGATATATCTGAGCTGGATATGGTAGGTGCTGGCCGTGAAGCAAAGAGAAGAAGAAAGACATTAGGTTGGTATAACATGTTGCTTACAAAAAGGTTGTTAATATGCCTGTGCATGGGATCCAGATTAGTAGTATCATTTTGGTTTTTGTTTGTTAAAACTTATCTTCAGCTTAACTTTGAAAAAGGGGGAAAATGTAAAACCAAACTAAAAATACTTTTAAGGGAAGATTTCCCTGCCTTTTTTTTCCCCCAAATGTTTCTAATTGTATTGCCATGTGCCCAGGTAATGACTGTGGTGCATGAAAGCATTGTACTAGTCTTCTGTGCTCTGGGCAGCACACAGATGTGTGGAACTGTTGTGAGGTATTTTGGTATGCTTGTTCCTGCTGATTGGCTGAATAGATTAATTGAAAATAATGTTGAAAGATATTAGTAGTGCTGCCAAATTCTGAGATCTTAACAAGTGAGTAATAATCTGCCATACTGTTCTTAAGAGGCAGCACAGTGCTCTACTTCACTGTATCAGGGTGGTACACTTACCAGCATATTTGTCCCAAAACAACTTTTTTTTTTAATTTGTCCCAAAAAAATAGAGACCATCTCAGAAAAAAAAATTATAATTGCAATTAAATTTTTGTTTGGGTTTTGATGCCTTCTAATATCACTGAATTAGCTAGTTCTACCTAATTACTCAGTTACTGTATATCTTGCTGGATATACATCATGGTTCAGTTCTTATTTAGGTTGGTTATAAGATTTAGTATGAATAGTACTGTATCTGCCAACCCTTATACCACATTGAACATGTTTTAGCAGGCTTTGAGAAATGAGTTTTTCTATTCTAATTTTAGAAAGTATATTTAATTCATTATTTCAGAAAACCGCCTTGAACTGACCTCTCTTTTTGTGCAATAGATACAGAAGTTGTGGAAAAGCAAGCCAAAGAGGAAACAGTAGTAGAAAATGCTACCCCAGATTATGCTGCTGGCCTTGTATCTACACAGGTAAACCCAACCAAACAAATAATGAAACCATGATAGATGTTATTCTAAAACACTAGTAATATTTTACTAACTTGTTGAAACATGCTTCTTAATGTAAAATCTTAGTGTGAGGGGTGCTTGTCACAGGCTTACATCCAGGAGGCCTAGGTAATATAAGCAGCCAAGAAAGTGAGTTGTGTCTACAACTCATCTGTCTTTTAGCTTTAGAGAAGAACCTACACCCATGTCATGGGGTTGAGACTGGGCTGTCCATGAGAAGAATGACATTCTCCATTAAAAAAGATGTAGCTGAAAATCACTGAACAAAATTAATTCTGTTCTAACTCAAACCAGGACATAATAGCACCCTTTTCTGTGTATTTTGTCCATATGTAGTCTTTGAGAATTGGTGCTTAAAGCAGTAGGCAGCTTTTTCTAAGGTTTCCAAACCTGTGTTTTACTAGATTTAGCCCAGTCCCACTACTGAAAGGGGAGCAAATACAGTGGAACTGTTCTTAATCCAGATTACCCATGGCTTTAAAATTTAAGGTTTTTTTGGATCTAATAAAACTATAAGTTTGTTGATGATCTACTGAAAAAACTAACCTGTTGCTAAAGATAGGCTGGGTTTGGGAGATGGGAGTGTCGTATGTAGAGGTTTTTCCTGTTGTTTACACTACAATACACTACTAAAGCTGTGATGCAGCCTGATCTTCCTCAGTCAGGACATACCTTATGCAAGAATTTTAGGGCCTCCCTACACTTCTGAATTATACACTATTGTATTCCTGGACTTAATTTGGACAACTGGATTCTTTAGAATACTGATAGGTAGTTTGTGGCTGCTGTACCCAGTGTTTGCAAACCTCTTGGGATGATAGAAATCCATCTCAAATCTCATATATCTCCTCTTATTCCTTATCTAAAGTGATCATGGTGACCTCTGCCTCTAAGTCCACTTGTTGACACAAAGCACTTGCCTTTGGAGAGCATTTTGTTTAAAAGACCTGTGCTTTGGTTGGTGAGCTAGGCATTTTTCGCTCTAAAGCCTAATGGAAAGGACATGCAACATTGGTCCAGTTGTTAAAGGTGTAGCAATCTATGCAAAAAATCAACATACAGGCAGGTACTGGTAGGCTTGTGTCAGGAGGGAAGGTCGTTGCCTGTATTGTTGCAGAATACTAAGAGTTTTTTGGAATATTTTTACAGAATGATATCTTCTCTGTAGTCAGGCTATCATAAATGACTTCTCCAACAGACTCAGTCCCCCAAAACTTCTTTCCTCGTTTCAATCCCATGTGTTTCTAAGGTTGGATTGGACTACAGTGAAGATCTTCATAAAGATACTCGGAGATCCATGATGTTGTCTTCGGTGCTGTGCATGCAGCATGTACAATCAAGTACAAAATGTGGCATTTCTTTTGGCCTTATCCCAGATGGCAGCCTTTGTTTTGGTGTTTACTGTCTCAGTGGAAACAGAGTTTGACCAATGATTTTACTGCTGTCTTCTGCTTGCTTATGCGTAATGCCTTTACATTGTGATATTTAGTACTATGACTTTTGCTTATGGGTGGACATGGGTTTCTTCTTGCTGATAGGGAAGAGCAGGTTTGCTAAGGCAGAACACAATATCACTTATTCCTGCAGTGTAAATCTTCAGAACACAATCTGCACAAATGTCATAATTTTATTTCCATGCTGTTTGCTGTGGAGTGTCACTCTTTGCAGAAGTACTTTCTCTGAAATAGTATTTTTTTCTGGATCAGACTTTTGGAAGTAACTTTAATCAGAATTAGGGGATATAAAAGTTGCTGTCTATCTCCTAGGATAATTCTAGCATACAATTTGTATAAGAAGTTGGTGTTGTTGGAAGAGTAACTTTATCCTAACAGAGGATAAAGTCCACAATTAAGAGTCCACAATTAAGTTCCCTAAAGGAGCAAATGTTGACATTGTATTGAAAATGCTGAAACAATGCATGAATATGTGCAGTATGGCTATAATATTTTTTTCTGTTTTACAGAAACTTGGCTCATTGAACAGTGAGCCTGCACTACCTTCTACAAGTTACTTACCTGCTACCCCTAGTGTGGTGCCATCTTCCTCGTATATACCAAGCTCTGAAACACAGCCAGGTAAAAGACATGTTTTTGCTTTTGGGACCTAATACCTCCAACTCCGTACAGTTCTACTGTCTAGCTCTTCTATTATGTACAAACCTACCATCTGTCAACTCTGATTAAAACTTAACCTTAGGAACCCAGCTTTTGACTTTGCTGTAACCAGATATGTCGTTCTCCTTAAAGAAAATTTTTACTGGTTTTAAGTCTTGAAATGCTGGTTAAATCAAGCAAGCAGAGCAATTTACTGGTTAGCTTTTTCTTCCTTTATAATGCAATAAAGCCCACCAATTTTTTTAAACTCTAAAGAGACACAAGTAATACACATAAGTCTAGAGTATGTACTCTGTACACATCCATATGTGTGCACTTGCAAAACAGGTGCTTTCAAGAGTCAGGTTTCTAGAGGCAGGTATGTATTGGCTTTCAACAGTCTGGGATCAAGACATTCATTTTCCTTCCACCTTTTTATAACAGATAATAGCTGAGCTCTTGCATATTCTATGGGGTTTTTCTGATTTGTGTTTTCTGAAGTGCTACATGATTTTCAATTCTGTGTAATCGCCTATAGTATATAATACTATTTGGGCAAATATTTTGTATCTACAAATCTTAACATGTCTGGTTTTATGTGTTTTTTTTTTCCTTGCTGTGTTTAAATACTTAAAGGAATATATTGGCTTGCTCTAAGAGATGTGCACGACCAGGGTTCATTGCTGGACTCTGAGGCTGACAGAATCAACGTGTTAGTTTATTGCTGCCCTGGGTTAGGGGAAATAAAAAAAAAAAAGTCAGCCAGGTCTCAAGGGGGTCTCACATAGAATTTATAAGGCAAGAGAGAACAGCTTCTGGAAACAAAAGGGGGTTTATTGAATCTCCATTGAAGCACAAAAAGAAAAAGTAAAGCCCCAGCACGTGACACAATCAAAAAACAGCAACTCTGTTACAATGCCATTGCACACACATTCTGAGAAAAAGAAATGGGTAAAGCATTTGTAATCGGTCTTTGGTGTCAGGTCAGGTCCCCTGGGGGAAAGGGATACACACAGTGCAGTACAGCAGCACGTGCAACAGGGGAGACCCACCCCTAGGACACTTCAAACCATAATTTCCTGACATTCTGCCAAACGTTTAAGAGTTATCACAGATTCAGCTTCTTGCGCAAAGAGTTGCGTCCAGCTGAAATGGCAAACGCCCTCCATGGGCTTCATGACTCTCACAAACTTGAGCAGTCTCAGAGGCTTTTCTCAGTGGCAAACTGAAGAAAGTTATTCTTCCTGCTGTCCTGTAAATCAGGATGGCAGCAGCGGCTTGGCCCAGCCACGTGCTGAGCACACAGTGGCAGCTGTGGCTGTTGCAGCAGCAGCAAATCATCAGGAGACTCCCTCCTGTTTCAGGGACTTGGGTGTTCAGGGAAGAAACTTTCCGCTGGCGTAGCTGCAGTGGAGCCAGCCAGCAGTGGACATGATGTGCTGCCGCTGCGTGTTCCCACTACCGGAGAGCAGCTCCAGGTGTGTTTTCAGGATCGAAGCCCCTGCGAGTGTGGTTTATTTGACAGGGGGAGGCACGAGGCACGGCTGCCCCACGGGGCTTTGGAAGGAGGGAAGGGGAGGGAGCCAAGAGAAAGCTTGCTCGGTACCAAGTATTGGGGTGTGGGGCAAAGAGGAATGCCTCCCACAACCCCACTCTAAGCCAGTCACAACCCCCTCTGGAAAACCTGGTTCTCGGCTCTGATCTGCCTCCATGGCTCCTCCTGGATCCATTTCCCTTTGTCCCGAAATAGGTCATTTAGCTGACAATAGCTTCAGCTTCTCTGAGCAGACAGGGAAACTGTCTTGGATTGTGGGGTGGGGGGCGGTGGAAAACCTTAGTTTTTCCTAACCTCGAACAAATGCGTTTCTTTTACTCTTGCTTGTTGTGATTTTGTACTGTGATGTGTGAGGTGTGGCATATTGGTTGCTATAGAAAAATGCCTATTCAGAACCTGATTACTTTGCCCCAAAATGGTTCAGGATCAATCTGAAGGTCTGTGAAAACCTTTCTCTGACAGAAAATTGGTATCTCCAGAAGGAGCACAGCCAAGAGCACCTCAGTGTGGTCAGCAGCTAGTGTTGGTTTTCATTGTATTGTGTTATTGTTTTCTAAAGACCTTTGTTCTAATTTGTTTATTCCTTTCAGTGTATGGGCTGTCTTAGTTTTCTGATAGACAAGGAATATAAAACTGTTCACTTGATTAAAGTTACCCATAGGAGATTGACAGGTTTGGTCCCATATAATTAAAACATCATTCATTATGAAAGTCATCCTGACTTGAGAGGAAGCCAGTAGTAAAATTTAAGGCATTTGTATGAAATTAAGCAGTAACTAATTGTTACAGATGTTTATCTTATCCAAAGTTCACTGTCTTGTTCCACATCTTAGTGGATAATCATCACGTTGTTAAAACCAATCAGTTTGGAAGATGGTTAAAGCTATCCAGTCAGTGCCTGGATGGAGAGTGGCAGATATCTCTAAAATCTGATGTAAAAGGTGCGGTAGCTCTGGTCTGTATCTGCCATATTAGTCTGCTGTGAATGTAAGTTGAGTAGATGAGTTTAAACCTCAGGAGATCTGCGAAGGGTGCTTCAGCAGCTGTACTGGTCTCTAAGAACTGCAAATTAGTTTGCTAAAGTGTGCACTGGATAATTACTGTTTGCTGGACGGATGGTAGCTTAGGAAATCACTAACTTGATCATATATGTAACCTCCACCTGCAGCCAAGTTCGGACTAATAACTCCCTTAAGTGCAGGTGAATGGGTCAGCTTTGAAACAGCAAAGTTAAGACTTGTCAATGCTGTGAGGTTTTAAGCCTATTAGCAGTTAGTGTTTGAATGACAAGTGATTTGTGAAGGCTGCATTTGATTCTGTCATCTGTTTTAAATATTTGTGTATTTTCAGTTTGTGCTACTGGCTTGGGTTCATTTACGTTTTCCTTAAGTAAAAACTTCAGTAATTCAGTGGTTTTGGCTTCCAAGTAACAGTGCACCAATAATCCTGATGGGGCCAGAATACAATTATTAGACTAATATGCACTAAAGAGCAAATACATCTGTTTCAGTTTAATAGATCTAATATCCATTGAACATAAACTCTGATGCTAAATAAAGTGTAATCCATATTGGACCTTAAGTTATTATCTAATTATTGCTAAGATAATTGAGTGGAAAGATGATAGTTCGTCAAGTTTTCTTGTGGATACTTGAATATGTATGAAATTGTGGTGCTAAAAAGGAGTAATCAGAATTTTTGGTTTTGTTTGAAGTCCATTGGTGATGCTAATCCATGTTTATGGGTTACAGTGTTTTTTATTATCCTGGTTTTTTTTGCAGCTGGCTCTGCACGAGAGGCCTTGCAGACTAGCAGACAGGCTGAAGAGCCTGCAGCTGCAAATACTACTACAGCTCTTCCCACACAATTCAAACAAAGAACACCTATGTACAATAGTAACTCCAATCCACCTGCAACTACACCTACCTCACCCCTAACACCCACCACACCTCCTGCAATTTCCCCTGCGGCACAAGCTCCGCAAGCAGCCCCTCAAACTCAGCAGCAGCCACCACCTAAGAAAAGCCTCTCTCTCACAGTAAGTAAAACCAGGTTACTTTTGAATGCTGCTTGTGATGTACATCAGACAACGTGAATTTTTCTTACTGTTCTCATTTAGTATAGTTGTTGCTGGCCTTTGGATCATGGAGTGGTTTAAAGCTGCTTTATTATAACCAAAGATAAGGAAAATGTTTTGTGACTTGGTTAGCATTGCTGTCTTAATGTTAGTTGCATCTTTTTTAGTTGTGCAATGTTAATGTCACAGTAAAGTGTCTTTTTGTTTTTTACTGCTATTTATTATGTAAAATAAGGTATTACTCATAAAGAAATTCAGAAGATGTATTTCCAGCAGAGCTGTTGCCCAGCTAAGTGTGTATAATATGAACTCTAAAAAAGATCCTGCCATCACTGTGGTGGGAGAAAAAAATAGCAAGATTTTTCTAAGGTGAAAGCCTTTATTTTTTTGATTCCCCCACACTACACATCATCTTCAAGCCTGAGAGGGGAGAAAACTAAATAGCAGTTAACGAAGTCTTGAGGCTTCTTGTTGTTGCTTGAACTTTTAAGCAGGTAACTAGTTTGAGGTGCAGCTTATTTGAAGACTGCTAGGCACATCTGTAAGCCTGGCTTACAAGATCTGGATTTGAAGAAGCTGGGTGGCTTTTTTTTTTTAATATCTCTGCTTCACATGGTAAAGAAAAAAAAAAAGAAATATTTTGAAACTATTGAAAGCCTTGTTGGACTGTAGAGGACGCTTTTTCCTAGTGTCATAAATAACTTCAGATAATTGATAATAATCAGTTGTTAACAGCACGTTTCTCTAACTATTTAAAGGCTAGTTGCTTTTTTGTCCATTTCCAAGTTCAGCATTCAGCACTGTGTGTGTTAGGTGTAAGCATACAAGAAGGAAAACCTTGAGATTAAGGCCTTTTTAAGTCTACAGGCTGCTTCCTTATTCTTTCATGCTTGTCTGTGGGTGTTAATACAGGAACTATTGGCAGTGTTTTCTCCACTGGAATTCATATTGTGTCTGTTGCAGAGGGAGCAAATGTATGCTGCACAGGAAATGTTCAAGACTGCAAACAAAGTTACAAGACCAGAAAAGGCTCTCATACTAGGATTCATGGCAGGATCCAGAGGCATGTATTGAGACTAATTTGCTTTTAAATACACCAATCTGAACTTCAGCCTGGCATTTGTAAATGTGCATGTGTTGAGTGCAAGACCCATGCATGCTCTTTCCTCTGTATATACTGAACTCTTTGCTTTACTCTGGACTGTACATAGCTTTGTGTTTTATAGTTTCTAATTACCTGGAAATGGGTCTTTAGGGTCTGTTTCAGATAAGTCAAGCTGTCTGTCAGAGCAGTTCCTAAACACAGTATATATACAACTGTGAATATATGTGCAAGAGAGCTTAGACGTTGAACAAGGCAGCCAGTCAGAATAGTGAAAAGATTGGTTAGGTCTTAGTAGGCTGCCTAGAAGTCCAGTGAATGTAAATTCTCTCATGGCAAGTTGATGTACGAGTTGGGTAGTACGGAGCCCCCTTGTAAATTCTGTGGCGTTAGAAATGTAGCAACTGTTGTCTCAGATTTGAGGTAACAGCAGGTGCTGTGAATTGCAAGAAGTTAAGCAGTCTCACAGCTAGACCCTGTCAGACATTGGCCTTGATAGACCAAGGCTGTTTTACTAGAGGGTTAGCAGGTATAAGATGAGAAGGAGCTTAAGAGTCCTTAAGTGAACTCTGCACTGGCTCTGGTTTCTAATTGGGTATTTGAAGGCTCTTAAAACTGCAGTGCCAGAGCCTAAATGTGTCTCATGCCTTCAGACTAATGCAGTACGTTATTAAGGATGACCGGGGTTACTGTGATGATCCTGGGCTTTGAGAAAGTTTAATGTCTTGCATTAACCATGGAGCTCTTTGTACTTCAAACTGCAATAGGAGGGTGAACTTTAATATCTATGAGAACAGATTCTTGTAATGCAAGGTAAAATACTATTTTGGAACTATGTGTGTTCTATATCCACATACATGAACAACTTTATAACAGTATACTGATTCCTTCAGTTGTAAAGTCTACATTATGAAGATTGGGTAAATAACTCAACTATGCTATTCTTGGTTAGGTCATTTCAGTGAGTCTCTTTGTCCTTCTAGAACATCTAAAATTCTTAGGCTTTAGCTACAAAATGTATCCCAAATGAAGTAATTCTGGTAGTTCAAGTTTGCCAACTCCCATGTAAATATAAGCTTCTCTTATGACTCTTGATGCAGAAATAAATTACATGGGCATTCTCTATTCCATGTAGTGGTGGTGGTCTTTCAGTTACTTTAGCCTTGGCATTCATCTTTTGGAGTTTGATTTTTTTTATTCCTAAGACTTAGTCTGTGATACACGAAGGGAGGAAGATCTTTGGTTACGTGTATAAGGGACATGACTGGTACAGTTTTGAGTTTGGATGGATTTTTTTCAGCATGTGTCTCAAGTGTTTGTTTTTATAATACAGTGTTGAAAAGTGTAACTTGTTCCTATTCTTGTTTTTGCAGAGAATCCTTGCCAGGAGCAAGGTGACATCATCCAAATTAAACTTAGCGAGCATACAGAAGATTTACCAAAGGCAGATGGCACTGGCAGCACCACTATGTTGGTTGATACAGTCTTTGAAATGAACTATGCTACTGGTGAATGGACCAGATTCAAGAAGTACAAACCTATAACTAATGTTTCCTAAGAGATGGCAACAACAGCAGTCTGGACCAAATCAAGCTTAGAGTCAACCAGCTCATAGTCTATCAGCTGTACTAGTGAATGCCATTTTGTACTTTCCTTATGACCCTCCAGAGTAGCAAGTTGTGGGTCTTCAACCTAACTGGGCTCAGCAAACATAGAAGATGGTGTCAAACTCACTATTTATTTTAACTCTGGGATTGGGAAATGTGGTGTTAGGTGGGTGAAAGTTGTTGGTGTGTTTTTGTTTTCCTAACAATTCAAGATGCCAGGAAAGGTCACAACTGGGAGCAGTTTACTTCAAGTACCAGAAGAGAAGTTAACTGCACAGTCATTCACTGTTTACCATTAAACAAGGGCACAGATCTTTATTGTAAAAATATCTTATTTGACTAAATGGGTTCCATTATAAAAATGAATACTTAAAGCACCATCTCAGTGCTTGATCATTTTGTAATTCAGCTGCAGTATAACTAAATATCATGGGTGGTAGATGTCCCGTGTCTAATGGTACCCACTGTATGCTTAGCTTATTTACGCTTGGGTCACAGAATGAGATTGAGCAGCTTTGTTAACTTGTTATATTGTTGATGTCCATGCCCAGCATGAATTAATGTATATTTGGTATTATTTGAGAGAAACTGAATTATAATAACTTCCTGAAGGAAAAACAAAACACAACAAAGTTAAGAAAAAGTAGTGGTGGCTGGTCTGTGCCTGGAATTGACGGCTGTTTGCTGTATAGATCTTAAAGCAGAAGTGGATCTGTGGCTCTTGCGTAACAGGAACATGTATAGCTTACCTGAGAGAAAGTGAAACTATTTACATCTTGAGACCAGTTGTAATTTGATTTAAAAAATTGCCCTAGAAATGGTTGAGTGACACATCTGAATATAGGTAGTTGGGAAATTTGTTTAGCTGAACAGTCATAACATCTAGGATTGCCAAGCCCTAATCCAAAATGTTTTGGAATGATTGGAGCTGTGGTTCTTTCCAGTGTAGTTCAATCATGGTAATCTAGTGTGGCCACAATTATACTGGCATATAAATGTGCCTTATACTCTTTCCCTTCTGGTAGAAGCACATTTTTATCTTTATAACTGTGTTCACACCACTGGTATAATCTGGCTTTCATAGTACAAGTGAAACTGGCATTTATTGAGAAGGTTTACGTACATAGTTCACGATTCATCCGTTGGAGACTTGGTGTCACTATTTGGTGGAGATTTGGATTAAATATCTGGTTTCTGCCAGTACTTGTATGTAGCTGTGCTTGGTTGGAAACAGTGCTTGGAAGGAAGAAACACAAAGACTGTGGCACAGTGGTGGTTTGGTGCTGAGTAGGTACCTTGGGCTGACTAGACGTTGATGTTCAAGTGGAATACTTTGGACAAAATGAGGCTCTGAAAATTTTGCTCTGAAAAGAGAGCAGACCAAATCCTATAGGTACACTTATATGCTAACAAAGACACTTAGATGATTGGTTAGATGATGTTTTTATTGGGAAAATTTTATTGCATTTTATTTTTGTGATTTCAAACAAGTTATCAGACAGGACAAGTATAAATAATAAAAATCTGTACTCTGCAGTGTATTAAGATGTGACCAAAAATATAGATTTCTTATCTTTATCTAAGGAAATACACAGAATGTTCTAGCTCCTGTTGTGGAAAAGTTACATGATGGTTCCTGCTACCATTATGGAGTGTTGTGCGTGTATTAGTGTGGAAGTTACAACTGTCACACTGGGGGCTCTCCTCCATGTAATATCCCATTTCAGAAGCAATGTAGATTGTGATTCTGGTTGCAATTTTTCTTTAAACAGCTAGAAACCAATCTGACAAGTGGCAATGAGTAGTGGGTTTTAGGTTTTTAGGAGTTCAATAGAATGCATTTTCATGGTTATAAATTATTTGGATATAGCATGTTACAGTAAGGACTAACATCAGAATAGGAGAATATTCATCTTTGGAAAGAAGGATTTAAAGAAAAGTGACATTCCTTTTCTTATCTGCATTCAGATTTTTAATGTTTTCTTGTGATGACCAGTTTTCCATAAACACATATGATATGGCTGTCTGAACTGTTCCTGCTGCTAGATAAGCTGCAAGTACCAGCTACAATTTTTAGGCATGTACTTTTAGAAAATTGGCTGACTTGAGGGGCGTTGTGCTGGCAGTCAGTTGTTGACAGTTGTTGACTGTTTGCAGTTCAGTAGCATTGGGGACCTGCTGTGTGATGGCTCTTTTGGCTTACATGACATGAGCGGGTCCTCACTACTTTTCTGAGTCCGCAGAAGTGTGTATTTCAGACCTGCACTGTCAGGATGGAGGCAGTTGTCTCGCTTCTCTCCAAGAAGCTCTTCTAGAATGCAGCAGAGCCATTAAGCTCAGCAGAGTGTCAAAGGTTAACTGTGCTGCTGTGTTTGTATTTGTTGTGTAACAAAGTCAGTCTCCAGGCCTGTTTGTCTAAAGTCAGTCATACGCAATAAATTGAAATTATAAGTGGAAGCATAGTATATTTTAAATTCTGTTAAGTCGTTAGAATGAGACAGTTTAACACTGCAAAAATAATTTATTTTTAAAGGTGGGTTTGTGATCCTCAATACCAGAGCATTACTTGAACGTGATCTGTGAATCTAGACACTTTTTTTAAATGCCTGAAGAAAGGGAATTTCTTGCAAAATTTTTTAAATTACATATTAGGAAGTAAAACTATACCAAGCTCTTGAGTTCAGGGAATGAAGTCATCAAACCAGTGGTCTGAATGTAGGGATAATGCTGGACAATTCAGAAAGGGCAAGATCATCATGAAAATTCCCGTACAATGGGATTGTTGCATACACAATAAAATGTGGCCCTGGATCTTGATATTTTTTTGTCTTTGAATGTTCAGTCACTTGGCTGTTGGTTGGATTCCCTTCAGTGAGGCTCACTGTGTTCTGTAAGATTAAACAAAGAATTTTTTGACTGTAGAATGACTTGCAGATACACTGACAAATTGACCAGGTTAGTCAGAGTTTTCTTAAAGCTTTGTTCATGTTCTTCTCCTCTTTCCCTTTCTCCAAGCATAATGTTTGGGGAACTCCAGACTTCTGAAGTGTATTAAGGCAGGAGATCCCAACTTGTCTTACCTCTGCCGATAAAGAAACACCTCTGTCTGTGCAAGCCTAGCATATGTGAATCGGTGTGCTTGATTTTTTTAGAGTATGGAGTGTGGGAGAAGGAAGCAAGGAAAGTGTTTTTGCTGTCCAAACTTTTTTGTCCTAACAGCAAAGTGCTGGGTTTTGTTCAGACTCTATTTCCTTTCATGAGTGCCATGAGGACCAGAAAGAGTGCAATGAATGTAATGAAGGTGAGCCCAAAGAGGAGGCTGAGCAACAGTTTGATTGTAGATTCCATCTTCCTGTTTGACTGAAGACTCTCTTTTCCTGCTCTAGTGCTCTGTAGTTATCTCCATACAAAACAGTCTAGGCTTAGTGTGGCTAGCACTCTTGTATTGGGCCAGTATTTGGGGCTAACTTGATTTTTCACTGGTAGCTTTGCCACTTAATCTTTCAGTTAAATACTGTAGGGAGCTTGAAGCAATAGGGAGGAATCTTTGGTAGTTGCTTGACATCTCGCTGTGAAACTGGTCATTTCTCTCATGAAGTGTCATAGTGCAGACCACTTGTCTAGGTGAAAGAAGCTTGAGACTTTGGCATTGCAGTTTGAGTGAACTGCACCTTCACAGGAAGATCTGACTGGAGAAAAAAAAAAAAGACTAAAAATGTTAAGCCAGAGCCCTCTGGGGAATCTGGTGCCTTTAACAAGAACTGTCATTTTGTAAAATTTTACATCTATAGCATAGCCCGTATGTTTTCTATTGGTTTTTGTACAGTTGTAAATGCAAAATATTCTGTCTTTGGGTACGTATTTTGAGTGTAATACAGTATGTATAATAAAAATTTAGATTTTCTAAGGAAATGGACTTGATTCTCTTTTTAAAATTTGTGTGTTTTACAAGAGCTGTAGTGGCACTGATTAGTACCAGCTAACCTGGGACCAAGCAGCCAAACTGTTTGAGTGTCTGTATCCCTTTCAGATTTGTCACCCTGCTGCTTTACATGCATTTCAAATCTGATATTGCAAGGCTGGCAGGAGCTAATTTGGCTGTTTTGGTAATAGGAGGTTTACCAAAATAGCTGCTCTTGCTTTCTGAGTGGATTTGCCAAAAGCTGGTTAACCTTGGGCAGCGTGTGTGCCCACTGAAGTGCTTCTGCCACAGCCTAGACTTAAGGGTTCTGTGAATCACCCTTGTGCTACTGAAGTAGCATAAACCCAGAATTTGTAACGCCTCAGCCGAATGACAGTGGTGGTGGCCCTCTTGTAATACTAGAGTGCTGCAGAAGGTGTGTGCTGTTTGGCTTGGCTCTCTGGTCTGGCTTGACCAGAGTTTTATCTTACAGTGCTGTGTGTTACATGGATACATGGGACTGGCCGCGTTCCAGTTTCCTTAGGTATGGCTGTGTGACGTGGCTCTGTTGCATTTGCTGTGCAGTGCCAAGCATGCTCTGAGGTTTTCATTTCTGTGTCAGACTGACCTTATCAAATAGCTGGGAATGGAGTTCTGTTCCAGGTCAGTTGCTCTGGTAGAACACCAGAGACAAAGGTTTGAGAACAGGCTGGGTGGCATGATTTGTTTGTAATGTATTCTCTTGCTCTGGCAAAGATTTCCCGCTGCCCGAGTGACTGGCTGACATGTTTTATGCTAATAGGTATGTGCTGGTTTGCCTGTCTTGTGAGAATGGCCTCTGTGGAATCAGAGTGGTCTGTTTTTAGCAGTCTGTGTCACTGGATGCTGAAAAGGCTTAGCTGGTACAAGCACACAGAGAGGGTATTTAATGTTTAGGATGCTGCTCTGATATTAACATTTGTGATGATTGGCTAAACGATCTATCATGGTTTGAATCCTGTAGAGCTGGAGCACTGTAGGAAGGCTGCATCCTGCGATAGTGCTGGCTTTTTGTGGAGGAGGCAGGATGTTGGCATCTGGAGAGCTGCTGCTTGAAAACCCAACATCTTCAGGAGTTAAAATCCCCGCAGGTCCAACAAGAATATGGGTAGTATGTGAGAGGGTGTCCAATTTCTGATGAGTGACCTACCTGACCTCTTAGTGTCTTAGCAGTGTCTGAGCATAGAGACCTGCAATTCAGACAATCACACTTAGTCCCTTGTACCTTTTACTTCATTGAACCAGGCTTTGCTTCAGTGTGTTTTGCTTGAAGGCAGCTCATCAGTTTGTGTAATTTTTCCACCTTGAGCAATAGGTGGGTTTGACCTGCATCCTTTTTTGCTGACCATACTGACACCCACGCACACTAGTCCGTTCTGGAGTTTTTGACGTGTTATAAGACCCTCTTTCATTTATGAGAGAACAGACTTATGGAGAGAGTTCATGGCTGGATAAACCATTAGATCTCTGCTGTACCACAGCTTGCACCACAGCTTGCCTTTGGTGATCTTTATAATTATTCCAAGCATTGAAGAAACATTCTTTTAAAACAATGAGGTTTGAGTTACTTGCTTCAAAGTGATTGTAATAGCTTTGTATTAGTTAACCTACAGAGGAAACTGAAGGAATTGTTGTTTTTCCATCTACACAACGCTGGTGGTGTAGTTTGCTGCTGCACTTTGAGAGACTTATTTTGGTTTAGAAGGTTTCAATCTTGTCTCCGAAGTGCTGTGTTCTTGCTCCCCAAGGCTCTGGTGCCATCATGTGGCCACTTGATCAGGTACAGGTTTTGGTGTCTTCACAAAAACGTGTTTCTTCAGGAGTGCTGACAGCTTTGGTTTGCTTTTTTCTTTCTTACCTGTGGAGGAATGTCTTGGGCCTCCTCTTGGGGTAAAACTTGGCTTCGTATTAATCAGGAGCAGCAGAACTTCCTCTACCCAAAATGAAGGAGACACCTGGTGGCCTCGTTCCTACTCACTGAGTTAAGAGGTCTATCTGCCTGGTCGTAATTCTGTAGCAAAGGTCTGGCTGGCTGGATGGCACTGCACGTGCTTAGGAAGGTTTTGCAGGTAACCTACCCCGCGACCTTCAGAGAACATGCTGCATTTGCATTGCTGACTTGCAAACTGGCTGTTGGACCCCTGTTCCTGAAGTCTGTGCTCCTGCTCTGTTTTATGAGAGTAAATTTACATACAGCGACTTGGAAGAACCTTGCAGTTGAAAGATGGTTCTGGATTCTCAGTTGCTTCCCAACTCAGCCTGTGGGGTAGTGCATCCCATGGGCATCAGGAATGCCTCAGTGGGCTTTTTTTTTTGTCTGCAAAGGAGGAAGTGCGGTCTCCTGGCTGGTACCTCTTCAGCCAGACTTTAGTCACTGTCATGCTGTGTTGCTTGAAGCAAAGCTCTTTTCCAAGAGAAGCAACTGGCAAGAGCCAGCTTACTGTTTTTCTGACTACCTTGCTCTTTCCCAAGCACTTGATGCAGCCCAGCCCGCCAGCTAGCAGAACATGCTGCCAAAGGACCATAGTCTTATCAAAACCTGGATGCTGTATGCCAAGGGCCATCATTTCCCCTTGGTGTACTGGGAGCAAGATAGTTCTGAGCAGTTTACTCAGCTTGGAGTGTGACATGCTAGAGCATGTGTCTGTTAAGGGTCTGACCCTAACAATGACAGTGGAGTGGTGGATAATCATGGGAAAAGCCTTGGGGGACAAGAATAAAGTGGTCCTTCTGTTCTCATCTGCTGGTAGCTAAGGGACTTGCTAACCTTAGATGTCACCATTTTCAGGCTAATAATTTCTCTCCTTTTCATTGTCCTCTATGTAGGTGGAACCTCACCTGGGGATTGTCACCCCCACAGAACTTACTGTTGCATCCCAGTTAGAAGCTGAGGGAATGATACCTCACACCTGACCTTTGTGAAGAGGGCTGGTGTTTGAGGAAAAACTGTTCCTGCCCAGTGTTTCCTATTTAATAAGTAGCTCTCTTTGTAAGCAGAGAGGTCACTTGGATATCTCACAGCAAGATGACTTGCAGCCAGTTAACACAGGGCCCTGTGGTGGCTCTCGGGTTTATAATGCCTGTGTAGCTCCAAAATCCAAGTTTCTCTTTCAGCAGATGAAAATGCTAATGGCACTTCTTTAACTTGCCCAGCTTGGATGGGCATGTAGTTCTGGGCAGCCTTGGACACAGTTGTCCTCTCCAGGCTGCACACCACTTGAGTTGGTGTGAAGTGACAGCATGTTTGAGCGGGATTTCATACTCTCGGGTGAAACATCACCACTCCTGCTTCTGCCCTGTATGAAGCCATCCAGGTTTTGAGGGTGGAAGGCAGTGTCCAGTTTATTTGGGGACACAAAGGAAGACCCACATGGAAGACCAATTGAACTGACAAGGAGAGGGCCCTGTGCCAGGCTAGGACACCCCTTTTGATCAGCCATGGCACTTTATTCTCTGTGAACCAACTAGCAGAAGCTTTTAATCTCAACAGAGACGAGCCAGGGCAGATCAGGAGTTTCTACATTAATCTCTTTGTACTTCTCTGCCCTGAAGTGGTTTCAGACTTTTCCTGTCTCAAGAGTGCTTCCAACTTTCCCAGCTGCTGAAAAAGTTGAGGAAGCAGTCTGCCTCACCTCCTGGCTGGACTGCGGCAGCCCGTCCACAAGGGGGGCTTCAGGGGCACGGGAAAGGGGTGCAGTTCCTTTTCTTTTTCATGAGTCAGGCTGAAACACCGAAGTGAAAGTGCCACCACGAGGATGTCAACAGCCAATTCTCTGAAGTGCTTCGTGTGCTGTAGCTGCTCAGGAAATGGGTGAACTTGCTCCTGGGGCTCCCCACAAGTGACAGGTGTAGTTTGTGGTGTGGAGGGGCTGGCCTGCCATCAGTTCCTCTAACAATGACTCTGATGGGGTAGCGGCTGGTGGTGTTTTATCTGTGCACAGGGCTGCTTCATCTAGAAGCAATGTTTATGCAGATCCTTAGCCAGCTGGCTGGGCTGCTGAAGAGCTGACCCCACACAGGTCCGAGTGGATCGTAGTTTTGCATTATTTACACAGGCTGAGATCAAACATCCTGCACTAAGACTTTTCTCACCTTGGCTGTATAGGTTTAAATGCCATGATCTGCAGAGATAGGGCAGTCCTCCATCACTACCTTGCTCTGAGCCATTGGCCAGCATCTCTCTGAGGGGCTGCTAGAAGTGGGGCTGTGTCTTTCAGTCTAATGTTTTGCTTGCTAGCAGTAAAGGAATTCAGAACGTGGTTGTATTTGATAGAGGGAAGCCAGCTGGCACTGACTGACCTCCCACAGGCTCTAGTTCTCCCAGTGACAAACTGTTCTGGCACAGGTCTCTTTCAGGATCCTCAGGAGCAAGCTCAGCACAGGATCTGTGCCTTCCTGTGCCACTCCTGCTGGAAGCACCACTGGACTGTGCAAACTCCCATCCTGTTTGATGGCCATGCAAGTGGAGGACTAACCACAGAAAGGTGGGGGAGCAACCACATGTGTGGCACGGTGCTGGCAGGGCACCACGTGTGATGCCAAACTGACCCTACCTGGGCCACTGTGAGTAAAGCTTGGGAGTTGGGGTCAGAGCACGCTAACTGTTGTCACATGAGGTTGAGTCTGTAGATCTTGGAGCACAAAAGACAGGGGCAATGCTAGATCTGCTCATTGAACCTGTGGCTGGGGGGGCTCTACATGTGGAGCATCTCTACAGTCCTACCTGAGGACCTAGCTGTTCCCTGAATTTGGGGGAGGATGTCGTACATGTGAGATGTGGTATGGAGCTGTGCCCAAAAGTGGAGCCTTGCCAGAGGATCTTTCAAAGCAGGGCTGCAGTGTGGGGAAACTGTGGGCAAGTCTGTATCCTTGGGCAGCCTGGGCAACAGCAGCAGAACCCAACCTCAGGGCATGAACAGCAGGCAGGGTAACCACTGCATAACCATGGAAAA
The DNA here is from genome assembly GCA_013397515.1 of Upupa epops. Classification (NCBI taxonomy): domain Eukaryota; kingdom Metazoa; phylum Chordata; class Aves; order Bucerotiformes; family Upupidae; genus Upupa; species Upupa epops. The sequence continues at coordinate 35,119 of VZRI01011266.1, forward strand.
TGGAACAAGACCTTACTAAATGAAGCCTCCTCCCCTCAAAATGATCCCTGGAATTGCTGAGTTGGGTTCTGATTCATCAAGTCTGATTGTGAGGGCAACACAGAGGAAGATAAATGCTGCTTGGGAAAGCTCTACATGTACCAGAGGGTGAATTTTGATCACAACATGGTTGGTCTCAGTTAAAATGGAAGGTGCTTTGAACTGTGGGCTCTTCTGGGTTGTTTTTCTTGTTGCGTTTCTTCTTGCAGGAAGCCCCGGATGTCTGAAAAATGAAATCCTTTCACTTGATGAAGTCATGGGGGCTGGCCAGCAGCCAGGCGCTGAGCTCCTATGCAGCTTTGCCTGTTCCTCTCTACGAGCCAGTTCCCTTCCTCCAGGAGACTTCACTTGCATGTACGTCTGCAGGCTGCACGGAGACGGTTAGGTTTGCCTTCTGCAGGCTGCACGGAGAGGGTTAGGTTTGCCTTCTGCTCAGTTTGCGCTTTCAGAAAGAAGGTCAGTAATGTCTTAACCCCTGTTGCAGTCTCCAAATATAAACCCCCCCTTTGTTGGAGGGAGGTTGACTTGTCTGAGCCTCATGATCAGAGTCAGGTGACAATATCGGGCACAAAACCAGAGGAGAATAAGGAGTAGAGTGTAGGAGATTAGCTGCTAGTCTTGCTTTTTGACAAGCTGTGTTACTCCCCAGGGAAAGATGAGTGCCTGGCCCTCCTCGCTGCTCTGGAGCCTAACCACAGCGTGTTTAACAGGTAAGTTCTCCTGAAGCAGTGCTTCTCTGCTGGCTGAGCACAGGGGTGGGTAAAGCTGTAACATGCTTTGTTGTATCTGGGCTCTTCTCTCTTGGGGTGCGGCAGAAAGGCAGGGCACGCGTGGGGGAAGTCAGGAAAGTGTTGTAAGATGGGCAGTGTTGAGAGTGGGATCAATATAGTAAATACTGATTCTTGCTTTAATGAGGAAAAGAGAAAATGGAAAAATAAACCCCTGTTACTCTGTAGTGAGGATTTGCAGTGGCCTCATCATGGCTTTATCTTATAAAAAGGAAAAGGATGCCCCCAGGATGTTTGGAGCCTTTTGGCAATGGGGTACTCTTAGCATATATAAAAATGGCACAGTATTTTTTGTAGTTGTTCCTCTGCTCCTCTCTTGGTTCTTCTCGCAGTTTTGTGCTGCTTACCTGTACAAAATAACTGGTGTTCTGTGTGGGACCTGCAAAACACTTTGCAGACTCTACCATCCTGAACAAGTTTGGCCTCATGCAGCAGGGAGCTCCTCAGGGTGAGGTGCCTCATTGCAGCAGGGAGCTCCTCAGGGTGAGGTCCTGCGCTGCTTCCTCCTTGCTGCCTTCAAGGAGCTGGAGACCGCCTGGGGCCCTGCAGACACCTCCCTTTTTTGGAGTATGAACCCATCAGACCTACTAGAATGATTTGCATTTTCCCAAGTTCCTTGGCAAGGGGCAAAACTGCTCACAGGTATTGCCTGCTGAGCCTTGCCTGAGCTGTGTGCGTTCAGGGCAGTGCAAATCTGGCACTCTCTGGAAAACAAACATATTTGGGGAAACTTTCAGGAGCCAGTTCTCATCTGTTGAATTCACCAGACGTTATTACTCTCCTCACCTGGCTCGGCACCCATTGACTTGGTTGCATTTTGTTTGGGTCAAAGGACCAGTTTTGATGTGGTCCATCCTGCACACCCTGTGTCATAGGCTGTGCAGGATGAAGGACAGAAGAAAATAAGGGCACATCCATGTTATTCCTGGCAGTGCCATTGCTGGTTCACAGCTCAGCAGGGTTGTCAGCCTTGTAAATCAGGCTGGATTAGATCTGTATTCTCCCTCTCTACTCTGCACTAATGAGACCGCATCTGGAGTATTGTGTCCACTTCTGGGCTCCTCAGTTCCAGAAGGACACAGAGCTGATGGAGGGTGTCCAGCTTAGAGCAACGAAGATGATGAAGGAAGTAGAACACCTCCCTTATGAGGAAAGGCTGAGGGAGCTGGGTCTCTTGAACTTGGAGGAGGCTGAGGGGTGACCTCATTAATGTCTATAAATATGTGAGGGGTGGGTGTCAGGAGGATGGAGCCAGGCTCTGCTCAGGGTCATCTGGTGATAGGACAAGGAGCAACGGGTGTAAGCTGGAACAAAGGAGGTTCCATGTAAATATTAGAAGAAGCTTCTTCCCAGTGAGGGCAATGGAGCATTGGAACAGGCTGCCCAAGGGTGTTGTGGAGTCTACTTCTCTGGAGGTGTTCAAGACCCCCCTGGATCTGTTCCTGTGTGACTTGGTCTAGGTGATCCTGCTGTGGCAGGGGGATTGAATGGTCTTTTGAGGTCCCTTCCTATCCCTAATGATTCTATGATTCCCTGGTACCCTCAAGGCTCTTGGAGTGAAACACCAATGCCAGAGCACCACAGAAGGGCCCATCCTTAAAGTGTCCCTGGAGACACTTTTGTTTATTCATAATGCCCTCACCCTAAAAAAAGTTTCTAGAAAACGAAATCGCTGTTCCTTGGTGCAGACAGGGTGAGTGCAGGACAGAAAATAGGCTGATGCAGCTAAGGTTGCTTAAGTAGTCACACGTGTGACACCATAACATCATCAATTATTCCAGCCTGCCTGCTGCTTTTGTCACCCAGAATGTTTTAAAATATTAATTTATGAAGTAGCAGCTCCTGAAGGCTATTGACAGCTACTGAAGTTTTGCAGGCAACTCTTTCAGCCTACTTTAGTAACACGTTATGAAAACCACTCCCAAACAAAGTACCCAAACAAAGTTAGCTGTGAAGGTGCAATACTCAACTAAAATATTGGCTTTAAAAAATGAGCCACAAAGCTCAGCAGCTGCTAGCAGTCTGAGGGGTTTAAACCTGCTGCAAGGTCTCTGGCTGCAAGAGCTGAGCAAGTGTTAGAGCCCAGCTGCTCCATGGGAGGTCATTCTTTCATGCCAGCATCTGTCTGAGAGCTTTTCTCAGAAGGACTTGGTGGTGCCCTTGACTTACTGCTAGCTTTTGCTTTGAGATTAGCTTAACAAAAACTGACTCTGATCTTTGCCAGATGCAAGAAAAGGGAAGCAGACTGGTTCCAACCCTTCAGGCAGGGGAGTCAGGGTGAGGGGAGTTGTGTGTCTCAGTCCTGGGTTGAGGCGTGGCTGAGGTACCAGTGTCCTTGCTGGCTGGACACAACAGAGCTCCTCTCCGTGCCTAGGACTGGCACTGGCATCTTCACATCACTTGTATTCGAACCTGGGGCAAGCAAATAGGCCACAAACCGATCACTGTTAAATTCAGTGTCTCTCTTTTGGGGTCTGTGGTGAAGAAATGTGGGCAGTGGCCCAGACAGCTGGGTGCTCCTCTTTCACTTAGTAGTTACAGAAAGATAGGTTTCTCACACTTGGTGCAGTACAAAGCAGGCACTATGTGAGTGGTGGGAGCGCTCCCAGCGAGCAAGCTCCATGTGATCGCAGCGTTTTATGGACTCCTTTATCTGATGTCCTTATCTTGCTTAGAAATTTAATGAGTTACTAGCTGGCTTGGTTTGCATCTTGCTGTTCTTTCTGTGGCAGTGTTCAGCACTGGTACCTGTAGTGTCCAGCCTCACACAGCCAAAATTGAGAGAGGAATCAAAGGCTGGGGGAGATGTGGGCTGTGAAAAAGCTTGCATGAGTCCCTAGGTTTGCAGCCACTGACAGTGCTGCTCTTCTGGGCCTCAGTTTCTCACCATCCTAATGCCTTTCCTCACCCCCATCCTACCATCAGGGATCCTCAGGCCCCTGGAAATCCACAAAGCAATTTCTTCTTGGCTCTCCAAGCCAAGAGCCACTTGGTTTGAGCAGGCCCTCTTGTTTTGGTGCTGGTGGAGGAGCAGGTAAGCACCAGCTCACTAGGCACAATCGCGTACTGGTGCTGGGTGAAGCTGCAGCTATTTCAGAGCCCATTTCTGCCCCAAGCAGGGGTGACAGCTGCTGTTGTGGGAGGAGTAGGATCTTTGGGGTTTGCTTTCCTTTCTTGGCTAAATTGAAACCAATTCACAATTCTTCACAGTTTTATGGTTCTCTCCCATGTTCAGAGTGTTCAGAGCCTGTGCTTGTGTGCTCAGAGGTGGGCTTTTGTCAGCAGACAGGGCTTCAGTCTCCGGTGCATTGTAGCAAAACAACCCAACCTGCAGGAACACCCCTTTGCTGTGAAGATTATGGCTATCCCTGCTCTGACGGGGGATTTTGGAATCAAAGCAAGGCTTGGCCTGCGGGTTCCCTTCCAGTTACTGGATGTGTCTTCAGAACAGCTTAAAACAAAATCCCAAACTCATGACTTTTCTTTGCTGATCCCTTTAATGGAGATGGGATATACCAGGCAGCTACTTGACAAGCATCTTAAACCCGATTTGCATGAGATCTCTGGAACTGAGAGTTCCAGGCAGTACTCACACTCTGTTATCTAGGAGAGTCAGATACGGGCATCAGCATTTACTGAGTTGTGTTCTCATGGATGCATTAATTCCTTTCCTTGATAAGTCTCTCCTGTGCCAGGGATCCTCAGATGCTGCTGGGGATTGCCTCCTTCCTTCTGTATTGCTCTGTGGTGGAACACAGCAGAGGGGATATTCTGGGCATCAAGGACATATGAGGTCAAGATGTAATGAGGAGCCCCCATTAAAGGGGGTAATTTGTCCACGAGTGGTATTTTTTTCTTCTTTCAGGTATTGCTTTAGGGCAGACAACCACCCTCCAGGTCCCCATTGCATCAACCTCAGTGCCTTCCAGTGCAACCACTAACCTGGTTCCCATTGCGCCAGCCACAGCACTTACCGATGCAACCACCACCCGGGTCCCCGTTGCATCAACCACAGCACTTCCAAGCGCAAATGCTACTGTGGTCTCTGCAACCCCAGCTGCCTCTGTGACACTCACCACATCCACAGCAGCATTGTCTGCTGGTCTGAGCACAGAAAAGTCTGCTCAGACTTCGCCTGCCGCCACAGATGTGACCATCTTCACCTCTAGTAGCAGGACCACCTCTCAAGGGTCTACAGGTCCAATAGTTGTGTCCACCAGCAGTACGCCATCCCCTCCAACCATGACCACATCTGGGGTCCCATCAGCAGCTCCTTTCCTCAGCACCATCCAGCCCTTGAACTGCAGCAGAGAGAACATGACAGCCTGTGCCCACTGCTCCCCAGGGACATTTCCCAATGAAGGTAAGAGTCCCTGTTCACCTTGGCTCTTTTGTTGGGTGGACAAGTGACTTGTCAAGGGATGTGAAGCCACCACACATTTTCACCTTGGAGGCTTAGGCAGACAGCAGGAGGTTTGGGGGTTAATTTGTTGCACCTTTCTGAAGGTAAACTTGGTCTTTGGTGGCCATGGGCTGTGTGTTCATCTTCCCAAGGCTTCTCCAGTGGAGTGCAGCAGCAGCAGGGCTGTGGCACAGTGTAGCACACGTGCAACCGGAATTACTGGTGGGAGGATGGATGTTCTCGGGTATGATGCCAAACACAAGAGTCAGCTTCCAACTGCCTCTCTCAAACATTGGAAGAATAATCTCTGCTTCAGAAACAGCCACTTCACTTGGGCTTGAGCATCCACCCTGTCAACTCCTGTTGTGGTCAGGATGCATGATGTTGCCTGTTCCAGAAGTTAGTTATGTTGTTATGTGATTGGTTTGTTGGGGTGTTTTTGTGTGGCTGGGTTTTTTAATACCACTACCCCATGTCCTCAAAGAATGCCCATTTAGGGGAAAAAAAGTCAATTAAAAAGAGTTCCTAGAATACACGTCATGTAATTTTTACTTCCTTCCACCACTGCAGGGTACTTTTAAGAAGGAGCGTAAGTAGCTTTGGTGCTTTAGGGTAAATTTGCAGAGCATGGGGGGTAATTCCCTCCTCCCTCGTGTGCAGGATGTTCATCCACAGGGTCTTCTCCTCTTCACCATGCTTGGTTGCTGGAGCACCAGGGACTGGATCCTGCAAGCAATGGGGATGGGGTGTCTGCTGTGTGCAGCTACAGTAAACCCCACTTATTCTGCAGAGCTTGGGTTTGTTTTGGAGCAGAGGGGGCCAGAGCCTGTGTCTGGTGGGGCTGCAGGGGTACTCGTGCTCAAGGAAAAGCTATTGATGCTTAAGGCTTTTGTTTTTCAGTTCTGCTTCCCACAGAGCTTTTTGTTTATGGATTGAAGGGAAAACAAGAGAAACCTTCCTGGCCCCTCAAAAGAGGAAAAAGCATTTTTAATGACCAGAAACCCTTACTGGGAAACTCGAGACATTGGATCATCTTATGGCTGTCCTGCACTGAAGCATCATTAGCACTAACACTCCAGTTCCTACTCTGAGACTCTCTGGCAGGGGGGTTGCATCCCCACACTTTGCATTCTGCCAAGCCTGGGGTTTAAGTCTCACTGACTTTTTGTTCCATTTTAGGCACCTTGAGCTGTTCATGCTGTGGTGAGGGCTCCTGCGCAGACCCCAGTGCCTGCTCCTCCTGCCCACTGGGCCACTATCAGCCTGAAAGTGGGCAACTGTCATGTCTGCCTTGTCCAGAGGGATACTACACCAAGTAAGTGACTGATCCCCTGGGCATAGTGTGATGGATACTCTTCCTCAAAACATTTCCCAGTACCACCTGTTTCACAAAACACACAGCAGCAGCAGCAGCAAAAGGTTGTGTGCCCCCACAGCTTCTTGTAGGACTTTGGGGCACATGGGGTCAAGTAGCTCATTTGTTGCAAAGCCGGACTAGCTGTGTAGTGTCAAACTGCCCTACAAATAGCCTGGCCTCTGGAGAAAGCCCAAGGCTGCCTTTGGGCTGTGCTTCAGACAAGCTCGTCTTGGGCAGGTGGAGGTGCGGTCCTTTCCAGCACTGCTGAATTCTCCTCAGCAGCACACCTTGCTTCTTTCCAGTGGTGATGCCAGCTCTCCGAGCTGCTCTTTTTCTTTCCCCCATGGCTTTTGTATGTATTAAGAGGGAATATGAGGCGTAGTGCTTTTGGAGATAGGGGTCATTTGGGAGTAAGATGTGGGTTCATCTCTTCAGCTTTTGTCTAGGATACCTCTGGTCAACCTAATGGGGATGGCTTCATCTCCGTGCTTTGCCCTCCATTACTTTCTCATTTCTGTTGCCTCCAAGAGCTCTCATTACATTTAAGTTGCTGGCATCCAAGGCAGTAAATATATTTAGCTGACACAGAGTGGAAATGCTGAGGCAGAAGCCCAGCCTTGCAATTTCACCAGTAGCCTTGTCCCTGGGACACTGTACAAATGTCCTCTGGCAGTGGGGACACAGGCAGGTGCTGCTCTTGCCATTTCCCTTGGGTTTTCCTGTGCTGTGTGATGGCTATGGTGAGCAGCTGCAGGGACAGGAGGGATGGCAAGAGCTCTGTTTGGATGAGTCCTGGGGAAAAGGACCAAAACCTGGCCACAGGGAAGGGTGACCTCATCATGAAGTTTGTTTGCAGCATCCCCTGAATTTGAGGGGCCACCAACTTGCTGTTAGTGCTGTAAGGACCTGCCCTACTTTATTTGCCCGCTAAGTGCTTTAAAAAACAGTTGGGGTCAGTCCTCAGAAGAAGACTCACAAGAAGGGGGAATGGAGGGGAGGGGTCTGGTGGGCACAGCATGTGCTTGGCCGTGTCCATGGCAGCTGCTGGGCCTGCAGGGCTGCGGTGGGATCATTTAACATTTGTGCGGTGTTTGGGGGATACAGGCTAGCCTGAGCTTTGGGTGCCTCTGCCTGGTGCCAGCGCTGCGTTGGTTTGGATCAGGCAAAGCATTGGCTAACGTTCCAGATGATTTTTAACATTTTTAACACAAGACTCACTCAGCCCTGGGGTTTCTGAAGGAATTAAAGAGTGAGTCCTTGTTTTCCTCCAAAGCATCCCGAGTACTTTAACAAATCCCTCTACCCATATGCTTGCTGGGGATTTGGCTCTGCTGGTGATGAACGCAGTTGTGTTCCTCTTTATTTGCTTTTTCCTCCCCTTCCTCTTGGAGGTCTCACATGTTACAGCCCCTCTCCAATGGTCCCTGTTATTTAAGGTCAGGATCCTCACTTGTCAAAGCCTGTGGCTTAGCTTCCTTTTTCCACTCCTAAAGGACCTGACTTTCAATGATGCAGCAGCTCCTTTTGAAATTGCTGTGGGATGCTGAACATCAAGCACCTTTCCAATTCAATTCCATTTCTAAGCGTGGATTTAAGAGCCTGACTTTCATCCAAGGCTTTTAAGGCTGGCTACAAGGTATTTTCCAAGACTTAGGCTTCAGACTCGGAAACCAGCCCCTTCCCAGGGCACAGGCCATCCATGGTGTTGATAAACAAGGTTTTTCAGAGTTTCTGTGACATTCACATGAGCCCAAATTGTTGTTTTTCTGCCTGAACTCCTTCATTATGATGATGCTATTTTTAGACTTGCTAGTGAAACAGAGCGCTCTGTTCTCTCAAAGTGGATGGAGGCTGGGGTGACCTAAAACAGCTCTCTGCTTCCTTCTCTCTCTCAGCTTCAGCAGGAGCACCACATGCTTCCCCTGCCTGCCTGGCCATTACGCTAATAAGACTGGGGCTGCAGCCTGCAGAGCCTGTGAGAAAGGTAGGTTCTGATTTGCATTCAGCCCAAATGCGTTTTCATTAGGCTGGGTGATGCTGCTTTGCCCCGTGGTCAGATGCAATTACCAGGTAACTCAAAAGCCCCGAAGAGTAAGTAAATAGGTTCTTTTGCTCTGGCTAAAAATAGAACAGTAGATCCTGTCCTATTCTGCTATTGACATTCTTATTAAAATGACAGTGACAGATGGACGGATCTCAGAGTCGGGCTGCTGTTTGCCACGAGCTAACACCAGGGCTGCAACAAAAGCCTTTTCCAGAAAGTCGGGAAAGGAGGTTTATGAAATTTGGCTATAGCACAGGTGAGAGGAGTGTGACAGGAAAATAAAGGATTCCCCTCTTTTAATGGCCCTGAACCATCTCTGTTTTCAGCTGGGCAGTCTTTCACAGTATTCAGTGAAATACTCGCCTTATTCCCCAGGCACTGAAAACAGGGTCTTCAGGCAGCTGTTGTGTGCCCGCCTCATGCCAGGTGCACTGTGCTCACATAAGCAGGTGTCACAACACCTTACTTACACAAACCCCCAATTAACACACACAAGGAGCAGCTTTCTGCACACAAACAAAGTGTTCCTCATACAGGCACAACAGAAAACCTGCTGCCTAAACGGCAGGGCTGGTACCTAATTCCTGGCTACCACTTGCTGGGCTGGGGGGAGAAAGGCTAAGTGGTGGCAGTTTTGTTTACCCGGTGAGTTTGAACTTGGTGTCAGGGCTCACCCCCACAGAATCCTCCGTTGCCGAAGTCATGCAGTTACAAATTGTAGAAGTTCCTTTTTCCTTGCAGGGAGAAGGAAGTGGATCTATTTTCATCCTGCCCTTGATGCAGCCTCTGCTGTTTGCAGCAGGTCTGGGCCGGTTTGAGGGTTGTAAGGTTCCTCTCTGAACCACCTTAATTCTGGCACCTTAATTCACAGATCTGTGGATCTGTAGGTTCATGGAGTGGTGTGCACCATCAGGCACCCTCTCAAAGCCACCTGAACCCCCAAGGGTGGCTCTTCTGTCTTTAGAGGCTCCTGTTGACATGGCAGGGACTCCTAGGCCAGGTCCTACCCATCTGTCTGCCCCACGCCATGGGTGTTTCAGGATATTTCCCTCTGTGTTGTGTTTTGGGGAAAGTCCAAAGGCCCTTTGTGGTGCTGGTGTCCTCCAGCCCTTTGTGGTGCTGGTGATGCAGGGAGGGAGAGTGAAGAGCAGATCATTGCACCATCTTGGTTGGTGGCTCTTGTCCCCTTCTCTTTGTGGGGAAGAAGATGAGCCCCAGACTTCCTGAGATGAGGGAACTCCTGGAGAGGCTCAATTGATCTGGCACTTCCCAAGGCCCCTGCGATCACCTATTCCAGCTTCATTCCAGTTTGACCCATTGTGCTGGGAAGGTTGACAGGTCTCTCTGTCCCTTGGCAGGTCTTCAGATGCGAGTGACACCTGGGAAATCTGCCTGACTCCCCCCTCTACTGCCGTCAGCAGGGCAGACCTTAATAGGAAACTGCTATTGCCCTTCTAGGGCTTCTGGCAGAGAGAACCCCTAACACCCAGACATAGCCCAGGAATGGCACCTGAGGTGTGCGGTGCAGAGTTGATTTGGTTGCCTGCAAAGTAGAGATGAGCAAATATACACTGATGTGGGGTAGTGATGGTGGTCCTGAAGCTTTGACTCTTTTCCAGGCTATTACAGCTCCAAACAAAATGCAGCCTCCTGCCTGCCTTGCCTTCCAGGATCATTCTGCAAGTAAGAAATCTACTTGTGCTGCTGGCATCAAGTGGACAGGGAAGGGGGTGTTCTAGACACTGAGCTAGAAGACGTAATGTAGTGGCCAAAGACAAATCCCTGGCCATTTCAAGCTGTAGGGGCATCGGTGCTGAGCCCAGGCGAGAGAGAGGGATGGTTTGACAGATGGGAGGATCCTGGCTGGATGTGGAGGTACCCTGGGAGAAGGTGGTAGGGCATCAGCTTGCATTGGGAAAGGTCCTGTGAGAGAGGGGCTTTGTGCTGGGCTTCACAGGCTGACACATAGGGGTGCCTGCATGTGGGCTGTGTGGTTTGATTCCTGAGCTGGTGTACTAGCACATGGACACTGACCTTCCCTCTGTCCTCACTTCAAGCTTGTTTGTCCCATGCTATTCAGCAGCTCTCTGCCCAGCCTTGATGAGATTTCTGCAAGGGTTTTTGCAGGTGTATCCAGGGTGCTCTCCTAACTCCTTTTGATTACCTGTTGACCAGTTACAGCCAAATTCACCCAGGAACAGCCTCTTCTGGAATAGCAAGTTCCTGCAAATGTCATGTAAATAAGTGACCTGTGAGCAGACATCATGTGTCCAGGCAGAATTAAACACATGAGAAACCACCCTGGGGAGAGGCACTGTGAACACCCATGAAATCTGGTTCCTCTAGACCCTCTAGTGTGTGGTGTCACATCCCCAGTCTTAAGAGAAGGGAGTGACTCAGGTTCATGGATTCACTTGGGGTTGAATTAAGGAGAGTTACTCCATGGGTCCATGTGAAAGTCAAAGTTGCCCTTCTAGGGCTGCTGGCAGAGAGAACCCCAAACAAAAACGTTTACTGAAATTAGCAGATTCTAAACTCAGCAGGCACAGAAGTCACTAATTTACTGGATGCCCAACTCGGAGAATAGAGGAGAGAAAAAGGGGAAAGGGAGAACAGAGAGTAAATCCCATTACTGTCTATAAATATGTGAGGGGTGGGTGTCAGGAGGATGGAGCCAGGCTCTTCTCAAGGTCATCTGGTGATAGGACAAGGGGCAATGGGTGCAAGCTGGAACAGAGGAGGTTCCCTATAAACATCAGAAGGAACCTCTTCACAGAGGGGGTAATGGAGCACTGGAACAGGCTGCCCAGGGGGTTGTGGAGTCTCCTTCTCTGGAGACGTTCAAGATCTGCCTGGATCTGCTCCTATGCAGCTTGGTCTAGGTGATCCTGCTGTGGCAGGGGGATTGGACTAGATGATCTCTCGAGGTCTCTTCCGATGCCTGATGATTCTATGATTCTAAGAGGTCAGATAACCATTCTGGACTTTAGGCTCTGGCTCTTCCTTCCCCTCACTGTCTTTCTCCTCTGCTCTGCAGATCTCTGGCTGTCTTCTCGGCAGAGAGTGTGGTGGTGATAGTAGGTGATCTTCTCTTCCCCAGCTTTGCAGATTTTCATGTCTCCAGTCACAGTGTCAGTCTCTTATCCTGGCTGCAGGCTGGGGAGAGCTGATGCTGAAGCCCCAGTCCCCCGTTGGAATCTCTCTCCTTTTATACTTGCCAGCCGGTGTTTCCTCATTACCCCAATGGCATGAGGAAGACAAAATGCTTTTAAGTGGGGCCTTGAAAGAGGGAAATGCTCGTGTTCTCAGGCTTTGCCGATTCCATTCCCATATAGAGCATCGCCAGGTGCAGGGCTCATGGGTTTTGTGTACAATTGTTTGAGCCATCTTGCTTGTTGTTAATCAAAGTCTGACAGTGTGCTTGTGCCAGAGAGCTGGCTTTAGGAGGCTGGGCTGGTGTTGGAAGCTCTTGTCCTACAGCATTGTGAGTCTCCTCTTCTCACCACAGCACCTCAGGCTGCACTGCTTGTCTGCCTTGCCTGGGTGGGCAGGAAGCTCTGCAGGAGGCATCGGAGGAGTGCACGGCCTGCCGGGCAGGTAACTGCTCCTCTGGAGATGGGATGGGGATGTGTGTGTGTGTGTGATAACCCAGCTGGGCACACAGGACTTCAGCAACAGGGGGAATGAGAATTGCTGAGAGCCTGCTAGTGTTTCTTCTCATGGCAGAAGGGCTGGAACTAGATGATCTTTAAGGTCCCTTCTAACCTAAACTAAGACAGCTCTCCCTGCCCTGTGGCCGACATCTACAGAGCAAACTACTGCCCTCACCATGACGGGAAGGTGCTGGGGTTTTTTGCCCTAGTTTGCTAGGACCTGCTTTGGGGGGCTGTGCTTATGGCACAACTTCCCATAACTTGGCAAATGGCTCGAGGAAGGAGGGTCACCTGTCTGGAGACAGTTCTAGCAAAAAAGGTATCTTCATCAGTGGTGGTTGGTTGCTGATAAAATCACAGGCTTGCTAGAAGAGTGGGGGATGCTCTGCAGACACTCACTAATGGGGAGCCTCTGTTCCATGGGCAGCCCTAGGGCTTCTTACAGTCCAGTTGTGCTTTAAACACACAGAAAAGCATTTGCCACTTCCAGACCCCAGGTTTCCATGATGCATTATTCCCACAAAGCTTAGGAAACTGAGCTGTGCTTTAAACTTTGCTCAGCAAGTTTCAAACAGCTGAAAAAAGTATTTGAAGCCAGAATTAGAGAGGATGAAATGATGCTGACCTCCAGTTCCAGCCTTCCCTCTGCTTCAAAGCCAGAGCTCACTACTAAACCCACCTCCCACTGTACTCCTACTCACACTGACTCCATCTGCCAGATCTAACCCCAGGTACCCTGTAGTCCCTTGGTCCTCATTTGTTCTCCCTCCTATCCCTGTGCAAGGAGCAAAGCCTGGGCTTGGCTTTGGTTACGCACATGGAATATTTAATGCTCTTTCTTCTTCTGGCTCTGAAAGCTGAGTCATCTATTGCAATTGCAAAAGCCCTGGGATCTAGTCCCAGATCTTAATTTGGTACTTATTTGCTATTTTAGGCATGTTCAAAGGTCCTAGTGACAGCAAATGCAGGCTCTGCAGGACAGGAGAATATCAGCTACAGCAGGGCAAGGAGAGCTGTGACCTGTGCCCAGAGAATCACTACTGCCCTGTGAGTGTCTATTGGCTGGTGCAACAGCTTGGATTAACAAGTACTACTGTCCTGTGTCAGCTCAATACGTACCGGTAACACCATTCATATCTGAGCCTCTTTGACCTACACACAGCCATCCCTGACAGAGGCATGTGGTTCAAGTGATGACACCAGCAGCATGGACTTGTGCCACCCTTGAAGCTGCTTGGTCTCACCGTGTTCATTAGAGGATGATCTGCCCATTAACAAGGGGGCTTGATGTATGGATGACACCTTCTGCTTGTCACCCTGCTCTGAGTAACTCCATGGGGCCAGGCAGAAGTTGATGATGCCAATGTTGACTTAGTTATTTTCCTTCTGTTTTAATTCTGAAGTGTCACCTCCCTTCAGACTAGTTACCTTCTGCTAGTTCTCTGCTGGCACTGATTTGCTACTTCTTTTGGGCAGAGCCCAGATGTGATCCCAGTGATGTGCCCCCCTGATGCCTTCTGCCCTGCAGGAAGCGCTGAGCCCAGGTACTGCATGGAGCTCTTTCTGTACAAGGCAGGGGACTCCTGCCAGATGACTCCAGTCACAGTCATTATCCTTGCTGTCTTCTCAGGAGGTAAGTGGTGGTCTTCCCAGTCCTCTGGTAAAATCAGATGCCTCTCTGCAGCTGGCAGCCTTCATGGTATGCCAATACTGTTTCGTTTCTGGAAGCCAGATTTCTAATAAAGACCTCTGTGGCTGCTTTCCATGCAAACAATAATCGTTTCCTCAGCTGGGATGGTGCTCTGTTCTGAAAGGAGATTGCCTTAATGGTGAAGGTGGTTGGTTGTCTTTGGGAAGTCAGTGTGTGCATGGACCCCGAAACAGGAAATTTCTTGGCTGCCCTGGGGTAGGAAAAAGGGCAATTCCCTTTTGGTCTAAGACATTCATTTTCCTAGAAGCTTTTCCCCACTGCAAGTCTTGGTACAGAATCCAGCAAGACAGAATAGAAGGCAAGCAGCACCTCTGGAATGTGTGAAGCATCACTCATGCCAGCTACCTCCTGCTGTGATTAGCTGATGAGGGCAGGCCGAAGAGTGGGTGAGCTTTGCCCCCTGGAAAGTCCGCCCTAAAACCTCACTACAGAATGATGAATATGCATGACTGGTCTTGGCAAATGGAAAAATACGAGTTCTGTAGTTTTAAATCTGTTTGGGGGAGTTTTAATCAGAGATAAATTATGATGCAAATGAGCAACTGATGCAGCTATGGACTACAAAATGGGCAGAGGAGTGAGCTGGGAAGAGGGCCCGTCTCCTGGGCACAGGCAGATGAACAGAAGCCCCACTGCAATTGCCACTAATGCTACCAGACTCTTGACACAGGATTTACACCCCTTGAGTCTTAAGATGACTAAATCATCAGATGGTAAGGAATTAACAGCCTCATATCCATGGGTTCTTGTGTTTTAGTGGTGCAACAGGTAGTGCCTCCTCAAGACCCCAGTACTGCTCACTGGTGTTAAAAGGCTGGGGGGGAGATAAAGTAGATGTGCTGTTGCCCACAAAGAACAAGAGAGACCAAAGCAGCTTCCTAACAACAAAGCAGTGACAGTTGTTCTTGTCAAACTCCTCCCTTGGCAGCTAACTCCACAGATACATACAGAAGAAAAGGACAGCAGGGTCTGGAAGATGTACAACTCTAGCAGCCTTGCTTGTCTGCAGAGGGCTGAAATGCTCTGGTGGGAGCAGACGAGGGTTGTTCTCACAAGCTGTGGCTTGGAACCACGTGAAACCTCCTCCACTTGCCTTTATCCCCTTGCACCAGGATGCGGTCCAAAAATCTGCCAAAGCAGATGCCATCTGAATTGAGTAATAATTAGAGAAAGTAGATTAAAACAAAGTGATGAAAAGCCTCTCCACATAGGGACAACAGCCAGCTTTGCTGATAAACAAGCCTGAGGGTCACAGGGCAGATTCCTCCATGAAGTCTTGCCCATCACAGTTTGCTGTGGAGAAGGGTAAAGGGAATGGCCCACACAGGAACCCACGAGTGTTTCACTGCTGGTCTGACAGATCCGCTGTTTACCACGAGACTGTCTGCTCACACAACCCAAATCTGGACATATTTGTTTGGCCATATTGCATTACAGGGATATAGACTTGTGCTCCTCTGTTAAGCTCAATTTTCCCTGACTACGCTTCTGTCAGAAACAGACACGCAGAATGTCACAGTACGTTATATTTGCCAATTATTTCCACGTCTGTGCCCAACCTAGGAGTAATTTTTTCTGACAGTCTTGATCTCAGTCTAGACTCAAAGTTAATCTAGGTCACTTGCTTCTTACTCGGGTCTCGAAGATCTTTTAGTGATACATGCAGTGGGTGAGATGCCAAGTGGAAAATAACAGTTCTGCAGAGCAAATGGGAGTAGGAAAAGTAACCTGCAGTTACTGTCCTCAGCCTCCAGTCAAGCTGAAATGCCAAAGCTGGGTATTTATTATTGTATTATAGGTCAAGTCTTTTCTTGTGCAGAGTACATAGGAGAACCAACACCCCCCAGCCCTTAACTTACCAGAAGAGGATCTTTGAGCTGGAAAGCCCTACAGCAAACATCACCTGACACTTCACCTTCCCGCCTGCAGATAACTGCTATTCCTTACCTTCCAGGTGCAATCCTTTGTGTCTTTCTAATAATTCTAAGAAGGTGGCGAGAACACAGCAAGAAATCCTTGAAGTCTCTGCTGTTGCCTCGAGGCTCAGAAGGATACAAAACTTATGGGGGCACTGAACACACTGAACCGGTCTATGCTGGCTGGTAGTGTAGGATGTGCTGTCTGCAAGCACCTACTTCTCCTCTGCCTGGGGCAATACAGACTGTCTGTATGGGTATGATGTTTAACCATGAGCAACCTATTTCTGTGTAGCTGAAGTAAATGATGAGAAACCAACTCAATTTTTGAGCTGTGACTGCCCAGCTACCTGTGGTACTAAATGGACTAATGCAAGTTCTCCCTTTCAAATCCTGGCTTAACGCACCAGTAAATACTGTTTTCCTTTCCTCAAGGACAAAACCTCCCACGGACATCCACCAAAACAGCCAAGTTATGTTCCTGTCTTCATTCCCACAGTTGGCTCAACAAACTGAGGACTGTTATTAATAACAGTTATTGAGGTTCCTGTGATTCAACAATCACTTCCATATGAGCAGAACTTCCTTCCTTTATTGAAACCTGTAGGTTCTTTTTAAATGTTTTTCCATTCTCCAAACTTCTCACTTAAAGTCATGGTAGTCAACAAAAGGAATCCCAAAGCTTCCCTTTTCTCTCAGTGGTGAGAAAACATGTGCAACTCAAACAATGCTATTCCTGGACTCAAAATGCCAGCAGACCTCATAAGAATTATTTTGTTCTTTACCAAGCCACAGTGGCCAGACATGAGACTCTGGCAATGCTTTGGAACCGAAGAGAGCAGCATGCTGCAGCCACAGAAGATGCCTCACACATTTCTGCACACTTAGATGTGCTTGTACCAGACTCATTGCTTAAATGCCTGTGAAAAGTACTTGCCCAGATTCCTGACACCTGATTCATCCCCCCTGCCCTTCACCACTGACCCCCCTCGGGCATCACATGTGATTTGTGCCTGTTTGCCCTGCACAGAGCTGTGGCACTCCAAGCCTTCTCCTGTGCAGCTGGCCCAGTTTAACCATCTGCTTAATACAATGTGATTTATGTTTTGCAGGGATGATTTCAAGTTGTGTAGGTGTTTGTGTGGCCGGTGAAGTCTTCACTTTGGAACAGGTGTCTGCTGTATTTTCCCCATCATGCTCTTTCTCACAGTGCTGTCTGGCTTTCTACACCTGGTCCTCATGTCTCATTCCAGACATTCAGACACCCCCCTGACTGTAATGGACTGAAATTAGTGTCTGGATCTCTTAACCTTTCCACCTAGTGTTCCTTCTCCTGCTGTGAAATCCATACATGTGGTAGGTGTGCTGCGTAACCCCAGGCAGAGCAGCCAGCTGTGACCCTTTGTCACAGCACTGTGCTTCATTGACTCTGTGAATGCTAGTAAAAATACTATCTGCTCTTGAAAAGATCCACACTTTTAAATGAATGTGCTCTGAGGGGCAAGCAGCTGTTACTTCTCACATTAGTCTTTCACTGGGCTTAGTGCAGCATCACAGTTATACCAGAAGTAACCCAGCTGGTAGGAGTTAAGTGGCTGCTGCCCTTAGCTGCTCATTTTCTTCTCCCAAGGGCAGGACATGCCATGTTTATAAAAAAAGTTCTCTGATCTCTCTTGACTATGTCAGAAGAATAAAGGGAGGGAAAGAAAGGTACCTTGTCCTTTGTGGTCAGCTTGACTGCCCAGACAAGTTGTAGATGCCCTCTTCCTGAAACTGTTCACACTCAGGCTGGATGGGGCTCTGAGCAAGCAGAGGAGGGGCAGAGGAGGATGTCCCCGCTCATGGTGGGGGGTGGGTGGACTACATGGTCTTGGAAGGGCCCTTCAAACCGTATTTATTCAGGGATTTGAATCTAGATCAGCAGCTACAAGCATACAGTATCTCTGACCACACCCCAGAATCCACCATGTGGCATAGGCAGAGCTGCCCATCCTCCCCCCAAGAGTCTCCTTCACTCTACTGAGTTAGTGTACAAGCAAGAAACTGTGGCTTTTCATAGCAGCAACAAAAGGACACAAGCCTGAGGCACAGGACCAGGGGATGCCAGCAGAACAGGGAGCCATTAGTGGCAAAGTAATTTTCTGAAATGCTTCTAAAAAATGCAGTACTGTCAGATGGGGTAGATTCCATTCATGAAGTCAAAGCAGATCCAGAGAAAAACCCATCTACAAAACCAAAACTATCAAATTCAGACCTGGCCGAGCAGGAACAGCACCTGTGGCAGTCACATAAACCCGAGGGAACAGGACTGGTAGGACCGTGAGACTCCAGCTCAAAGTCATAAAAGCCTGTAAAGTGATGTGCAATAGAAAACAGCAGTGTGCACAGGAAAGCCTGTGCTGAAGTAAAACGTCAATATTGTTGTGACAAGCAATGCTGTGAAAACCAGCCAAGACACAACCATTATCACCTCCATACAAGTTTAAAACATGAATTCCATGGAGTCTCTGGGGAAGCCTTGGCTTGCAAGTTGCCACTAAAAAAGAACAATCACTGTCCAGCTCCTCGCTGCCCGAGTATGTCTCATTCCACTTTTTTTTCCCTTGAAGAAAAAAGCCAATCAGCATAAATCCCTCTAATACCAAACTATTTTACAAAACCAAAATAATTAGCAACCTCTCAAACAACTAGGGATCAATTTCAGTATTTAATAACACACTGAAGTTTCTCAAACAGTCAGACATGGAATAATGTGCCTCAACAATGGGGCAAAACCTCATTAATGTGTGTTTCAAGATGCTTTGTTTTTCTGAGTAGTTAAAAACCCAATTGCTACAAACTGACCATCCACACACAGCTGTTGAACAAAACAGACATTTAATTTGATTACTCTTCCTAGATTGTATGAAGTTACATCTAATATATAAAATTGAAAAATGTTTCCATGCTTGCTCATGGGATAAAAAAACCCAACAAATTCTGAACTTGGCTATCACGTACCAGCTTTGAAGAGTTTGCTGGGAAAGGTGTCTTTCTCCTTAGGCAAGACACTTAGAACATAACGTAATGCTGCATAATATGCCACGCTTAGCTGCTATTTAGCTTTGTAACACAACACCTCTTAAGCTGTTCAGTACTGTTGAGTTGCACCATGAGAAAACTTAATTTTTCAAGATTGTTTTCCCTTGTACTTGAACAGTAGGAGAAGGAAAAACTGAGTCAACGCTTGCTTTCTGTTTTTACAAACCTTCAGCCTACTTTCCCAGTGCTCCAAAGCAAGGTACAGAAGCCTTCATTAAAATACATCTCAAATAATCCTTCCTGAATCAGAAATCAAAATTGTACCTGATCACCACCTGAGCGACTTAGCTGAGCTCATGGGGTCAGTATGTACTAAGGGAGAACATGATCCACATTTCTTTTGAAGACCAAAGTACATAATCAGGAGAAGGAATGAATTTCCAGCAACTCAAACTCCCAGTTTGCAGTCGCAGTAATTCAAGCCTTTATGGCCTGGAGTTGACCAAAGAGAAGAGGTAGAAGGAAGCAGAAAGTCAAACAGCCACTTGCTAAGATCTGTTTGTGCGAATGTATCAGTATGAAGAGAGTGCTAAGAAGGACGGCTTTGAACGCCAAAGTCTTGCTTTACCCACAGATAGGTACGACATGGGCGGCTGTCCTGCCTCCTGCTGTATTAAATGTGCTTGTGAGCCCTCCTGAGAGGCTGGCAGGGAGTTGCAGGCTCCACCACTGGTCTTAAATCGCTTACTGTTCCCGAGGCAGTGCCAATCAGTAACTATTCGAGATGTTGGCTTCTGGAAGTGTGTGTGTGTCTCCTAGGACCCAGGGCATAACTGTGCCAGGAAGCCAAACTCTTACACCTATATATGAAGAGGAAAAAGCAACGAAACAACAATAACAAGAAAACTCCAAATGATAAAAGCAATGAATATAAAGGTAAAATTTTATAATAAGTTATTTAAAGGTATTTTTATAAAGCCTCCCTTACATGGCAGAGCATTCAATGAGCTGTCCCAGTGACGTCAAATTCCTTCATTTTGTTTAAAAGTGACGAGGAAAATCTTTCTGCTTTACTTTCTGATCTCAG
The DNA here is from genome assembly GCA_013397515.1 of Upupa epops. Classification (NCBI taxonomy): domain Eukaryota; kingdom Metazoa; phylum Chordata; class Aves; order Bucerotiformes; family Upupidae; genus Upupa; species Upupa epops. The sequence goes on from VZRI01011266.1 coordinate 55,137, forward strand.
TTTCCTTTCCCCAAAAGCCAGTATCGGAGAAACACACATAATACCACTTTTGCATTTTATTTTAGGCACAGGTATCTGCTTCAGTCCCGGTAAAAAAAATTCCATAGCAGAAGGGAACTTCCCTGTAAAATCAACTAAGAAATCCTGATGTTTAGCTCGAGTGCAAGGCTTGGCAATGCAAACATGTAACACCTTCCCCTATTTTGAATTGTGCTACTTAAAAGAAAAAAATTTAAAAAATTAAAAAAATTAACCTTCCAATAGTTTTTATAAAAATTGATTAAAAGAACAAAGCAGTTTGTTCACAAAATAAACCCCAAAAAGTTCAAGATAGGGAAATGCTACATTTAAAACCTCTTTCAATTAGTATCTTCTAACAAAACAAAAGATTTTATCTGTCAAACAGGGATTTTGGTCTTTCCAAAAACTAAATCTGCAATCAAATCCTGAGAAAATACTTTGGAAAAGAACCATATGCTTTCATGATACAGCAAGGCTTAATTTTTAAGGGCTACACAGAGATTCTGCACTATTAAAGGCAAAACTAAGCTAGAACATACACAAACGACTAAGTGGAGCTGAAGGCACACGCTGTGCTTATGCAGGCTAGAAAACAATGGCACAAGTCAAAACATTGTCACGCTGCCTAGTCACACACCAATGACATGCACTGGGAAGAAAACAGGTAAAGACATTTTTCTTTACTGTTTTTTCCTAGATCTAATATTAATTTCCATCAATACTAAGTCTTGTATATTTATCTCACCCCAAGTGTGAGAAACTAATGGGAGCAAAGAACTCGAAAGAGCTTTGCTGATGTAACACAGTGGCAATACGACAGTCAAGAGCAGAGCTCCTAAAAAGTAAAGAATAATTGCAGTCTGCCAAGTCAGGCAGCCAATTTTACACAAACATTATAAAGACAAAACCACCGTGGAGTCAGGCTGAAAATTTCACCTTGTCTTTTTTACGAATGGTTGTCTTCAAAGAAATCTGGTTTAGTTAATTGTTTGGGATGCAGTTTTTGCAGTTTGGTCAAGTTTCACATTCTGTTTCATTCAGGTTTTTCTTTTCTTCCTTGTTTGGTATTTTTTGCATCACCACAAAGTTGCAATGCCTGGACTCCAAGCATTCCAAAGAAATGCTTGCCTCTGTGTTCCACCTGACATTAATAAAAATTAAATTTTTTCAAATAATAGGTTTTGAGAGATTTATCTTTATTAAAACACAAAAATCCTAGAGTATTTGGCCTAGACTGCAAGAAGACAGCCCTTTAAATCCAAACTCATACAGCTCTGCAAATCAAGTCACTTCTGTTTAGCTGGAATGAAATACAGGAAAAAACAGTACAGAAAAAAATCTCGTACAACATAAATTTCCCCTCTCTGGTACAGGGTGTGCCTTTCCCACCACACACTACATTTCTTGGTGGAAAGATATTTAACAACATGTTTGTTTAAGAATCATTGGAGAGCTCTTTTCAAGGAGCACAAATTGCTTAATGTGGTGTTACGGCGACAAGCCTGGCTCCTGAACGGTGTTCAAGCACTTGCTCCAAAACACACAAGGCAAGCAAATCTCATTGGGACCACATACCAAGCCATTTCTTACTTAAAAACACTTGAGATCTAATAACCTCTTTCAAGGATATACTATTTTAAACATCTGTTGGTTGACAAATGCTATCTCAAAAAAACCTATGTTTACTCCTACCTGGTTTGATTTTAACCCACCTCCAACGTGAAAGTGTCTTGGAGGGAACCTTTTACATTCGTAACAATTCAAGTGTAACTGTAATGCTGAGTATTAAGTTTGGTTTGTCCTGAAGTTTCCTGAACTATGCAGTTCGTTATCAGTGCAGAAGCAGCAGAAAACTGCTGTGGTTGGCTCAGTGGATTTATAAAAACAAAATAAAACATAAAAACCCCATCCCCCCCATGTAACCTTTACAGAATATACGTAAAATTGTGTCCTTCCCTGGTCGTATTCACAACTTATCTACAAGATAGCGTTGGCAGCAGAAACCGTAGTCCATGACTATTTGCATTCAGCTCTCATCCATCTGTTCCTCTGCTTTCTCTTATGCTTCAACTTGTTCAGTTTTTTGCGGGGTTTCTCAGCCTTCTGAGTTTCAACAGAATCCACCCCAAGAACATGTTCAGAGCAGCATAAGTGTCCATTCAACATAGAATTTAGCACTGTCCCATCCTGGTGTTCCTTGCAGAAAGAATTTGGGCAGAAGTGGCAGAAAGAAACAGACGGTTTGCCACAAACATCACAGTGGTGCCAAGGACACTCCCACTTGCCTGTGATCAAGAACAGAGAGCGCATTAGTGGGGAATAAAAATGTCATCATCTCTTAGAGAAGTTTTATGTTTTAGCAGATGAATACCACCAGACTTTCCTGAAAAAGCACAAGACAACAGCTGCTGCAGTTAATCTCAAAAGTCGAAATACTACATCAGACTTCTAAAGCTCAGCTGAGAGCAGTCAGTAGCAGACTTGACATTGTCACATTTAAATACAGAAGTCAAATGCAGCTATAAATTATTTGGTCTTTACTCAGTAGCTTTTTACAGAATTTGCAGGCTGGAGGAGTACCCAAACACCCAGTCAACTGCTGCTGACCATGACAGCATTCACTTGGTTGTTTCAGGTTTTACTTAGGGACAGCTGGAGTGCTTCACCTACAGATGATTTTCTGCCCCAGTATGCTTTTATCAGTCATCATTTTACTTGTTTCTGGGATAACAGGCTGACTGGAACTGAGTTACTCCAGTTACTAGAGTTATCTGGAAGTGCAGCCTGGTGTCTGCTGCTCTTACCATTTTCCTCCTTTTCTTTTTCCAGATGCAGCTGCTATTCTTTTGGCTTGAACTCAACTGGCTTTGTTCATTTCTTAGATACAATCAACTTTCCTGTGACAGGGTCACAATGCTCCTACCAGTTACCTACATTCATAAAACACATTTTTTTTCCCATACTCAAGTGCTCCTACATGATGCATGAACAAAGCTCTTACCACATGAAAACAATGTTTTTGAGATGACCCTCTGCATGGTTTCAGTATAATAAAGTTCTAAATTTACAGAACAGGCAAGCTACTCACCAAAAGGACGTTTCACCAAGCCAAGGCAGGAGAGATGATAAGCTTTAGTACAAGATTTCCTGTCACACAATACCAGCTGGCCTCCATCTCCACAACGGAAACAATCATCTTCAGATTCTTTCTTGCCTTCATTTTTCATTCTGCGTCTCCGTGTTCTCTTTTTGGTCTTTTTGCCTTTTTCTTCTGAGGCATTAGTAGAAGAATTCTGGAAGAGTAAGATGCAAATCTCTAAATGCCGGTTTTGCCAAGGAAAGATGTTACACAGCTTAGCAAATCTGCTGGCATGCCCGGCACACCCTGCATACAGGCATCATCTGACTTGGTACAAATCTGTCCAGTGCCTCATCATACCTATCTGTGCTGACAAAAGCTCACACTGACCTCTCTGAAAACTCATCTTGAAACCAGATCTTGTCCCAAAGATTCCTTCCGATTAGAAAGCTTTTTATCACTGATTCAAAGGCCTTTTCAGTCTAATCTACTTGTGGCTAATTTACTCCCATTTGGTTCCTGCATCACCAAGCATTTCATTATCCTTTCTTCTCTTTTGGTGTGCATTCTCAAGCTGGATTTACTAAAACCAGTGCCCACTTTGATTTGAGGTACAGACAATAGAATTTCAGGAATTGTAGTTGTGTCCATAGCACTAACAACCCCCCATACGAAACCTTATCCCTATTTCAGTCTGATGTGATAGGACAAGAGTGAATGGTTTCAAACTAAGGGCAAATTTAGATTAGAACTTAGGGAGAAATTCCTCCCTATGAAGGTGGTAAGGCACTGGAACAAGTTGCCCATGGAGATTGTGGATGTCCCCTCCACCCCTGGAAGTGTTCAAGGCCAGGCTGGATTGGGTTCTGGGAAATGTGGTCTAGTGAGAGAACTTGATGATCTGTGAGGTCCCTTACAACCTAAACCATTCTATAATTCTGTGATTCTGCTGCTTGCACTTCAACTCTCCTTCACCAAATCACATCAGAGTAATTAGCCAAATAATAATACAATTCATTCCATCTCTCTCACCCCAGGAATCATTACATAGCTCTGTTACAATTAGTTTGTTCTACCTACCAATGCAGACAGCCCTGTCAAACGAAACTGTAATGCTGCACTTCTTCATGGCTGTCACTGTAAATTCCTAAGCTTATGTGAAACCTCACTTAAGCCTGTCCCTTAACATCAACCAGCTATGTGAATTCTGGGGATTTTAAGATCACCCTCTGAAGGGCCTGAATCTGAGCAGTGTGAAGGACCACGTGACCATGCAGCTTTTCTGCAACCACAGATTTTTTTTCTCAAGGGAATATCCTTGTGCTTCTTTCAGTCCTGTGACAGCTTTTCAGGAATCTCCATAAACTTCTGCTGGATTACAGGTTTTAAACTAACCTGACATAGGCAGATGCATTTTGGACATAATTTGGTATACTTCTTTCCCTCATTCAAATCTCACAGTTATGTATTCTTCAGTTAAACAGAGAAATATTTAAGAAATCTTAATAAAGTAATCATATTTTAAGGTTTAGATGAGGTAAATATAAATTCAATGCCATAAAAATCTGACTACAATTAGAATTGTTCTTAAGTCAGTTCCAAACTCCTCAATGCCTTCCCCTTCCTATACTTCAAACAGGACCATGATCATAATTCTTTCTGCAACTCCTTTTTCATATGCTTTTGATTCCAGAAGCTAGTGCCAGTAGCTAGTAATTCTTATTCAAAACCCAAAGTAATTAATTTCTCGTAGGAGAAAGTGGTAATAACAATTCTAGGGTGTTCCCAAAACCCACTATTGCCTGCTGCACTATTAGAGTGCAAGAAAGTATTTTTTTTAGCTTTGAGATTATGTTTAGAAAGTGAAATGGTAGGACCTTTCCTTAGAGGGCAAAGAGCATCTGTTCAAGCAGCACTAACCCTTATCATAAAACTGGTCCACAAACACACATTCCAAAAGTAAAAAAACAAGGCCAGTAGAAAAGGCAGGGTCAAAATCTCAATATATTACTTGCCTTTGGTCTGTCCCCAAGAAATCCACTGCAGTTTGGGGCACCACATTTGCAGACTGTTTTTTCATTGCCCAGACAGTCAAGGTTGTAATTAAAAGTCAGCTCTGTGCCTGAGTGAGAGAAGACAAAGACTAGGTAACTTAGACTATTAACATTATTACCAATGAATATGGGAGTCATTCATAATTGTCTTCTGGTTATGTATTACCTATTATAATAGGACTTTCCCCCCCTCTTCACTGCCCATAAGAACTGACAGTAAGTAGATGCCAGTACAGCATGATGTCTTATGCACTTAGATTTTAAAATGAATTGGTTTGACTTCACAAAACTCCACATGTGTGCGGTCTACTCTCACACACATTCTGTTTCTCTGTACTATCCGGTACCAGCTATAGCTATTGACAGACACATGTGTGTGTGCATGAGTGTACACAAACCAGAAAAGATCAAACCAGCCTCCTACATCCAATAGTTAAGCTTATGTACTGCTTGAGATCTATACAAGGTGAAGTGGATGCAAGGATACTAACTGGCGTCTTTTTGGTGTTCCCTTAAAAACAAGGAATGAAAGGCAGCCATGGGGACTCCCTATTAAGAAACATTAAAATAAAATACAGATCGCAAACATCTCTTCATGTTTGAAATGATGAAATCTCTTCATCAAAAATATAGCATCAAAAATATGGCATATGTTCATAATTGTGCAAAAGTTAGGGAATGAAACCAAACCCAACACAAGCTGATATACCTGCAGGAATATCGCACACAGCAAACAGGCCGACACGAGTGTCTCCATGTACTGTCCATTTTAGAGTTTCACAATTTGGTTGGCAGCTGTGGTTCATAAACCGAGAATAGTTTCCTTTGGGGCCAGCATCAATAATACGGTCCTGGAGATGAAATCACCAAGAGAATGAATGCCTGTTCTCCCCCAACTCACACACAAAAAAATAAATCCATACGCTATTGCAGCTGTTGCATTCAGAACAGACACGGTGTTGGTATCCAGAAGCACACAGGCAAAAGGAAGGTTCGTGTCGTATTGAAAACTGTAGTGTCTCATGTGGCCTGGGATGTGACACTCCCAAAGCAATACTTGTGCTCTAGCTCACATTTTCCCAGAACCCATCGCAGCCACATGGCAGGACAAGTGTTCTTGTGAGCACTGTGGTGGTGACGTTAAAAGAACCCCCTCTCTTCCAGAAACTTGGTTCCACTGACCTCTTACTCTTCAATCACAAGCTGTAAGGAATTTACAGACACTGCTCTGTATGGGATTTACCAAATAGCTGCATGGTTACCTGAAGGGATTACCAGTTTCTCACTAACTTACTTTGCAGAAGTCAGGGTAGTTTTAACAAAACCAAGCTCTTACTAAACTAAAAAAACCCTGTCCCCACATGCAATTACCTTTTAGTTTCTATCTCCATTAAATGTACCAGACATCAACAAAACAAAATAAAGTCTTGAGATAGCCACTGCCATGTTTCTTTGCAGAGCTGCTGAGAGAGCCGTGCATAGCTATGAAGTACTACTGTAGTTTCCTTCTAACACATTTTTATAACACACTTGTATGACTGTTGTGCCTGGATTCACATGCATCTAGACTTTCTAACAGCATGTGCAGCTCAGCCTTACAATGGCATAAGCATTTTCAAGAGAGAACCACCGCGAGCATTTATTGACTATGGCAAGAGGTAAACATGTTCAGGTCAGATATTTCACACACAGATGTATGCCAGGAGAGGTATAGACTGGGTATCGAGAAGAATTTCCTCACCAAAAGGGTTATTGGAACTGGCTGCCCAGGGAGACTGTGGAGTCACTAACCCTGGAGATATTTAAAATACATAGATACATAGTGCCAAAGTACATGATCTAGTCATGAACTGGCATTGCTGGGCCAAAGATTGGATCGATGATCTTAAAGGTGTTTCCAACCAAAGAGATTCTGTGATTATTCAGAAAAACAGGGTTTCATTATTCTTAAGAGAGAATTCCTGTGCAAGAACTCTTCAATTACAGGTCTAATGAAAACAGTAGCTTTGGACAGTCTTGGGCAAAAGAAAGGTGATGAAGACTCAAAAAATATGCAGGACTGAAAGCCTGGTCTTCTTTTTCTCCTAAGTGCCTGTCTGGGGACAATACAATACATAATCAATAACCCTTTTGTCTGGCTTCTCTGCTTTCTTCCCTTTCTCAGGGAGAAAATACTCAGAGCTGTGTGCAAAGAATGACTGATGGTGGATTAACTTCCTGTGTTAATCTGCTGCAGAATCAATCTGTGGAGCGCTGGTTGGCTACTAACGCAGTTGCAAAAAGGTTGAATGTCCAACACAGGAGAAGCCTCACAACTAGATTCCTTCCACACTACTCTCAAGTGAGAAGTTTGTTGTTGAAATTTTAGTAAAAAACTGCTAACTGTTGTTCTTTCAACAGTATCATTGCAATTTCCCAAAACCTCAGACTGCCTTAGATACTTCTGCTGAACTTGATTTCAAGGAACAAAGCACAATTTACAGACCTTAACTGATTACATTATGCAGTCAGAACTAATGATGTGCATTAGATATATAGCATCGAACAAGCAGGGACAGAATACACAACACTGCAAATACATGAAGTTGTGGAACAGTAAAGGTTGTAGAGTGCCACTACTGAGCCGATCAACAGAAGGAAAGAAGATCAAATTAATGTGATAATTAAATAACGTTGAGGAAAAAGAAGTAAAATACTGTACCTTATCAATCGTTAGCATATAGAAGTGGGTAATGTCATTTTCATGTGCATATTTGATTCTTGCCATACATTCCTCTTCATCAATCAGCTCACCAACATACTCATTCACAAACTCTCCCTGGAAGATACCAAGTATAGTATATACCAAACCCACAGACACCACTACCAGTCACCAATTTTGTGCCAGGCAAGAACGATTCATACCTTCTTAATGTCCCTCTTTGCGATCAGACCCCACCCCTTCCCATCAGTTTTGATGATCTTTGTCTCAGGGTACTGGCGTTTCGTAAAGCACTGGTTTTGGCATCGCTCTCCTGCCGGACAAACTTGCGGATGGCATTCGTACATCAGCATTCGATTCAGACACTCAGAATCAAAGCCGCAAGGGTTTTCATCTGTAGGTTTGCAGTTGCACTTGGGAATCTCAGAAATGTCAGCAGTGTATATCTGCACTTTACCACAAGGTTTATTCACCTGAATAATACATTCAAATAGTTCAAATGTTACTTCAAAATGTTTGAATTTATTGCGTTATTACAGTGGTTACTAATTTGGTTCTGCAACACTAGATGGTCCAATGCAAGGACAATGTCATCATCTCGTGACTGTAAAAACACAAAGGCCAGGACATCATTACAGTTTCTCCTCTCCATCTCACCCTCAGCAGTTCCTCTCCAGTGCTGGCTTAAGCCTCAGAGTATCCACTCCGATTTCCTCATACTTTACCTTAATGTGCTTGTATGGTGGAGGCTTACGTTCACTTTCTTGGGTTTCTTTGGCCTCTCGCTGTAGCTTTATTTCTCGAAATCGAGCTTCAGCTTCTTGCAAAGCTAAAAAAGATAGCTGTATCAACAGAAATTCTAGAAAGAGGCTGACACCCCCCTGGGCCGCTAAAAAAGAATTGCCTTTTTTTTTTTTTTTTTTAGTTTTCTCTATGTACCATTTTTGAAGACTTTGCCAATTCCTTTGATCCCCTGGTATCTACTCCCTCTGTCTCCTTCCATATAAGGGAACACTCGTGCTTGGTGCGTCCAGTAGTAATCCTTAGAACCAAAGAAAAACACGGGAAATTCTCCAATTTCATGCTTCATTTTCTGGATATTTGGGGGAACGTTTTTCGGATGACAAACTTCTGCAGGCCACCATCTAACACAGAAGGAGAAATAAAAAAAAAAAAATATGGCATTTTAGTTAAGTCCTTTCTGCAAGAGATAACACACACAACCTAAACAGCAGTACCATTACTGTAACAGAGATCAAAGTGGATTTAAAATCCTTTCCTCCCCCACTCACTAGGTAAAGAGAGAAGACAGGACTAGGAAAGGGAAGACACTCAGATCTGTGAGACTTTTGCCCCCCTGCAAGAGAAGCACACACATAAAGCTATTTGTTAGCAAAAACATCTTCTCTAACAAGGCCTGACACTGTTATTGTCAAAGATCAAGCAACAGCTAATAACAGCTACTATAACTTTCTAGATTAAATCCCACCCACCCCTATCTCACTCAAATCTCAATGAAGTGCAAAACTGACAACCTGAGTGACTTATCTCCAGTCTGCAGGGCAGTAATGTAGCCAATTACACGTTACATCACTTAATTACTTGAAGAGATCTCAAACAAAAGGATTTGAAGCCTCATGCACTGGGAGAAGAGTACAAGGAATCCCCTACGGGAAATGCCTTGGCTAAGGACAACACTGCTACACATCTTTGAACTTGAAGCTTGCAAGCAGACAAAGTCCCCAGTTCACAGAGGAGTGAGAAATCTGTATGCAGCAAGGCTGGCCTACAGAAGCAGCAAACTGTATAATCCTTAATTAAACATACCAGTACTGTAAAACAATATAAATCTGTTCAGCAGACCTGTAATTTCCCAGTTTAACCCAAATAATATCCTGGAAGTGGAGTTTCTTCCCTGCTCTGCAGTCATTGCAATACCAGCTCCCATCTGGCATTTCAATGTTTAAGCAGTCTGGGTGAAATGCTGCAGGACATGACTCGCAGCACAACAAGCTTCCTCCTTTGAAAGAGAAAAGGAAAAAAGCGGCTGAAAATCACCAAGGTAAAACTGCAACCAGGCTCAGAGCAGTGTGATACGCGTGTGGAAGGTTCAGGTAGAAAATAAATGGTTAAAACATTTATTGAATGGTTAAAACAGGTATCGTTCAGCTGTGTACAGACCCAAAAGGTCCTTACTAATTTGAATGCCTGGCAGGCTTGAGTTAGTAACACACGCAAAATAACAAGCAAGCTAGCAATAAAACAGCCAGAATACTGCATTGCAAATTGTAATTGCTTCGTTTTCGCTTTAACGACTACAATATATTTAGCAGAGTTTAATATATATTAATATTTTACTGTATGCAAACTTGTAACAAGAGATTTCTCTTAGGTTGTTTTTCGTGGGGGGAGAGGGCACAAGGTTGTTAGCTGGTTCCATGAATTATCAAGTGAAACATCAGCTGCTGCTGGAAAGTTGCTCTGCTGCATGTTAATTTATTAACAAAGCAGGTAAAGATTCACTGCTAGTCCCATCAGCACTGTGTATTTTGTGGTTCTCAATGAGAAATAAAGTTATTGTACAACATCAGCCAAAACACCATTAATTGGTGTGAGTCCCAGCAACAGCTAATACTGCTTCCATTTGCTGTGTGCTGCGAAACTAAAAGCAAGTCTTAAAATATTTATGCTTTAATATTATGTATTGTCAATAGGGAGACACAGAAAGCTTCAGTACATTGGACACAGGGGAAAGAACACAGAAATTCTTCTCTTTATGCGTCTCTGATAAAAGAATAAATTAGTTTTCTGGATGCTGGGCAAAGTCCAAGTAAAACATTCCTTAATAAATTATGTCTGCAGAAAAAGGACACTGACAAATCTGAAGCAGCACAAGCCAGTGTGAAGTTATTTGACTACCTAATAGAGCCCAACTTAACTTGCCACATTGCTAATAATTTTCTGTAAACAGTTAGCAAAACAAAAGGTACATTGAAGAATAAAACATTTTGATGTTGCATGTGTGGAAGAATTTGACATCAGTTTACCTTTTGAACACACAAAGCACCAGCTCACATTGACATGCGCATGGTGACTTTTTCCTTTCATGGCAGTGAAATGATTCGTACAAACAATGCTGTTGGAAGCAATGACTGCACATCCCGCAGCAATGCAAACGTCTCCAGCATGGTATGCAACAGGACAGCGAACACAACGCATCATCTTTCCTAGCAAAGCAGAACACTGTCATGTTATTTTTCAACAAGACTGATTTATTCTTAGAGCTAAAAAAAAGCTAGTTTTTAGCAACCTGCCCAGGGTAGCCTACACACACAGACACACACAAAATATCAACGATGTCTTCAAAATTTGCATAATTACACTTGGCAACAATACTCAATTAATGAGTGAAAGCACTGTAATATTTAAATGTGAAGCTTCAATTATGCACATCAGGGAAGACAAACCTTCCTCAGCCATGTGACTTTGTCTACAGATGTTGCCTGAAGCTAAAAAAATGCACAGAACCAAATGTCTCTGCATTTGGCAAGCCCCGCTGCAGCATTTCTGCATTCATGGGGCTTGCCCTCATTCTGCTCTGCCTGTCTCTCCTCATATGCATTCTAGATTTAACATGGTTAACTACAGATAATTGAAGGCTAGTTAAAAAACCCAACATAAACAAGGTAAATACCAATGTTAACCAAAAATGATTCAACTATGATTTTTTTTAAAGTACTGAATCAATCAATAGTCCACGCATGCCTGAAAAATTGCAGCTAGCAGCTAAAAGGGACAGATTCCTTACCTTAACGCATCATAAACAGAAATAATTCGTCAGACATAAAAATGTAAAATGAAACTACCTTTTGAAATTCGTGGATGTGAGGGGTTACTGACATGACAACTGAGGCAGCTGTGGAGGGGACATCGAAAACCCCTGTTCTCAAATACAGTGAGATGGAATTTTTTCACACAGGCTTCATGGTAGAATTTTCCGCAGTGGGATACGACACAGCGTTTCACATCTGCCTTTCTCTCCTTACACACAAAACAGGTATGCACACCTAGTGGTAAAAGCAATGCAAATAACATAACTAATTTTTCATCCAAATGCATTAATTCAGCATGCTTCTGGCTTTGTTACGCACGGGGGAGCTGCTCTTGGGGTTTGGCTGGGGTTTTTTTAACAAAACCTCTCAAATCACACACAGGATTATTTGATGCAGCAATCCATGTACTTTAACTCTTTAGTATTAAATACTCATCTGCTCAGATGCAGACGAAGTTACAGTGCAAACTCACTGCAGCCAAAGTATACAAAACAGCTCTCAAAAGCCTCACTGATCTGCTTTTACATTCTTACTTGTAAGTCTCAGTATGCAAATTTAAAATCACTTTGTTAAAGCAATTAAATAGGATGATGGGTTGTCTGCGACATTTGAAATAGGTCCAGAAACCAAAGGCAAACATCCTCTAATCTTGTTCCTGGACTGCTTTGCATAGCTTTATTTTGAAGCAGCCTTGTTCCAACAAGGTTTACCACTTGTAATGAACTGAGTGTATGAGCAAGAATGCAAGTCTTCTACATGAACTTTTAAGACTAAGAACTTCCAAGCAGTTATTATAGGATTAAAAGAAAATGAAATTATTATCACCAAGGTAGCCTTTAATAGAAAGAGTAAAAGATTGATATAGACACAGAAAGAACCGAAAAAGGATGTCAAATGTTTCACTTGCTTTTTTTTCTAAGATTTTGTAACCCTTTGCCACAGACTTTAAATCTAATCGGTAACTGCATTCAGAGAACAAATGTTCTGCAGTTATAAAGGCAACGGAATTTAAACTAAATCAGCCAAGCTGCAGGAGTTTTCACTGAACACAATGTAAAGCTTTCAAAAACACAGCATACGTATGGAACTTCCACCCACCACGCACCAAAGGATAAACGTGGTTTCTCCAAACGTACATCCTCTGTCCAGGAGGATTTCCTAGAACAGCACATTTGAAATATTTGTTTGGGTTTTTTTTAAGATTAATAGAAAGGGACAAACTTGCCTGATGTACATTCACTACAAATGAATTTTCCTGCTGGTCTTCCAGAAAGGCCAAGGCAGCTTACGTGAAAAGCTCGATAGCAAAGTCCTTCACAGAGTAGGAGATCACCTGTTTTTTCACACAGCTTTTACAACACAAAGGCATTGAACGTTAAAGAAAAATTCATATGTGGAAAAACTGGGTTTTTTATTCCTTTTTTTCCTTCCTCAAAATATATATCCCCATTGTTGAAAGCAAATTTATCAAGTGAAAGATAATTTTACAAGCCCACATCATATGCTCTGGCTCCCAGCTGAAACAGCAAATAGTCATTAAACCACTAGAAATATCACTCATAGAACCATGGTTCATGAGTAAACACTATCTGGCAGAAAAACGCAGCTTTAAGAAATTTGTCCCAAGCACATCAATGCATCTGAGTAGCGATTAAAAGCTACTTTTTTCCCCTTTTCTTGACAAAAAGAAATTAATCCCGGTAAGAGGCACAATGATACTCCTATGTCAGAGCAGTTAGGAGTGACACATGAGTAACTAAAAATGAACCCAATGATAATGCTGGCAGAATTCAAGAGAGTCGCCAACATTTAAAGATAGACACAACATCATCATCATCACGTACAAGAAATGGAAATGTAACTGTGTGCCCAGAAACAAATTTGATCTGCCCATCTGTATTGCATTATCATTTCTTAATCTAAAAACTCTTCTAGAACAGTCTGAGAAAGGTTTTTGCTCTCTATTAGCACTGCCACGTATGCTGCTACCACTGCCATAGCTGCTGCACGCAGAAGCTCAGATCCCACGGGTTTTACTTTGTCCTCTTTGTTGACAGATAAGCAAGCAGCTCTTCTTAGTCATTGAACCAGTTACTTGACAACACTCATGCACTTATTCTACAGTACAAATTATGTTTATCTGGAGAGATCTGGAAACTCAAGGAGAAAGGCTAAGTCACTTATTGGAGGTCAAGGCAAAAATAATTAGGAATGAAGAATACAATTTCCTGGCATGGCACCCTCACCCCCAACAGATGTCTCAGGCTCATATGACAAATTCGTTTCTGGCGTAATATTGTCATTTTCATATTTACAAAGATGGTTTCTTAGAAACCTCAGGAAACGTGGCTCACTGGCCCAGCTAACATCTCTCACCTGACAAACATATTCTTTTTTTGTTCCTGTTCCTCGCTCAGATTTTTTGGATGATATAGACACTTCAGTCTGAGTTTCATCAGCACTTTCATAGGGAGATTCTGACCTCTCATCTCCTTGGCCATCGGAGATCTGAAGATTAAACATAGATGGTTAGAGAAAGCAGTCATGTACGGGCGATTTCATACAGAATATGAAGGAAGCAAGCAGCCTACAATTCAAACTAGCAGATTTATGCAAACCCTTCCTTTAGTTTTTGTTCCCCCCCATTTAAAAAAAGTTTGATTAAAACCCCAGTATGCCTTTGTGGAAGTCTCATCAAAAGGACTACATACCAACCACCCTTACCAACTCACCAGCAGCCAAAACAAACCACAAAAACTTTACCACATGGTACTTTATTTATACTCAGTTCTATAATACAGCTAGCCAGAAGTGCCTAGCCCTCCCAGTAACAGAGGGATCTCTTCAAACCCCTCAGTTCAAGTTTGAATGTATCTTTTAGGAGAGTCACAGTTGATATTAGAAAGAAGCTTGTAAACTTTGGGCTGTATGTGGAAGTCCCTGATCCAACTGTTCTTCAGGAAAGTGGGCACAGTACACAGAAGAGAAGAAGAAGGAGACAAGTGGCTCTCTGATTATCTTCAAAGAACATTACAGCCAACAACAACTTCAAAATAAAAGACTCAGTCCTGTTATGGATAAATCTCATGTAATAGATTTAGATGTACTAAAAATTGAGGATTTGTTAAAATATTAATTTAATTCTAAAAAAAACAGGCCAAGTAATATATTTAAAGAAAAATATGGGGCAGTTTTCAGTTAATTAAAATTTAGGAAAGATGACAACCAAGTCATTTGTCTAATCACCAGAAGATGCAGAATTTCATATTGTGGCCTCCAGATGGGACTCAAGGAGGTGACTTTCACTAAATTAGTTCTCCAGGAGAGAATCACAATTTGGAATTGCTAAACAAAGCTGTCACTTCTCTTCAAGCTTGTTCTAATGGTTATTTACACAAACCCCATCAAAACCAGTGTCCCTTCTAAGTTGTCTAACTGCAATTCATACTTGACAATACTTTCCCCAGATATTTCAGCTACATTAAATGAAAGTCCTCTGGAACCAGACATTTTCCTCATGTGGAAACTCCTGCAATTGAGCCCATTTTTGTCTTGTCCAGTAAGCCAGAACACCCTCCAATTTTCTCCATAAGGAACTTTTTCCAGCATCAAGAACATTTTGGCAGGCTTTCTTTAAATTTAAACCGCAAAGTTGTAAAAGACAACAGACGTGAGATCTGGTGGTAATAAATACAACATCCAAACCAAACCAACATAGTACTCTTCTTCACCACTTCTGCTGCCCTGGGTAAGGATTTTCCCAAGTCCTTTCAGTAGAGCACTGAAAGTCACTGTAAACTGCCACAGTACCCAAGATAATTTTGCTGCTTCTCAGCATACACACACACCACTTTACATGAAAAATTTGCTTTCCATGTCAATGTATAATGAAATGTATTTTATTAAAAATGTCCCAGGTTACCAAGTGATGGAGACAGCTACATGCAACCTCCCTGTGAGCCATTCTCCATGTCATGTGCAAATTTACTACGTTTACTTTGAAATCAGAAAAAATATTAATCTAGAGCTAGTATTAGTCGTTACAAAAATCCCTTTAGAAACAGTTTTTGAGTGATGACTTCTCACCACTGCTGCCAGCCAACCTGTATTCCTCCATTTAACATTTGCTTTCCTTGTCTATGCCTAAAAATATTTGTAAATTGGCTCAGTTTTGTTCTTCACTTGCAAGGATGCAAACGCACATCCTCTGTGCAAAGACATACTATCAGAGGATTTGTACTTACACTGCACCTTCCTTGCAACAAGTGGAGTCAATTGCAGATTCTGCTTGACTTACTTTAGATGCAGTTGAGAGAAACTGCATGTAAAATAATTGCTTTGTTCAGGCACCAGGAAATCTCTGTCCCCTGGAAAGAGCTGTGAAACAGTAAACTGCAACGGGAGAGCATAACCAGGAGCTGCCAGTTCTTGCTGGGAAGGGGTAGATAAAGAAATGTATTGTGGAAGCTCAGCAAAACCACAAACTCACTTTCCCTTATGGTTTAAGTAAACTTACGCACATTTATTTTTATTTAAACTATTCCCATTGAAACATTTATTAGCACACTGCAGTGTACCACTACAAAATTTGTAGTGCCTCATTATGTTCCTGTTCCAACTAGCCAAATCAGTCATGTTTGGAAATTTAAAAAAAAAAAACAAACAAAAAAAGCTGGATGGTTTGAGATTTGTATTTCTTTTTTGCTTGAAAGAAAAAAAAAGAAGTACTTTAATGTTGCAAACCAAAGCATTGGTGTAACTTGATACTAAGGTTGTTCCCTCATTTTCTCCCTACACCAGAGTACACCTAAAACCCTATGAAAAGCCATTTGTGCAGCACACCTTAAAAGTTCAGCCAGCCCTCTTTCCAGCAGCAAAAGCGATACAGCCGTACCCTGAGGAAAGCACTCCTCTTCCCCCAACTCACTGCTTTCAAAGGCATAACATATCCAGTGACAAACACATTCAGACACCACAGTTGGTTTCAAAGCAGCTTTTCTTTGGTTTATACACTCATTAAATGGTCACACAAAGGATCCAGACCTCTATATGGAATTGGAACCGTATTGGCAAATGACAGCTCTTTCAGAAATCTCCTAGATATATGTCACAAAATCCCAGTCCCTTGTGAACCACAGATTGGCAGCCAGTTTTCTACAGACCGGAGTTTACTACCCAGAATAAATATATCAGCCCTTCAATTAAATTAAATGTTTACTAAGCCAAAAACGAGCAGAACTGGCAAGAATCAAACTATCACAAATGCACCCACAAACCCCAAATTCTATCAGGCCATTCAAGACAAACCCCACCTACAAATTAATCCTGGATTTCAAGCATGACTACCAATACAGAGAACAAACAAAATACCCTTAGTTCATCAACTGTTTGACCACCAGACTATCTTTCAACATCTCTTGTTTATGGTTGTCAGGAGCATCACACCCTCCACAAATCTGCATTACACAAATAAGCATGAATCCCTGTTCATGGCTGCCACAATTCTGAAGAATCAATACCTGCAAAAGCAGCTTAGCAATACACTTCCACAGGTGGCTGCTGCTGCAGAGAGCATCTCTGCTTCCACAACCCATTACATCCAACAGCCATAATACATGTAACTCGTGCACAGCTCACTTCCACTCCAGCATCATCTGAAATTATTCACATTGGCTAATTTCATGGATCTTATAAATAGGGAGGCTAGCAGATTCCTGGTTATAAGAGAAGGAAGCATTTCTTCAGGGTAATTCAGAGTTTGAGCCTAACCTCATCTTCTTTATATCCTGCGGATTGTGTAGTACTATATAACCATCTTCTGGGAATGCTCCCTCGATAAAGAGAATCAGGATTCAAGCTGGATCCTGAAAAGCTAATGGAACAGTGTCCATCCCTTCATGCCTGTGCAGAAGAGGCTGAGACAAACTCCATCTAATGTTTCTTAGATAGAACTTGCGACCTAATGACAGATAGAGCATGAGATGGTTGGGAAAATTACTTGTACCCCAAGCAAACCAACCCCAAGTTAGTGCAGGGGCACTAACGGGTTCTGACTCACCAAGGGGATAGTTAAGTTGCACAATAAAAATACTTCAGTTGAAATAGCCACTAAAAATGATTTTACAAGACAGTTGTCAGAAATCAGCACATGCTGACTCGAAGAACAGCCACCTTTACAATTAAATGTAATACTTTTGTGGTGTGTTAACGCAACTCCCCATACTGGAAGGTCTACTAGTTCACATGCAGGTGCCCAAATTATAGCATCCCGTAAAAATCAGCACACTTCTTTGGTGAGTTTTTTTCCTTAACTGCTAAATTAAAACCAGAAATCTTTCCCTTGTGATCATGCCAGAGCTTGTCTTGTCCTTGCTTCTGTGACATAATTGCCTTACGAAAGTAAATTGCATGCAATTAACTCTTCTGATATTCAGGCTAAGGTTCAAAGTAATCAACATTTAGATTAGTGGCAAACCCTGTCAATTAGCAATTTGTTAGTGATTGCTGGTTTGCCATTTTATTCTGTTTTACATTTTCAGTGACTTATTTCTCACAAAAGCAAAACACTAATTTTAAAAGTGCAAACTTAAGGGAGAAAAAGGCAGGGCTGTTAAGATTTTTTTGCAAGTGAGAAGTTTCTGTAATGGAAGTGTACCTGAACTCTAGAATCATTTCACATTATTGATGCCACAGCACAGAAAATACCTTTCATCTGCTTAGTTGGTATCACTGCAAGTGCACTGAATGTTATGCTTTGCACATTGGTCAAGGTTTTCTTTCCATTTTCCTTAGTAATTGAACGTCAGCATTACTTTAGTGAGGACTTGCCTGAGCACTGAGTAACCGGGTGGCACTTCAGAAGTCAAAACCAGGTCTTTGTACTGGAAACTGCACATCTGCCCACACAAGTGAAAAAGAAAAAAGCTGGCTTAAGACCCAAATCACAAGGAGCTTTGCTCTTTATTTGGGCTGGGCCGGGACTTACTTCAGGATTATTGAGGTACACAATACAGTTGCTTACAGAAGCAAAAAAATTGCAGATTCCAAAGGCAGTTCTTCCTTTCCCATGTGTAGTGGTTATTCATTACTCACACACACAAGATGTGAATGGAACACATAAGGACACATTACTGCATTTGTACAAAACCCCTATTGCTTTGTGATTGGAAAAATACTTGTTATGGAGTCAAACTGAGGCAAAATGTTGGCATTTTTGGGTTTACTGTATTTTTGCCTGTGAAAAGATACAAATTGTGGCAATGTGTCATTATGTTAAGAATTGACTGCACTAATCTCAAGGTATTTTGATCACACATCTTATAATTCTACAATTTATTTTTGTTAATAGCTACTCATACACACAACAGTGCAGGCATCAGCTTATCAATACTTTGGAACTCCAAAGTATTTTTTAATTTTCTTTTGAACCACATGTTTAAATTCCCTCCTCACAATAACCAAAAGTAGTGCTTAATGGATTCTTTCAGATAAACACTGACCTATTTTTAGAAAGACTACATGAAAAGGCTCATTCAAGCAATCTTCATCATTAATTCTTAACTGAACGAAGATGCTCTGCATACAGCAATATTTGATGTATAAAGCCAGATTACACCAGCAAGTGGTTAGCTGCTAAATATAAGGATATGTTCAGGGTTTTTTTACTGCTTTTGGAACAGCTTCTTCCCATTTTGTGCAAAAGGGATGGATAAACTATGTGTGCACAGATATAAGGGCTGTTAGTGGAATAATGAGGTTTACTTATTACCATGAGTAAGAATTTCTTTTTAAGGGAGGCTGCTGAGCAGACTAAGAAAAGGAAATGTGCACGACTCCTAAGATACTAGAGCATTGAAGTGAATTACACTGAATTAGCTACCTGCATTCTGTGAGTTTGTATGTTGATATTCTCAATTTTGCCTTTTGACTCAAGCTCTCTAGCAAGACTAAGTTGGCGGGGCTGTGGGAGGAAGCAGACTTGCAGAACCATCCTGGACCTCACTTTTCAAATGTTTTCCCTACTGCACGAGGGAAGTTAACTGCACGATCAATTAAAGCATTCAAAGGTGTAAGGATGAGCACTAGCAAAGGGAAATATTTTTCACATCATTCACTACAACTACATGTTGAGTTTCAAGTCCACAAGCATTTTTTGCAACCAGGTACCTGATTCCAGTCTCAGCCACACACCTCAGCAGAAACGCCAGCCAGTTCTTCATCCCCTCTGGCTTTTACAACGGGGAAAAAAAAAGAAAAAGTGGAAAAAAAAAGCAGTTGGATGTATACTCGGCTTGCATCATACTTCCAGAATCACATGGGTGAACTCCGCAATGGTAGTTTGTTCCACATCCGGATGGTTGAAATTTCACTTATTAAAAAAAAAAATAGTCCGGGCATATTCTCAGCTGGCATCCAATCATACTGAGACACAATACAAGAAAGGATACCCTGGAATTTAAAAACTCCAGTGATGCCATGTTTCAAATGAGCAGGTGAGGATGCAATGCTATACTTAAGCAGACATTTGTTCCATCCACTCACCCACTTCAGAAAAAAATAATCCATTTAAAAATATTATTTCAGACAGCTCCAAAATCAAACAGTTAAAAACCAGTGCCAGCCAAAGCATTATACTGTAATTTTAAGGAGAAAGAGGTTCAGAAATTCTAGGTCTGAAGACAAATGGATTATTTCATCCAAACTGCCACCCGGGAATTTAAGAGGTTACCACAGTTAAGAAAATACAACGCAACTGTCCTCCTTGGCAAGGCTAGCCACCTATGAGCTGCTGACACAGCTATTAAACGTGCTTCTGATTTAGGTTTAGGAATAAGTCTTCCTTTTTAAAAGATTATCTCTCAAATCCTGTTTGCTGGCTCAATGCCATCATTCTAGGGATGACAAGGTTGGGGTGGTGCTGGTTTTTTTTCTTGCCGTAAATACTAGATACTGGAGTATCTGTATTCGTTAAGATAAAACCTCATGTGTCAGGTAGCTGAAGCAAGTTTCAAACACTACCTATGGTGCATTAGCAACTGCAAAACGGACAACGTTCACAGTTCTATGCTTTATCAGCTTCACTAGTATTTCTAGATCCAACTCAGAAAAGCTTCCTAATCCAGTGTTAGAGGTTTCAAACTGAGATTGAACTTTCTGAGTGAAAAAGTTGCTAACATTTATGCATCTTTGGTGCCCACACCAGAATGGGCTCAAACAGCCATTGGGCCACTAGGCACATGCCTCTGCAGACTTTTCTAGCTAACAAAGGGCAATTTTAATTAAAAAAAAAAAATTCATATTCAGAAAACTCACTTTATTAATGCTCACTCTCCCACAAATACTGTGTGTATTACTCATATATACTTGCTTAACAACAATTAAGAATACAATCTTTGGTCTTAGTCACAGTGAAGACAATGGTGGTGTTCTGCAATGTTGTGCTTAAGCAGCTCTGAAAGCAGTTACAGTGAAAATTTTTCCAGAACCAAAAAAAGTTAACCCTCCCACTTCCCCTTGGTTTTACTTGAGCACCTCATGTTTTGTAAACCCTGCTGTATAACATCAAATGGAAACAAAATCCAGTATGAACACTTGTTTAAAAGCTAGGGGTCTATAAAATGAAAACAGCATGGCAGAAAACTGTTTTCTCCTGCTTTTTGCTTTGTAGGCAAGTCACCTCCACAGCAGGATTAGCAAGATCCAGAAAAGAAAAAGCCCACAGAGCATGGCCTACCACTCTTCCAGGGTTGTCTTAAGACAGTCACTGGCTAACTGGCAGGTAGTCTGCAGCCTTAAGCAGATGCATTGCATCTTTTTAGAAGCACTGTAGAAGCATGTTTCCATGACTTCTGAATGCTGTTTGCTATTAAGTTCCACTCCGCTTAAAACTAAGGACAATGCTACAAGCTCAGACTTCCTGACCCGACTATACAGTCAGTAATTGCTACACCACTACACCATAGTCGTCTAGGCAGAAGTGGTTTGGTCTGGCCAAGAACCTTCTCAAGACAGTCTAGGGTATGCATGTTCTGATAAGTGAACTCTTTAGCCTTTCCACAGGCAAACACCAACTGCTTTATGGTTTTCTTATTAGATTCTCAGCAGATCAGGTGTGTTTTGGGGTTTTTTTTTGTAGAATTTAAGAACAACTTGTAAGTCCATAAGCAACATAAAAACAACAGATCAGACTGTATGCAGAAGACAATCTATTGTGTACCCACACGGAGACAGAAAAACTGACAAAGAGTCAATTGAGTTACAGTTAACATTTCCTTTATTTCAGTATAAGAATTCCTGAACTGAATGAAGAATAATTATTTTGGCCCATACTGCTAGACTAGATAAATCTTTTAAGTATGTGGTGCCACAAGTGTACACAGTACTGTAATAGCAAAAAAAGACCGCCTGGGACAAGTTTCATTTTTATTATTACCAGGAGTTAAGACGTTTCGGATAAGGATGTTATGCATTTCTGAATTTGCCTGGAAAGTTAATAAAAACTCTGAAAACATTTTAAAACATTATAAAATTGCCTACAGATCTCATGAGTACTTTGGTAGGGGATGCAGAATAAAAACCTACACCATGTAAACATTCAGTAAACAGATTCTCTGCACTCTGAAGCCTAAGTGATACACAAGATGAAAATAATTACATCAAAAACTTAATTGTCTACAAACAACGTGTTGCCAAAGAACAAGAGGCAAGGCCAGAATTTTTTTCCATGTGAAAGTAGAAGCATAGTAACAAAACTTTATGATCTGGTGGGCGATGCAGGTCATTTCAATTGTTAGAGGCTTTAGCAGAGGCTTAGCAAGAAACAAATCCAATTACTTACAGTATTCCACCAAAACATACCCAATTGCTTAGTCATGCTTTGAAATAGGCAAAATCACCACAGAAGTCTACAGGCATATAGTAACAAACATAGGAAACAACTGTCTGCTAAGTCAGAGGATTTAAAGTGCACTATATGTTAAATTATCCTATAGGTTTGAAGAGAACATTATCTTTTGAGGAAGGTAGAATTAAATGCTAGAAGCATACTGATTTTTGAACAACCTGCAAAATCTGCTTTTTGCAGTAACTTGTTTAAAATAATATGAATCCCTTTCCTCCTCCTTCCTGCTTTTAGGATCTCAAAGACAGTTATTTTTACCTTAAATAAACGTGCCTAGAATACTCGAGTTGTATACTCTAGGAGAACTAGACTTCAGGGTTGATAAATGGAGCCATTGTAATTTTTTAGTTCCATGTTGTACACATCTCATGACTGCCTTCTCAATCAAATACCTTACCTTTTAGGATTGTACATGTTTCCCCCACTGTGTATACAGACTAATACTCATTTTAAAATGCAGATAAACCAGATCTGCCTCAATCAGTAATGAGAAAAAAATATACAGTTTAATACGCAAGAAAAGGAACAAAATTTAAGGCTTGCATTATCATAACTTGCATTATTATGCCTTGGAAAAATAGTAAGTTGTAGCTACAACAAGTAACTGAGCAAGTTTCAACACTGGTTGTCTCAGAAAGACAAAACAATTCCCTCTGGGAAGACATAAGGAACTTAAAATAAAAGCAATTCCTTAAAATCTTTCACAGGCTTCTTTAAACTGCTATCTGCTGGTCATCTCATACTTGATGAGGATATGATGAATGACAAGCTAGCTAAGAATTTAGAAAACTACATATTCTTTATTTTGTCCTCATAATACAGTTTCTTTGACAAAGTTTAGAAATAGAATCTACACTGCAGGACAATATGGCACTCAGCTACAAATCCACCCAATTTAATAAACCCAGCCAGTAACAACAAAAATGGATTGAAAAGTTAAAGCAGGTATGTTTCATGCAAATGCACAAAGTGTGCTAATAATCCAGCAGTAACGGTAACTTAAAGCCTTTTATATTTATTAAGAAATACTGGTTACACTCTACTGGCACCTACATTATTGGTTGTTGGAGGGCCAAAGTAAGGAAGGGAACAAAACCACACCACCTCTCTCCCCTCTCACAAGTATCATGAGATTTTGGATGTTTACACAAAGTCTTCCATAGGCAGTAAAAAAACTACTCTGAGCTTTTCCAGAATCCAAAAAGTGTTGAGTATCTTTTTCACATCTTGCCCTATCATTGCTCATTAAGAATTAGATTTTAAACAAAATCGCATTCACATGAAGCATTGGAGGAAATGACTACTGGTGTCAAGTGCCTAGAAGTAAACAAAGTACTTTGTTTCAAGATTAAATGCAGGCATGACATTTATTCATTCATGTTTAAACACTTTACTCCTTCTTGTCCATCCATCTTAACACCACTTGGAGCTTAATTTTTTGTGCCTACCTTTTAATCTCTGATATGCCACATCTATAAATTTTTGTATGTTCTTAAAACAGAATTCCACACCCTGAACCCTGTCTCTCTCCTCTGTAAATTACATACCTGAAGTAACTCATTGAAATTTGACCTTGATTAATTTTATAATATTTCAAGTAAGTCCCATTAAAATAATACCCCCAGTAACAACAAAAAGAATATGAAATATTTTTTTAAAATGTCAAATAAGATGCATCTTTCCAACAAGAAAAAGCTCATCACACCCTTCCTATTGAACATACCTTTCCTATTAGCTTAATTGAAATGGACTGACATTTAGGAGGTGTACAGCCAACAACAGTCCTTGACAAATAACAGTCCAATCCAGGTTCCTTTCTGGAACCAGCTGTCCGCAAATACTGGGTGAGGGAAAAAAAAGGTAGGGGCCAGAATACACTTCCACAAGCAATATTAAGTGGATGTGCTTGTGGAATATGCAGATTTTTTTCCCCATGATCAAGAGAGCATCTAAGCCAACATTTAGAAGTACAATAGTGAACAGAGAAAAAGTTCATAAGTAAATGTATTTAATGTTGAAAAGAATTACATCCTATTCAATCAGCTGTGCAAGGATTTCATCATTGCACGATTGTATTTATTTTTAAAATTCTTTTCCTTAACACTTTGGAGAAGTTTCTGTCCGGATGAATGCTCTCTGGGCACACACATATTTAGCCATTTAGACAAGTGCTAAATAATAATACAAAAGCCATCCATACAATCTTCCTATCCTTCCTTGTTTTGTAGAATAGATTAATAGTAAGTTCAGAAACATGATGCCTGAAATGTTTGATTTATTTAAAGCCAAAATATATCTAATATCATAAGAAGCAACCCAGGTCCGGTTTGTGTCTGGTACAAGTTCAGGTCAGTGTAACTTTAAGTCATCTAAGGATCTAGCCCACTAATCTACTCCTCTCTGCACCCAGAAACCACAAAATGTCTGTTATTTGACAGCAAGTCTTCGCTGTTATATTGACTGGGATTTTTTTGGTAACCCCTTGAAAATAAGTCATTTCCTAGTTTGTGTGTCTGTGTTCTGTGTACAATGTATGTTAATTTTTCTCACATGTATTTTGCTGTCCAGCCATAGCTAAGTAAATTAAGAACTAATTTTTAAAATTTCCATCCCTCTTTTACATGTGAATTGTTAGGTCACAACCCAAACAGATAAGATTTAGAAATGCACTAAAAGCCAGTATGTTCTTTAAACTGTTCTGGCTGAATAGATGGTCCCAAAGACAAACAGCTATTAGACAGCAATTCCCAGCAATTTAGTCCCAACAGTTTAGTCAAACTAAAACAGCAGAAGCTCATAAGCCAACAAATGCAAGTCTCTCAACAGAGAGAACAAAATGAGAATGAATACTACTTTAACTTGACTGCTGCTATGCACTTGGTTTTCCTGTAGGACTTCTCCTGTTTTATTGGGGTCAAAACGGAGAATTTGTTGGGGGGGTTTTGTTAAAATATTTTTCCAGTTAAGTAAGACATACAGCCATTACATGCAATCTACTTTTCCCCCACTCAAACTATTTACTGAACATTATGTAGATATTTTAACTACATTCATTACAGAATCAAAGCACCTCATGTTAGGGGAGATGAGAGTCTGGGAAGGCTATAAGCCCTACTCCCTTATTTGCAGGCAAGTTTTTTTCCTACAGCTTCTGTAACACAAAGTGCTTGAAGCTGTTTTTCTATGGATATTTTACTAAATCCTACCAACTACATTTCTGAATTCACCTGGAAAACATCATGCATACTTCACCCTCATGCTACCACTCTTTGGCTGACTGTTCTTAATAGTGTAGATGGCTTGGGGGATGGTTTAGTGGATTGTATGAATACACTTCTGGTGCATACATTTCATTTATTGTATGTCAGTTGAGAAGAATTACAATTGCAAATACGCAGAGCTAAGACTATGATTAGTAAGTATCAAAAAGATACATCCTTCACTGCCTGTTTAACTCTACCTGGAATGAAGCTATTTGCATCACAGAGAAATAGCACTTAAACAGCTGGAAACTAATTTGAGTTTAAAGGGGATCTGCTCAGAAAACTGTCCAGTTCTAGATCAAACAAAGGATTGGGAAACTTGCTTCAATATAAAAGCTATGGCAACATGACAATATTGAGTTACAGAATGTAACTAATATAGTACACTTACATGAAGTCTGTAGAAGAAAATACAGAACACACTGGCATTTTACTTCACCTCTAATAGAAGGTTACAATTCTAAAACTTTGTTGGTAAATACATTAAAACCCACAATATCTCAACGTCCCCAAATCAGACGTTCATAGTACAATAAATGAATTTGCAATGCACACATGAACAGGTTTCACAGAGGCCAAAACTGTAACTTGTCTAGAGCACCAAGGTTAGAGAATTCGCCTTTGATTTTTGTTTTTGAACAAGATTCACACCTGAAAATTTCTGTAATTAAATGTCTGTGTGCAAATACCACTTTTTTTTTACCTCATTCTCAGTTAAGGAAGCTGAAGGAGATGAACTCTTGCTAAAAGCAAGAGTTGAAGATTCTGCTGCTGAAGCTCGATTTCGCTTCTTCAGAGGTTTACATGCATCAGACAGATTTTTCGTTGCTGTAAAATAATTTTGGTTTACAAAGTGAAGTTTGGAACTTTAAAATGTTATCTCCCTGAAGACATTTAAAATATTCCTTTAAGACAAAGGAAGAAATGATTTAGGTAGGTCTTCTGGGCAACTACGCAGAGCTAAGAGATCACAAAGAAAAAGTTTCCAAAACCATGTATCTTGTCTTGCTTTTTAAAATAAATAGCTTTGTATTCATGAAATATGTACTCCAAATGGCTAAGAAATGTTTTCTCATAGGGCTTTTTTGGCTCATTTCTATTAAAATCAGAGTCTTGTGATATGACCTCTTTAAGATAGAGCTAACAGTTATCTGCTCGGATAAACATTAAATGCCTATAGAAGACCTCATCACAAGAGGCCTTTTTTTTGTTAAGAAGTTTATACATGAGAGCCAGGCATCGGACTTTATCTATGGCACTTCATGACTTCTAAATTGCACAGAGCTTGTTGAAGCTTACTTGTCTTTGCTATGTCACTATAATATCTAACGAGACATGCTCTTAAAGAAGTTACCTTGAACTTGAGCGGCATTAACAAGCCTGACTTTCAGATTTGGGTCCAAGGTTGTTTAGAATTCTCTCTTGTGCTCCACATTGCCTCAAATCAAGCATCATTTTAAGAAGGACTAAAATATCACAGTAACTGATCACATTGACGGTTGCT
Organism: Upupa epops; assembly: GCA_013397515.1. Lineage (NCBI taxonomy): Eukaryota > Metazoa > Chordata > Aves > Bucerotiformes > Upupidae > Upupa > Upupa epops. The sequence goes on from VZRI01011266.1 coordinate 82,492, forward strand.
GCACTTGTTTAACACGGCTAATGCACAAGGACAAATTGGAGCAGTAGAATTTGTATATCTGCTCGTGAAGATCACAGGGCAATAGCTTTGATTTGGTGCCATCAAATGGTGAACTTGTGAACTGCTGCTCTAAATCAGCAGTACACAATTTCAGTCCACTACAATGCTGCAAAATGGTGGTAGTGAAGGAAGAGGACATGCTCCCCGCTCCCATCTCTGGCAGAGTGACTGTAACTGCATCAGCAAAATTTCTCCAGCTGCCTCAGACAACCTGTTTTATTTTTAAATTATTTAATGGAAAAGATTACATTAAAACTTATTCTGACCACATTACCTGACTGGTTCTTTTGTGAAGAGGAGGTTTCTGTGACCTTAGAAGAGTTTGTTTTTGCTGTTTTGTCATTGCTTGTTTCCCTCTGTCACAAAAAAAAAATGAAAAAATAAAAAAACTCCTAATTTGAGTGGTTGGATAAAACTGGCAATTACTTCTGGATCTATGTTATTAAGAAGATAGTGTCTTTACAAATAATTTGAATGGTACTGTAGTTAAGCTAGCCCCATTTAAGTGACACTCTTTTTAACACTCGTTTACAGCACAGGGTACAAACCCATAAACAAATGGAAAATATTAAAGAACACAGTATTCCAGCACCCCACTTATCCATCCCAAACTCAGCATATAAAAAAGGCGAGTTCGAAATGAACACAAACCAGATAAATTCTCCTTACTAGTCTTTGCCTAAACTGATAAAATTAAAACTTAATTATTAAAAGCAAACTGCAGAATTAGTACACAAATTTGAGAATAAACTCTGCGCAGAAATTTAAGTCTCAAAGAGACTCCACAACTTACAGCAGTGCCATTTCTGAAATTACTATGGTTAAGATTGTTTCAGCATTTCCAAAAACAACCCACTATTTGCAAAGGAGCACAAACACCACATAAATTTGCTCCAGATTGATAATTTATCATTAAAAGTTCAGGCCAAAAACTGGGGAAATCTTTGCTAAAATCAGATAGTGTTCCTTACACACACCACTGCCCGGGTCTTCTCCGCTTTACATGCCACAAATTCATTCAAATAGTAAGTCACTACAGTTGCTGCCAAGAATGCTCAACCCTAACAAATATTCACCTGATCAATAACAATAACCTCACCAAGCCAGAGGTCAAAAATGCCTTTTCATATTCTTCATCTGACATTTAGTTTTACAAGAGATGTGCAGGCGAAGACCTAAAAGGCCACAGAACTGGTCTCCCTTGTAAAAATATGTATGAAAGGCTATAGTACTACAGATGTGCAACACTGTGCTTTTACTGACTTTAAACACTGCGGTGCCCTAAACCATTAATGACACTGGAGGCTCCCAGTTATCAGTTTTGTAACATTGACTATAATGCTTCTATGTAAAAATGGAGGAAAACATACAGTATAGTTCACTCTTAAATGGAGAGCAGGCTTTACAGAATACCCATGTTGTTAACGTGCATTTTATATACAACACAAAAGCATCACTAACAAATTAGTTTTTCAAACCGTCCATATGGGTATGTAAGACTTAAGTTACTTTGTGTGAAAACATTCATATTTTGTTAAGAAAGAAGAGAGGACAAAAAGGGTAAGACACTGCAGAACTCCCATGCAAGAAGTAAAATATCAGGGAAGAAGTCATTAAAAGCTCTTCTTATCCGAAACGACTGTAACAAAATCCTGCAGGTAAGCCAGGTATAGCAGAAGGAAGGTGTGTGGTTAGTGCTTGCTTTTTTAAAATCATCACATAGACATTTTCACTGTTGTTCACTAAATGTTTTACTAGGCAACAGCACATACAGCTAGAAACACCCTGGGCTGGTAAAGGCAGGAAAAAGACCAAGACAAAACTTAGAAAAAGAACCATAAAGCAACCTTTCTACAGTATCTGACTTTTCAGTGGACAGAAGTACAAACACTGTTATACGCATTTAGAGTTTTCAAATTACCTATTATTTACACACGTCAGCTTCCTTGTAACTAGTTCTGCTAAATGGATAGGTCAGAGGACACCACTTTTTAAACACATATTCCTAAATGTTATTGGTGGTATATATTCTATGGGAATAATTTAATCAGTTTGTTTTCTTTCCTGTTAATATTGCCACTTGCATCACAGCATTAAAGATACCAGGATCTTTTCTGCATGGACTATCTGCAAATACCTTTCATTCTATTTCTGATACGGCAGGCTAACTCTAGTTACAAATGTTGGTGAGACAGTAAAGTAACTTAAGGGATACGAAAACAAGGTCTTCACAGAAGGAATTAATTACACATACATGAACTTCAGGCCCAAAAATGTCTAATAGAACATAAAATGAATACTCAGCAACTAACCTCTTAGAGCAAGAAGTGCAAAACTTTGGTCTGTCTTCCTGCAAAAGTAACAACATTTCTCTAAGAATTATCTTTGTCCCTTACTAATTATCTCATTAAGCCTAGCTATCTGAAATTCTGTTCATTTTCTACATTTAACTCTAAACAAGTTGTCCAAATATCCATAACATCCATAGAGGTACTAAAACAATCACCTTATCAAACAAACTGACACCTACTAATGTGAGCTCTGTAATAAAGAAATCCACTATCTTTTCTTAGATTAGTTTGTCTCATTTAATTGCTCTACTGCCGAAGTCCTGACACAAAGCCTGTGATACACTACAGCATAATACCGTAACCACATGTATGAAAACAACTGTGAGCTAAGTTTCCCCACATGTAAAAGCCATGAAGTTCATTGGTCTATATGCATCATTAGATAAAACTATGCTTGCTTCTATGCAACGAGCTCTATCCAAATACACAGTTATAGTGACTTATGTAAGGAAAATTGTCATTCTCACAAGCAAGGTAAGCTGAAAAGGAGCCTGTGATTTATGTAATGAACACAGTACAATTTACTGCAGTTTCCTAATTTAAGAAAAGGGACAACATGCCACTCTATTTGGCTTCCAGTTCTTGAAAAGAAGTTTTACTGTTTCTCTTTACTTGCTTTCATCTCTCCCCTCTGTTACATCTAAATTATGCATCGACTACTCTTTTTTCCTTCATCTCTGAACTCCAATGTAGGAGTAAGAACTACAAAGCATGACAAGACAAAGTCATGTCTCTGCAAATTCCTGCAGTAATCAGATTTCCTCAGATATATTTTCACCAGTTTAAGCAGCAAGTGCAACTTGTCATAACTCCATCCTCAAAACCAAAGAAACCCCCCCCAGTGATAAGCTCACATGTATCTCTGAATATTTACCACAGTTTTGTGACATACAGACATTACTTTTTTTAATTCTGAAAATGGAAATGCTGACAAGCTTAACTACAGCAACGTGACTAGTGCTGCTACAAATCAACCCAAACAAACCAACAACATAATTACCTTCCGATTATTCTGTTTATCCATCCTGAGTCTTTTCCTAGGTGCTTCCTGAACTTCAATATCTTCTGTAGGTTCCTTTGTCCTCTTTTTTTGGTGTCTTTTATTTCCATGTAAGTTACCTTGGGATGGGGGATGGGGGAAACTTACATGAAAAATAATCTAAAACCCACTTGCAAATTAATTTGAACTGATCTAGTTATTTAAGTTACTTTTCTTTTAGTCATTATTTCAAAAACAAAGCTAAATACTAATGCACTTTGAAGACCTCTTAATACATCAGGTCTGGTTTCTGCTGCTGAAGACTAACTCTAGAACACACAAATCAACTGCTTCATACTTGTTAGTTTAGAAAGATGAGTCTGCCTGTGTAAGCACCAGTTTAAGACTAGAATATTACTGCCCAACATTTGTTTCTTAGCATCAGACTGCAGGTGACCGATGTACACAGCTTTAAATTCTCCTGCCACTTTGTAACACTGTCTTACTACTGAAATTAACTTTTAAATCTCCTTCCTAAGTCTCCTTTAGGTTCTCCAAATGACACAGATAAAGATACTAAATGAAACAGATAAACATACTAGCAAAATCCATTAAGCAGCCTCTGGAAAAGACAAGATATTACCAACTGTAAGAATAATTCTGTGTTTTTGCTATGACAGTCCCAGAGTTGCTAACAAGGTTATTTGTATTTTACAGGAAACCATAATATCCCCTTTCTTGGTGAACCAAAATCCTATCAACAGAACCATGTTGGTCACTTTAAACTAACAGACTTAATCACATATTTACACGATCATTCACTATAAAGTTCAAGCAGCTGCTAAATTACAAAATGTCAGTGACCTACATACCCCTTCCACAGGTTCAGCTACTGTTTGTACTCACTCTACCTCAAAAAAGATAGATGAAGATTTAGGAAATGGTCTGCTTCATCAGGATGAACTGACAACATTAATACACTCTCCAGAACTCTCTAGTTTATAAAGCTACAAAGTATTATTAGTATGAAGACTGCAAGCTCCAGGGGCACAAGTATCTTAACTGAAAATTGCCCTACAACTACAAGCGTTCTATTCCACTGGGAACAAACAGCTGTAAATATGAAAAATATAGCAACTTGAAAATATGGATAATTTTCAAATTAATGTTCTTCTCTAAGCAATCTAGGACATATTCTATTACCAGACTCTGATTCCACAAAACAGACTGAAATGGCTTCAGGAGAACCTGCTACTTACAAAAAGCCAGCAAAAGAAATCCCACAATATTCTTCCAAGTTTAAGATAAGAGACTTTGGGTAGGGGAACGATTGCACTGACACGTTTTCATCTGTAGGTAACTATAAATGTACACAATATATGTACTAGAAACACCTGGTACAGGTACAAGTTCAATTACATTTCTTGCAATATGACACTGAGGAAGATGAACAAAATTCAGCACTACAGTGTTTAGATATTTAATTTGGGATCCATTAAAATTCTAACGTCAAGGAAGACAACATCTGAGATAAAATAAAGAGAGATTCTGGTAAGTGGGTGATTACATAAAAAAATACACTCAATAGCTACTTATAATGATGAACTATTTGCACACAACACAAATTTCAATTACTTCTGGATCTTGATCTCCTTTTAGGTGAGTCTTGAAACACTTTACGTTTGGCCTCTCCAATATTCTTCAATGATGAACCTTGAGAGATACAGAATGTGGTTTTTTTTTAAACTGATATCCAAATATTTGACACTTTAAGTTAAAAACTTTTCAATTATCCACAAAATTATGTTATTTCACACAGACAGTTAACAAAACTGACTACCATTTTTATACAAGTTTTTTCAAGTCTCACAAACTTTCAAACACTCCCTCTCATTCTTGCTATTGCCCAAAGCAGCACCTATTAACTTCTAATACTTCCATATTCTTGCAGTGCTGTAAAGCTATTTAAATTTGAAAAATGATTGCTAAATTTGATAAACTTCATGTAAATGCCAAACTATCTTCTTGCTCCTTTCTCAATGACTCCAAAATCCCTTGAACATTTTTCAAAACAATGGAGACTGTTTATAGAAACCAAACGCTAGACAACAGCGACAAAAAAAGTATATGAGAGGGGGAAAAGTATTTGCAACCTTCATCATGCCCTGTGATTACCACAATAAAATGCCAGATGGATGGAAGATTCAGAATAATGTTTGGAATACTTCCTCCTGAGTTGATGATGATGAGGTAACATACTTTAAGTATATATATACATATATATATATACATATATATATACACACATATATATATATACACACTCATATATATACATGCGCACACACACACACACACATATATAGCACACACACAGACATACACAGACATATGTGAATAAAAGGTGCAGCACTGGTTAAACTTTATAAACCATTTCTTTACTCTTCTATAAAAAACAAGCATATTTTTTACTAGCAATAACACTTTGTCTTCCTTTCCCATCATCCACTCATAACAGGCAGTGGATGCAATGGCAGCTGCTTATGGGCAGAAGAAGAATGAGAAATAAGCAATCTCTAAACAGCAGAAAGTTTACATATAACAACTTTTCAGAACAACGAGCAAGAAATGTAGACTTCATGGGGTTGCGTTTATTGTGACCACTGGCATTCCTTTGCTATTGGCACAAACACCAAGAATTAAAAGTGGAAAACAGTGAAAGCTGTTTTCCCTACAGGTTTCAAATATGTGTTTAACACCGCTATGTAAATCAAATTTAGTTAGAGTACACTAGCACAGTTTTACGTTTACCAGAGTCTTCTTCAGATTTGGGAGAGGTCACTATGGCAAACTTTGTGTTATAGCGAGCTTTCTGTTTTTCACTAAGCATGTTCCACTGCGATTCGAGCAATTCTTCAATCTCCTCACTTGAAGCATCTGGATGTTCAGCAACAACCTATACATGCAGAAATAGGGTTGTATTAAAAAAAGGTGACCATTGAAAGGAATGGTGTAAATTGCTTTGGAAAACTGGATACAAACAAGTTATCCATGTTTTCTGCTGTAGACTGAATTAGATTAAGACATTCTGTATCCAGTTTTATTTTGGATAACCATTTCTCTCCATCCCTCTAAAGAAAAATATACTCTGCCAGTATGTTCCGAAATACTAGAATAATTCTGGAAGTATGTATTTGCCTTTCAACATTAAAATAATTAACTAAGTATAAATCTTTTCTTGTGGTCATTAAAAAAAATTTGTACTGTTTCTTGATGAAGTTTAAATGTATACCACAAAAGACAGACAAGCAATACTGAAACAGATGCTTGCCTACAAAAACATCTATCACAGGACCACAGAACATCTATCTTAGCAGAGAAATTTATACAAGCTAACATCTGATGCAACATTTTCTTGTAGCAATTACTCTTTTTATATAATATAAAGCTAATAAATACATCAAAAAAGCTGTACATCTTTCCTTCATAATATGAACGCGACCAACAACAGTCATCAACATGGAATTTAAGGGTTTCTAGAACTTTATTAAACACAAACAAAAAATCCAGTATTTAAAACAAAGAAAAAAAAATACACCCAAACCCCTTCATTATTCCCATACAACTTCATATGGAAAACCAGATTTATTTAATCATTGAAGTCACAAAGCTCTAAGACTGTATGATCTACAGAAATGAAACAGTGCCTTTAGAAACAACCCCTCATGACCCAGCATTCTCCATAATCCTATTACTGTAGTGATGCAACCAATACTTTCAAATCACAGAGCAAAAAAAAATTATGCCAACAAATCCAGGCACTCAAACAATAACATTATTCATCAGAGAAAAAAAAACCAAAACAAATCTTCTCTGATAAGAGGAAAATATTAAACCTGATATTTTAGAACTCAGTGTCTCAAAATTGCATTTCTTGTTATCAAACAGGATACAAGTGTGACTAAAGTTTCTTGTGGGGTTAGAATTCTGAGGTTGTAGCAACTTCCTTCCATCTGCATTATTCAGTGCCTAGTAAGGAAATCCACACTGTGATTTTTTCCCCTAGTAAACTACGATAACTTCTCTTCCTTTTGTCTGGCACAACTCATGTTGCATAAAGCTGGGAGAATGGAATTATCCTTGCTTCTACTCAAAGTCTGATTAATAGCCAACAAAGTAGTAGAGCTATTGTAAGGGTTGTACTTCAACAAGACCATGATAAACATCACACAAATCTCACTTCTCCTGCAGAAGTGTGTAGTTCTTTGTGCTCAACTAGGGCACAGAGTTACACAGTAATCTAAGAAATAACTCACTTTGTTGCCTGAACGAGATACTGTTTGACATACAATCATAAGGGATAAGAAGGGACCTTGAACGATCATGTGGTCCAATCCCCCCTGCCACAGCAGGATCACCTAGACCAAGCTGCACAGGAACACGTTCAGGCGGGTCTTGAACGTGTCCACAGAAGGAGACCCCACCCTTGGGCAGCCTGTTCCAATGCTCCATTACCCTCACTGGGAAGAAGTTCCTGCTTACACCCATTACCCCTTGTCCTAAAACAAGATGACCATACTGTAGGTATGGAATGGTAATTAGACCAGGCATGTTCCAGCACATCCAAGCAAAGCTTATTACCCTCACTCTTACTTGTCTTGATCTTCAACCCTTTATGTATGCAGAAATATTCAACTGTTTGTACACCTCACTAGTGATATTATTTCTTAATATACCTCAAAACAGACTCAAGGCCCAAATCAATTAATTAAACTAAACAGTGTAGCTGTCTACCTGTCACTAAATGATACCTTCATCTCAAGGCAAACACTCCCATATTAGAATGATTACTATGGTTCCAGTTCACAGAAGCAGCACTTAAGAATGCCAACAGTACAACATATATGTTTATGTCTTTGGTAACAGCGCGAAATACTTAATGCACCACTAGAACCACGAAAGTGCTCCAAGCTTTCAATGCCAGCCACAGGGAAGCAGCCTCTTAAATAATTTAAATGTTTTCTAGCAGTTCATCCAGTCTTCCAGAAAATTCATTAATTTCTACAAACTTCAACTATTTCTTGCCCCCCTATCCCCAGAAAAAGTGACACAAAGAGTAGTAATCAATAAAAACGAACTTACGTATGAATCCCACTACTGCACAAAGCCAGTCTCCACAAAGACACTACTGGAACACCTCTATTTTTAAGAAAGCTCACGATTATTACACATTCCCACACAGGAGTCTTCAGTCATTCCTTTCTATTCACTTCCACCTCTTCACAAGTTCCTAAGTTTCTACATGCAAATACTGAGGTCACCTTAGACTGAACTCTCAGATGCCACCAATACAAGTAGCTCAAAACCGATTCTGTTTGTTGGGCAATGTTATAACAACTTCTAAAGCACCAGAACATCTAAAACAGTAACAAAACAAACTCCTGGGTTGAATCCAAACCGTGTAAGTTGGATCACATAAGCCTAACAGAAGGGAAAACTCCAAATACCACTTTGGCTATAATCTCCACCCCTTCTACCGATGGTTCATAACTGACTCTTTAAAAGCAATGTGACAGGCTTAAAGTGTTAACTTAGGTAACTCAGATTCTATACAAGAAACATGAATAACTAAAACATTATTTTTTCACGTTGACAGTTGACCCCGAATCAAGGGAAAAGAAAGCCAGGTTCTACTGTCCTGACTGGCTAGAGAGAGTGTTACCTGCATTTATATGGTATCTGCAGTTTTTATTACCTAGTTGTTTTCTATACGCAGAAGTACTTTGAACCTATTAGAAGTGATCATACAATCAGGTAGATTTGGATTTTCGTTAATTATCTTATTAAAAAGTTTTCGAGGCACATGGCAGGACACTCTCTCTCAAATTATATATAACATTTTGAAACTTCTTTCCTATTACTTAAACATTGTGCAATTTTAGCCACTATTATCAGTGTCATTCTCTATTCAAGTTTTTCAGTTTCCTGAAGTGACGCTGAAGACCAAGCAATTCCGCAATGCCAAACACTGCAAGTCTTCGTATTTTCCACCTATTAATTTGAGGATTAGAGTATAATCACAGGAGGGAATAAAGCTCAATAACTGGCACAGAAATAGAACTCTCAGCCTGCATCTTCTGTGGTAAGAACATTTTTGGCTAAGAGGCCATAAGAGCAGAAACAATAATCTTGCTTCTTTCCAGAGAGGTAATTTCATGTCCCTCAATATTGCACAAGACTTCTTGCTACCTATGTTCAAGGCCAAGGAAATTCCCTCTTCCCGATATATAAAAGACACAAAGTTGAGTATAGAAAACCTGGAAATAAAACTTGGGCCTCTCAATCATAGAATCATTAGGGATCTGAAGGGACCTCGAAAAATCATCCAATCCCCCCCTGCCACAGCAGGATCACCTAGACCAAGTCGCACAGGAGATCCAGGCAGGTCTTGAATGTCTTCAGAGAAGGATACTCCATAACACCCTTGGGCAGCCTGTTCCAATGCTCCATTACCCTCACTAGGATATTTTTATATATGCATATATATTTATATATATATACACAAATATATATATATTTCTGATATTTATATGGAACCTCCTATGTTCCAGCTTGCACCCATTACCCCTTGTCCTAAGACAAGATGACCTTGAGAGGAGCCTGAATCCATCCTCCTGACACCCACCCCTCACATATGCGTAGACAAGAATGAGGTCATCCAACAGCCTCCCCTTCTCCAAGCTCAGGAGACACAGCTGCACCACAAGGGAGGTGTTCTACTTCCTTCATCATCTTCATTGCTCTACACTGGACATCCTCCAGCAGCCATCTGTCCTTCTTGAACTGAGGAGCCCAGAACTGCACACAATACTCCAGATGCGGTCTCTCTAGTGCAGAGTACAGTAGAACCACCTCCCTCGATCTGCTAACCAGCCCCCTTCTGATGCACCCCAGGATGCTGTTAGCCCTCTTGGCCACAAGAACACATTGCTGGCTCATAGTCATCTTGCTGTCCACTAGGAACCCCAGGTCCCTTTCTCCTACACTGCTCTCCAACAGGACAGTTCCCAACCAATACTGGTACCTGGGGTTGTTCTTGCCCAGATGCAAGACTCTACACTTACCCTTCTTGTGCCTCATTCAATTTCTCTCTGCCCAGCTCTCTAACATGTCCAGGTCTTGCTGAACGACAGCACAGACTACTGGAGTGTTGGCGACACACACCCAGCTTTCTGTCATTAGCAAATTTGCTGACAATATACCCTAATCCCTCATCCAAGTCATTAATGAATAGATTAAAGAGCACTGGTCCCAGTACTGATCCTTGGGGGACCCTACTAGATTCAGGCCTCCAAGTAGACTCTGTCCCATTGACCGCTACTCTCTGGCTTCTATCCTGCAGCCACTTCACAATCCACCTCCCTCCCCAATTATCCAGTCCTCACAGCCTCANTCAGGGCCCATGGATTTTTGTACATTCACACACATCCCTAACCCAGTCCTCAGTCAATCAAGTTAGGTTCCTTTTTTGCTTCGACTTCCTCTGAAGCTTCAGCAGTCTGGGCTTTGACATCAGGACATCTCACAGAACTACAGATAGATGCAAAGAAAATGTTGATTATGTCTGCTTTCTCTGTAGCCTCTGTCTTCAGGGCACCCACCTCATTCAGCAGGGGTCCCACATTGCCTCTACGTTGTTCTACCTGCAATGTATTTGAAGAAGCCCTTTCTCTTACCCTTGACCTCTCTTGAAAGGTTGAATTCCAAGGAGGCCTTGGCTTTCCTAGTTGTATCCCTACATTCTCTCAACAGAGCCTTATAGTAACACCAAGTGGCCACCCCCTCCTTCCATGAACTATCTACTTTCTTCTTCCTCTTCAGTTTGTGTAGTAGCTCCCCATTTAGCTACACAGGTCTTCTAGCTCCCTTCCTTGACTTCTTTTCTCTCAGGATGCACTCGTGCTGTGCTTCAAAATAGTGGTCTTTGTATGATAACCAGCTATCTTGGGCCCCTTTATCTACCAGTACCCTGTCCCATGGGATTTCCCCTAGCAGTTGCTTGAAACAGCCATAGTTGGCCCTCCTGAAGTCCAGGGTTGTGATTCTGTTAGGTATTCTGTTCCTACCACCCGAGACCCTGAACTCCACCATCTCATCTCACCAAGGCCGCCCTCAACCTTCACTGCTCCAACCAGACCCTCCTTGTTGGTGGGCACAAGATCCAGCAGTGCTCCTCTCCTAGTGGGCTCCTCCACCATTTGCATCAGGAAATTGTCACCAATGCACTGGAGGAACCTCCTGGACTGGGGATGGCTGGCTGAGTAGGTCTGCCAGAAAATATCAGGATAATAACATGAGACAAAATATTTACCTACACAGCTTTTCCTAACGAATATGCCAAAACTTGTGTTTAATAGTCTGGTTACAAAACCCTTCTCTTTCTAGGGCCTGCAATTTACACATTTATCAATTTAATCAGAGCCACTAAAAGGCACATGTAACACTTTGCACATTTTCTTGCTCAACGTTACCTTAAGTTGCAACGATCTTCAGAGATTGCACTTTGAACCACAACTAATTGGTTTTGATACAACTGAAGCATTTTCAATTTTTCTTTCTAATGTTCTAGTATATTATTTTTTCACACAAATATTCTATAACTAAGTCAACTATTCAGTAGCTAAACAGCGTGACAAAGCAATTGCTAAATTCCTCGTCCTTTGGTGTGTATTATGGACTAGTAGAAACAAAAAGCAATGAAAACCAAACGGGATTATAAGGAAGAAAAATTATGGTCATGATTTTAAAGTAATGAGCTAGAATAGTAGTACTGTTTTCAAGAGGACCAGGTTTCTGTCCCAGCAGACTTCATTGACAGCAGTTTTTGCACGCTTTGGTAACTGAAGAAATTGAGCTGTGTCTTCGGAAAGAATGTAGTAGACTAGCTACATGAGGCTGCTGTAACAGCATAACCTTAGTTATATTTCCCTGAGCATATGTACGCATATACTATACTGCTTTTTTTAAAACATTTTTTAAAAAAGGGCTAATACTTAGGGCATTGACCTATACTTACAGTACAACTGCATTATCACTCTTCTGTTTATATTGCACATTTACATTCCCTTCTTTCTTAGCTTCTGACTTACATTAAGGTTTGATGCAAGCACACCTTGTCAAATCCAGAGTACTATGGATTCTACAGTAACAACTGTTTTTTGTCAACTGAAGTAAATAAGGTTAAAAATGGAAATGAGAAGAGGCAATCAACACAGTAACAGCATAGATAGACTAACCTCATCTCTGTGCTTCTGACAGAAGACCAAAAATTGCGATACTGCATCACCCTTTCTGCTTCGTGGAGTAGATGCTGGAGTTTTCTTTCTATTGAGAGGGGAGCCTACACCTCTTTTGGGTTCTGCCTGTTCAGATGACTTTTGAGGAGTAACGTTCTTAGTCTCCAACTGACTGCTTTCTTGCATATCATCAGTGGCAGACAATTTTGATGTCCTTCTCCTCCTCTTGTTAGGAATGCCAGGCTCCTTCACTGATTTCAGATTTTGAGTGGTTTCTTCATTTGAATAAGAGGATTCATCAATCTTCTGTAACGGTTCTACAGCAATGCCAACTTCCTTTGCCACTAAAGGATTAAGATGAGGTCTGTCCCTGACATAAATGAAGGTGTACTTGGCCTTTCGTTCTTCCACTGTCATGTCTACCGCTTCACTTGCTTGCTTAACACCCATCTCCCATTGTGGCCGCAGCTTCCCTGAAACAGGCTTTAACATCTGCAAGATAATATGACAACATGAGAAATTTGCCTGCATTTGACTACAAAATGCCACAAAACAATTCCAAGAGACAAAGTGTAACATAATTTAATGTTCAAATGTAATTGTATTTAATAGTACCGAGACCACACATGAATCACTAACAAAGCAGAATATAAATTTTTGTACTAAGTATTGAGCTAGAAAATCATCCCATTCTTCACATCTGTAAGTGAAATAAAAGACTAGAAACCTATGTAAAGTAAGATATCTTTACACTTTTCTACAACTTCATGTCTGTAACAGCAAAATAAAGAACTGCAAATCTTAGTTGACTTGGTAGCCTCTTACCTTTATTTTCTCTGCTTTAGTGAGAGCTTGTTTTGCACTTTCTTGGCATAATTGTTCAAACTGGTCTTTTTCCTTGAAGGGCACAAGGCTCTTCTCAAATATCCAGGCTCGCTCTGGGGCATCTCCAAAAAACTGAACGTGATATTGACGAAAACTTTTTTTCTGTCCTGAAATTATAAAAGAAAGTATTTAAGATAAAACTTACGTTGTTCTTTCTGCTTTCAGACTTCAATTACTTTGTAAGCTGCTACAGTTACTGTAAGAAAGCACAGTGCAACCTCCCCCTTCTAAAGGTCTAGCATTCTACAGTGAAGGTGGGAGACATCTAAAGAGTTTACCAAAGACTTAATGCACTATTATTATGGGGGTTTCTAGCCTTTGAAAGAACTTTTTTTAAGTAATTACTCAGCCAAGAGTTATTTCTAAATGGGCTTGATCTTATCTCAAGATATGGCATCTGGAATGGTAATATGAAATCAGTCCTACTGATAGGTTGCATAAGTTTTATTAACCATTACATCATTACATACTATATATATAGTATATATGTATATATACATATATATATAGTGTGTGTATATATATATACACACACATACACACACACACACACACACACTCTATATATATGTATCACATCGACAAGAGCTACAAAAACAATGGTAATTCATTTGACATAAGAATCTAGAGGAATGGCATAGGGAAACGTCTTGGGACTGTATGCATCACACATCCAATCCAGTAATCTAATAGATATTCCAGTACTGCATAGTCAAGACCAGTTTTTCATAGAATAGTTCAGGTTGGAAGGGACCTTAAAGATCATCCAGTTTCAATCCCCCTTCCATAAGCAGGGGCACCTCCCACTACACCAGGTTGCTCAAGGCCCCATCCAATTCCAGGGCGAGGGCAGCCACCTCCCTGGGCAACCCGTTCCAGTGTCTCAGCACCCTCATTGTGAAGAACTTCCTTCTGACTTCCAACCTAAACCTACCCTCTTCCAGCTGCAAACCATTACTCCTGCTCTTACCACTACAATCCCTTGTAAACAGCCCCTCCCCAGCTTTCCTGTAGCCCCTTTCAGATAGTGGAAGGCAGCTATAATATCTCCCCAGAGTCTCCTCTTCTCCAGGCTGAAGAGCTCCAACTCCTCAGCCTGTCACCATAGGAGAGGTGCTCCAGCCCTCCAATCGTGCTCATGGTCCTCCTCTGGGCAAGTTCCAACAATTCAGTATCATTCTCTTGTACAGTAATTTTTTGTCATCAAAAGGTATGTCGCTTAAGTACTGAGCTCCAATGACTTCAAATTTCTGTGATAAAATAATGGTTAATTTTGGCATTTTCCAGGATGTCCTAGCTGCAGACAGAGAGATGATACAGACTAGTTCTACAACCACTTCTAAAGATCTGCCTCTGAGCAGGCAACAAGACATAGATGCTTGATTCCTTTTACAATATAATGCTGGACAGTTGCAACCTCCTATTAAAGAAGTCTGAATAATAGTGCCTAGCACTGAAATCTATAGATATCTCCCAAATTTGGATCAGTGTTCCTGGATAACACAATGGATTTCACTAAGGATCGTTATATACAAAGACATAATTTTTAACTCACAGAATTCTGGAACCAGTACTTATCAAAGGTTTGGAAGAGTGTTCTAGGGACCTAGCACTACTAGTTGTCATTCACTGTATCACAACAGCTGTGCTTGACCACAGAGACAGGATATTGAATGACATGGAGCTTTAGTGTGACTCTGTGCGCACTTTCTTACATGAAAGCACATTTGCAAACCTAACCAGCTGGATTGAAGAAATCAAGTATTAGTATCCAGAAATTCAGATTGTTAATAAACATTGTTGATTCCAATCCTAGAAATGAGAAATACAGAGATCTAGCTGAGTATTTCTACAAAAGTGCAAAATAGAAGAACTCTTCCATTTGGAACAGGAGACTTTTGATAGTGATTCAGCAGTAAACAATGGGTGAAAGATAATACAAGACAGAAAATCTGTCCTGATGGGAATATGCGCATCAGGCTGCATTTATCATTTATGATGACTGTCCAGACGTCATCAAACCTCCTGAAGGAAAAGGCAGGTCCCAAAGTGATTTCAGAGTAAACATCAGAAACGACCATCAATGTTACTTTAAAGAGATAGAATCATAAGGGATAGGAAGGGGCCTCGAAAGATCATCTAGTCCAATCCCCCTGCCACAGCAGGATCACCTAGACCAAGCTGCATAGGAATACATCCAGGCAGGTCTTGAAGGTCTCCAGAGAAGGAGACTCTACAACCCCCCTGGGCAGCCTGTTCCAATGCTCCATTACCCTCACAAGTACTCCACAGGCTGCATACACACCATGTCATCACTCTACTGTATCTGTCTACACTATCTTACAAAAAGCTACCATAGAGACTCCTGCTGATAAAGCATAAGCCTTCCTTCATTCAAGGAGCAAAGTAATGCAATTATGAACAAATAAACAGCTTTTTTTTCCTCTTGAAATCCAGCCTTTTATCTCATAATAAACCTAACAATGGAAAGACTAAAATCACAGGGGCCAACTGTTCAAAATTCCTGAAGTCTGCTACAACAATTTTCTCTGAGAAATCTATAATAACCATTCTGTCAATTGCATGAACGCTTGAAACAGCTCTTGAGAAGCCATTTAGTTTACCAATATCGAATCTAGATATAATCCTAGAAATTCTCATTCAATTTGCTCTTAAATACCTCCTATTAATGAGATTACACATTTCTCCAGAAACAACTCACCCAATGCTTCAGCATCTTTATCTTTTCCAAGTCTAAATATTCATTGCTACCAAGCTCTCTTTTTCCAAAAACAACAGTTTATGCCTTTTCTTCTTTACATGTAACTTATGCTATTTAAAGCTGGTAATTGAAATCTCTGTTAGCTCCTCCTTCTCAGATTAAACAGCCCTAGTTCCCTCAGTCTGACCATGCACAAAGAATCCTAGATTTTTTTTCATGCTGTCCTCAGAACTTTCTCTGGGTCTGATTTCTCATCTTTCATTTCTGCAGTTCTGCCACACTGGAAATTTGTCACCCAATGTAAATTTTAGATGTATTTCTAGTCCTCTTTCAAGTCCTCAAAGCAACCCTTCAGAACTACATAAAGACAAAGTCACAAAACCCAGTCTTTCCCAGACTTGGAAATAACTTTAAAGTAAGTTACTGAAACCTCTAGTGGCAAGTAAATGCCCTACTCTGTTCAAAGCAATGGAAGCTCATACTTTTGCCTGATCTAACAAAAATTCAGAGTAATAAATATCAAAATAAACCTACTGTGGTTTAATATTCCTCTTAACTTTTCTCCTTAATCTGCAAGTTTCCTGGATTTCATTTTCAGGTTTTCTAAATTTCCAGTAGAGTTTGGCATAAGCATAGTAAAACATAGTTTACAATGCTCAGCTGGAGGTGCAACGTGCAGCAAGATGACCTTCTGTAAGCACAACAGTAGCAAAAGAAATGCTCAGCAGAGCAGCAGACTGATAAAGGGCACAAGCTAGAATATTCTACACCATCTCTTTCTGGGTTTTGCTTTTAAATTGTAACACCTGCACCCAAGCTACCAGATTCCTTGTCTAGTGATAAAAGCTGCAGGACCGAGGCAAACCCCACAACATATTAAGTTACATAAAAGTAAGGCAGCACTTGAGAGCTATCTGTGAGATTACAGGACTAGATGCAATGCCTCTGAAGGAATCACAGAATAATCATGGTTGGAAAGTCCCTCCTAGATCACTGAGTCCAACCATACCCACACATACCTAATTGATGGAAAAAAACCACAAAATAACTCCCTCCATGCCTGCCACTATAACCTGTCACAAAGCACCATGTCTACATGCTTCTGAAACACCTCCATGGATGGTGACTCAACCATCTCCTTGGGAAGGCCCTTCCAGTGTCTCACCACTCCTTTTGCAAATAACTGGGCTGGGGCCAGTTTTATGAGGGACAATAAGGCCAAGTGCTAGGTCACAACAACCCCAGGCAACGCTACAGGCTTGGAGATGAGTGGCTCAAAAGCTGTGCAGCAGAAAAGGACCTGGGGATGCTGGTAGAAAGCCAGCTTAGTACGAGTTAGCAGTGTGGCCAAGAAGGCCAACAGGAACCTGGTCAAGTTAAAGACATCCCTGATCACTGCAAGGGAGCTGGACAAAGTGACCTTTACAAGTCCCTTTCAGCTCAATGCATTCTGTGATTCTAATAATCAGGGGAACTACAAGGTAGGCTGAGTAGTTTACTCACAATGCTTATGAGATTATAGGGCAAATTATCCTAAAAGACATGTCCAAGCACATGAAATACACAAAGGCACCTGGGAATAGCTAGCACAGACTCATCAAGGACAAACTGTACCTCACTGATCTGATTCACTCAGATAATACAAAAGACAGTGGGCATGAATTAAAACAAAGGAAATTTCAACTAGATGATGGGAAAAGGCTGTCAGTGGGACAAACTGGCAAAATGCTCACATCTCCCTCCTTGAAGATACTAAATATTTGACTGAAACAAGTGTCTAAGCAACCTGCTCTAACATGGAGGCCATATAACTCAGGGAGGCCCTTTACAACCTCTATTTCTCTGTCATTCTACAACCAGCATAAATAAGTCTCAAACTCTGCAGGTATCAGAACAGAGAACAAAGCCACAAATGATATTAAGAAACCATACAAATTCCCAAGTAAAAATTTCATTAACAGTAAGTAGCCCCTGCATTTAGAATCAACTAAAGTTGTCCACAGATAACAGTATTGATTCCATCAATCACAAAAAATTTAGCTGCTTACATTATGGATTGATTTAGTAAAGCAAAATAACCAGCATTTCATTCCTATTTACTCTCAATAAAAGCTGTAGCTCATATTACTTCAAGCATCTCTATAAAGACAGCAGAAAATACTACCAGATAAATTCTTTTAATAAGACCCTACAGAGTTTCATAGAACAGTTTTGGTATCTTTTGGAGACTGTTCAAAGACAGAGGGGTAAGAAACGCTCTGTCTGATACATGCTCAAGAACAGTGTTTACACGATTTTAACACACTCTTGACAACAAGGAGTAGACTAGACACAGTTACTGATACAACTGAACAGATACAATTAATACCAGATTTTTTCACAAAATAAAGTTTATGTATCCCTGAAGAAATCTTCTGGATGCTCATAGCACCACTGACATACCTTTTAGTTTAGTATAAGAATGGAGAACCGGATCAGCAGAAACCATGCATGGCCACCATGGAAAACCAGACACTTTCGACCAGACTAGATCTCCTATATTGTACTTCAACAAATGGACTTTGTCTTCTTTGATGGTATTTTGATCTCTTTTAGCAGGGGCCTTAAAAGAAAAACAAAAATCAATCAATCAAACAAACAAACAAAAAAATCAACAAATGACCACCACATTTCTTCAGATATGTACTAGGATTACCAAACAGCACAAAAAAAGTAAACATTTTTGTAATATGTAAAAACACATATTTGGCATCGAGGGAGGGAAATAAATAGTTCACTGGAATAAGGAGTTTTCATGTTTAGCAATAATAATTCTATTTCATAAGTAACAAAAATATTTAAATCATTATTTTTGTACTCACAACTAAATTTTTCCAAGTTCCACTTCTACTTCTGCCTTTAGTTAGAAGTATTGACAAGTAAGCTATGGTTTGCCTTTACCTTTTCATATAACTGCTGAGAAATCATCAGGATTACTGTAATTTCAAATAAATCAACTGAGCGCTGGATGCATATGTGGAAGAGTCAACCTCCCACTGTATTAAATAGTACTAATCAGGGTAAAAGCTATACACACAGATGTATTTCTAGGTTTAAAAAAAACCCAAACTACAATAGGATGAAATAGTCTTCATGTTTGAAAAGAAACTGATCAGTTAAAACACACCAATTTCCGCATATTTCTGTTGGCTTTTTACATGCTGAGAATGTTACATGAACCCTTCCCCACACTCATTTGCAAGATTATCTTTTTTTTTTTTGCTTTTTCAGTTCTAGCAGTAACAACTGCAGAACTACTTAAACTTCAAGGGATTGACTGAACTACAAGGGAGTTCTGTGTTCCCCTATAACTGACAAATTTTAACAGCATCACAGCAACACAGACTTTCATTCACTAACAATATAATGAAGTTAGTTACACTATATTTTTGGCTTCATCTGTTGCTTTTGATACAAATAATGAAATGTCTTTATCTAGGTAAGCACTAACACTGGATATGAGAAAGTACAAAATGTGTATCAGTATAGATACCTATTTAAAAGAACCCAAAACCTATTTTCAATTTGGTTTTTGTTTTGTCTAGTACTGAATTTATGGGCAGCATGTTACATCTTCATCATGAATAGTACCAGCTCAACACAGGTAAGGCAGTTATCAAGCTTTCAGTTGATTTAATGTTTTAATTAATTAAAAGTGATGAAAGGAAAGAATGAGTGCTAGAAATCTACAATGTAGGAACAAGTATTTGGAGCATTATGTTGAATTAGAATACAACAGGTCACCTTGTACAGATTCTTAAATCCAAGAATAACTAATTGCACACTGTTTTCCAAACACAAATGACAAAAACCATTGATGTGCACAGACATTTTTTTGCAACTCAAACGCAGAGATACATCCAACCAGAAATCTCAAAGCTCTCTGTGCTCAGAAACTCTTTTCCTCAAGGCTTTTAAAGCTATGCCTAGTAAACACATATGATGCTCTGCAATCTGAGGGTTAGGGACAGTTACTCATCCAATGATTCAGCTTTTCTGATGAATTCAGATTTATGTGCCTCCAGCTAGAGCCATGTTCCCATGTCTCAAGGTTTTTGGCCCTCTAAGGATTCTGTAAGACTGTCAGAAAACCTCTCCCGCTGAGCTTGCGTCAAGTTTGGCACTCACTGTAAGCCCAAACGATTCCAACCAGATGTGAAAAATCAAATGCTCCTTCTAGCTGTTAAACATGACATGAAAAGTTATGCCTAAGACCTGAAATACATATGCCAAAAACAGACCCAGGAAAACATTAATTCTAACACACTCAAATTGACTTCAGCATTCAAGCTAAATAGGTGGGATAAAAATACTTTTCAATTAGTTCATTTTTCAGAAATATAAAAGTTACTCATGATTCTGAATCTCATTTTTAATTTGTGAGTACTCAGAAAGTGCAACTAAGCCACAAAGATTTACAACTACAGTCTGAGAGGGAGCTGGCTAGAATAATGAAAATGCTCTAGCAATACCTCTTACTACAGCAGAATTTAAAGAAGGTGATGGGTATGGAAATGAATATTGCATTTCAAAACAACTAGAAACACCTCACAAATTTTAAAAAATGCTCAAAATTCTTCTACTATACTGTATCATGATAAATAAACCTTAGAAACAACAGGCTCCAATAGAATCTGCAAGAATCACAAAGTCAGCATTGAATTCTATAAATGCAACTTTTTTAGTTCTCTTCTGAGTTTAAAGAACCTCAAATCTATAGAAAATGTAACAATGCATTTGCTCACGTCCACCTTACTTTGATAGGCCATTCTGGTTTATCTTGATTTTCTCATTCAGGGGATGACTCTAATTTAATTAATAGGTATCTTTGCAGTAAACAGTAAGGTGAAATTCCTGGCATGTAATTCGGACACAAGCAGCTGTAGGACATCAACAGTCTCTTCAACACTTCCACTCAAAAACATTTCTGCTAACCACCAACTAACTATTTAAATAGTTTAAAATGTCAGAAAATGCCAGATACAGGAAGACAGTCATACATGTAGATTTTGAGGTTGGACTGGATCACTTCCTGAAGTCCCTTCCAATGCCTACCATTCTACGATTTTACTTGTGTATTCAGGCTGGGTTTTTTAAATTACTGATGGGATGGAATAGGAGGAAGAGCACATTTCTAAACAAATCTGCCACCCAGTCCCCTGATGGCATCTAGAGCTGTATCTTCTTTATGAGACATTTGTACTCTGTAGCTTTTATGAATAGGAAGTCACCACTCAAGTTACAAAGTGGTGTAGAAAAAGGTCATTTGCCTTGCAGGCTTTTCCCCCAGAAAAAAGCATAGTAATTATTGTTTAGGCAACTTTTAATTACTAACAATAAGTAGCCAGAGAGAACAGGACACTGTGCACTCATGAAAGACTAAGAAGCGGGACTGGAAATTCACTTTTGGTGGTCTGTGTGAATGTACCAGAGAAAGGGTAACACCCCAGCTCCTGAAAGAGCTGACCAATTCTTTCTGTGATGACACTTGAGTAAGTAAATTTAGATGGGAGACTCCTGGTTTAGAGCACAACTGTGAAGCACAGAAAAGGTCAGGAAAAAAAAATCTTTTAGAACACCTTCTCCTCATTTTTTGAAAGTATCTTTCTGGAAACTTTTTACTTAATGAAATTGCTAAAATTTTTAATTAGATCTCCTACCCATCAATGTCAATAAAGCCAAGCCTGCCAGGTATCCTGTGCTGCACAGGAGCACAGAATAGTCTTTGCCGTCACTGCCAAACAAGTCTGGACTGCTCTGTATATGCCCCACCCTGTTACCTTTCACTGCATTTTGACATAAGTATATATGTATTTAGTCACTGAACTTCCTCCTCTCTCCTTCCTTAATTAGCAGCAAATTCTGCAGCCTCTGAGATATCTAACACCTCAAATATACTAGTTCCGAACTTTAAACCACTTTTGTTGAACAGAAGAACGGAACAGTTTGTAATCATATTTCTTCTCTACTTTGGAAAGGACTTCCAAGGGTTTTTTCCTTCCTTTCAACCACTAGACTGCAGAGGTATTACAAAAATGGGCAATCAAAGCCTGTGTGAGTAGGTGATGACTCCCACACAGACCAGTCCTAACCCAGAACAGACCATTTCAGAGGATCTACCCTGCTACTTAGTATGGCAGACATCAAAACTCCTGACTTTCTGGAAACAGACTTGCTCTGAAAGGTAGTGCTAGACAGATTTTATTTTGTCCAGAGGGACACAGACTGTGGAACGATGTAATTACCTTATTGCAACTGTGCTCTTCTGTGAGAAATTGCACTTTGAAGAACACCAGAATCCTTTAAAACTCACCTGGGCCAGCAATTGCAACAGGCTGAGAAGGATCAAAAATTGGAATGAAAATCTAACATTTATCATTTCATAGATTTGTCATTTCTCTCAGTACTTTCAGAAGTGATGAGTGACAGGTAAACTCACAAGAATTGATAACACTCCTGTCTGCCCTATGCCAACCTACAGAAGTGACCTGGCCACAGGAAATATTGGATTCTTTTGATCAGATGAAGGCAATCAGTCTCCAATTAGTTCTGGTCTGACTAATGAATATAATGAGACTACATGGAGACATGCAGTTTTAAAGCTTAAAACTACCTTAAAATTACCAAAGAAAAATTCCTGTACTGAGAGCCCTAGCTTTGCCTGTAGACTCTTGTTAAAAAACCCACCATGGTGTGCACTTAGTAAGTAGTCCTTACTAGGTGGTGTCAGACTGAGATAACTTTATCCCTTTTAAAGTGATCAGTGGTAGAGATACTACCACCTACTTTGTGCAAGGAGTTAAAACAAAACTACTGAAAATTACCTTAAGCATCAAAAAGCTACTATTTACACTACAGAAATAATTTAAGAAAACATAATCTAACTGCAAATTGTCAAAAGTTGATTAGACAAAGAACAATGCAGAGAATTTAATATTGGACATACGCCAAAAAACCCCCAACAATTAAGGCAAGTAAAGACAGTAAATTTCTGTGTAATGACTGGAAAGAACAACTGTCAGGTATCTGTTATTTCTCTTTCTGTTTTAATTTTCAATTCAGTTCCTTACTGTATCAAACATCTACTACACTATACCAAAGAAGTACACTGTAATGGAAGACCATGCTGTGTGTGCTGACTGCTCCAGAAAAAAAAATAATTTACCAACTTTACAAAGAAACTGAAACAGAATGTATGCAATTAAAATGTAATCTGAATCAAAGTTACAACAGTCAAATGCATTTCTTTACTATGGAAAAGCTAACATTGCTTGCTGACTAAACCTCACATATGTTTCTGGTTCTGCTACCTACTAGTCTGCCTGTCATCTGCTCCGATTTTCTATCATAGACTTGTCTAATAAAAACACAAGTACAAATATTTTGTCTTCTCTTGTCCGTTTATCAGTAAAGACAGTGAACTTAGGAAGCGTCAGTAGAACCAATTCCATTCCTTTCGGATGACCAGGAGAAGTAGCAGGTTTGTCTGGAGGAAAAGGGAGCAACGGAAATAAAAGAGATTATAAAAGAGATTATTTTTGCAACACAGTTCTGTCTCAGAATACGTAACGGTGTCAAGAAATGGCCTGTGCTCATCCTAAATGCTTCTGTATATATAAAATAACCTCGTAAACGCAACTGCCTTACTGTTTTGTTCCTTTTTATTTTTTAAAGTTTGTAATTCACATCTTAATAGTAAATCTGTTTATACCAGAAGGACAAGCCCTACAAAGACTTCTGGGATGTGGGGGAGCATAACTAGATAGTAAACCACAAATAACTGAATGCATTAAGAACAAAACATGATTTTCCATTTTATCTTGTTATATTCTATTATCTAATGGAAGAATGCTTGCAATTACATATTCAGTAAACCACTGCCTACAGAGAATTTGTCAGGCAGAACACTGAAGAAGATCCTTGTAGAAAGATTATGAGAAAGCTGTCTATCCACATCAAGAATCTTCCTTTACACAAACATTATATAAGTGAGTACTTTAGAAATAAACTTGTCACAGTATTCTAGTAACTAGGATACAATCACTTTTTCAGAGTAAAGTATTGAAGAGAAAGAGATTCAATCATTTACAGATAGATCCACTACGATGCAGGCTCTGGAACACTTCCCAATCTTCGATCTTTCAGAGATGCAGCAAGCAGTTTCTTTCAGCTACTTTACTGAATTTCTGCATTTACATTTAGATGACCTCTTCAATGGTAACTTACTGGCTTACTAGTGAAAGGTCCTATACTTTAGAAACTGAAATTAGATCAGGCTTGGTTGGAATGAATAAAACCTTCTTTTATTCTGAATATTAGAAAAATATTTCTGCCTACATCCAACTTCTCTAACCCTCATTCATCCTCAAAGGTGTTCACTTCTGATGCAGTACCTAAGACAGTGTGGACATGAGATGGTACAGAAGTCTGGAAAAGCATCAACTGTAAAGCCATGAGGAACTCTGACACAGAAAGCAGTTATTTCTGAATAATTTCCATATGAATTTCATACAGAATAACAGAATGAAAGCTAAATCATCCCAGCATATTTACAGATTTTTCAGAATGCCATATCCATATGTATTTTATCTACCTGTACAACAGCATCATATACTTTCAATATCAGATTTTGTATAGGGTTTTTATCCTTCCAAAGCCTTACAGAGTTCAGAAGGAAAAAGTATTCCCAAAACACTTAACAGATAGATACCCTTTTGGTAGCTCACAAACATCCAAGGTAGCTCAGGATACATGTTCTGAATCTTAATATCCTTGGTGTAAGACAGAAAAACCTAGTCCAAATAACACTGCAAAAAACAACAAGGAGCTCTGCTCATCTACTTGTAACTGGACATAGTACTACTTTGCCTCTGAAGTTAGACCTTTAAAATTAAGCTTAAGCATATTTCTCACACATTCCTTAATTTCAGCCATAAAGATGGACAGAAAGCCTGGGAAACCTCAGCCTGAAATGCTACAACCCCATATGAGTACTAACATAGGGCAGCTGTTGCAGTAAATGTCATGAAGCACATGATCAAAAATGCTATCAATTCTGCAAGAACTAAGATCCCAAATTATTTTACTTCATTGCAAGCATCAACATACACTTACATTGACATTTATTTATCAAAACAAATAAAATAACAACAGGAACAAACCCAAGCTTTTCTAGCATTAGTTGCTGCAACGAGGCTACAGATTCAATTCCCATCTTCATGCAAAAGTAGCAGGACTTGTTTAGCAATGTGGAAGATTCTTCTGTGGAAGATCCAGTTTTGTCTCTTGCACTGGGCTTCCAAAGTCAATCATTTGTATCAACTGTCTTTCTCACAATGAAATTAATTCCTTCTTACTGACAACTTACAGTGTAGCAATTGCCTATTTTATGATGCGAAAAAGAACAACTTGAGTAGTCACAAAAAGAAATACAAATGCTCACTTGGTTGGACCTATATATTTATAATAGGAGGGTAATGAAACATACAATAGACATAAACGTAGTATCTGAACAAAAAACCTTTTTTAGAGGCCCTAAAGTTCACGTGCCCTATGTGAAATCCATTGCAGAGCAAGGAAATTTAAAAGAAGGTTAATATCACTGTTTCAAGGCAGATCAAAATATTTTGCTTTTGCTACTTTGCCTAAGGGTTACTACGAAGCATCTTTCTTTCTTGACAAATGAGGGCTTTGAGGGCCAGAACAGACATCTGGTACAGATCACTACAGTTTCCCAAGAATCTGCTTGTAAATCCATCCAAGTAACCCTGAATTGTAGACCTAACTCTCAGCTAAATACAGAAGTCAGACATACATTGTTTTGGTTAAGCAGAACACTGAGCAGAACAACAGAAAGGCTTCACCATTCCTTGGACAGAAAAAGCAGTGAAAACAAGCAAACTCCTTATCACACCAACAGATAATGGTGTAATAACAGGAGATTCTGAGCTGACAACATTAATTTACTTTGTAACACTGACAATGCAATAACTAAGTTTGGTCAGCTTAAAAAACAAACAAAAAATCATTAACCTCTCCAGTGTGTTATGACACATAACCTACTGTTGAGGTATAAAGGGAAGTGAGTACTTCCAGCAGACAGCCTGCTCACCACTTTATTTGATCCGTCATGTCCACCACCATGGTCAAAGGACCAAACCAAAATAAAGTCCTTGAATGCACAAACCAAAGATGAATATGAAACTATGAAACAGTTGCTGAGATTCTTTAAATGTTAGATTACATCTGGCCAGCTCTTTTCCACAGAAAATTGGCTCATCATTCAGAAGCAGTTGAGAATAAACCAAATGCTAAGTATTATTTATAATGAAAAATAATGAAATTGAGAACAATACGGAAAATCATTAACATGCCACTGTACACATCCTCTAGACATCTGCATCTTGAAGGTCATGTAGTGTTCTCATCCTTTTAAATCACAGAATCATTTAGGTCGGAAAAGCCCTCCAAGAATACTGAATCCAATCATTAACCCAAATGTACCAACCCCACCGATAAACCTTGCCCTCTAGCTCCATATCTATACGACACTTAAACATATCCAGGAATGGCAATTCAAGCTGCTCCCTGGGCAACCTGTTCCAAGGCATAATGACTCTTCTGGTAAAGAATTTTTCCTAATGCCTACTCTACACTTGCCCTGACACAACTTGAGGCAGTTTACTCTTGTCCTGTCACTTGTTAGCTGTGAGCAGAGACCAACCCCCACCTCTCTACGAACCTCTTTTCAGGAAGTTGTAGACAGCAATATGGTCTCCCCATTCAGCCTCCTCTTGTTCTCTGAAAAAGAGATCGCAGAACCTAAAAGGCACCATCGTTCCAAAAAAGAGTAACTAAAAGTAACATTCCAAGATGGCTCTTGTATATGGAACAACGTACTAGGCCTCTTTATGTTGAAATTAAAAACCGAGGAGAGGCCTGTGAGATATCTATAAAACCACCAGTAATAGAGAAGCTTGTCCATTACACCTATTTCTAGTATTATGAGAGAATCAAATTAAACAGAGAAGAAGAGCTGTTCTTTCTTAATGTCAGGGATGCAAAATGCTCATGCTGTCTCAAAAATAAACCCCTGTATTCCATTAATTTAGCCATCTGCAGCTACTAAGTAGTTGCTGAATCTAGAAACATTTGAATGTCAAACTAGTGGAGGCTGAATGCATTCAAAGAGAGCATCATTCCATGGTTTGCCATGTCTACACCCACCACTATGCATCCTTCACTGAACCTCAACCCTGAGCTGGAGTCCTGAATTAAACAGCTTCTTGATGCAGTGTAGCAGAGAATTTTTCTCATCACTTTGAGGTATTACTTAATATTTGATTTGGATTCTTCCACCAAGAAGAATTGCATGTTGAAAGGACAGTTTTACGTGGAAAGTGAACATAACTCAGACACATGCGAGAAAAGGAAGTCAGGTATGGAGAGCCCTGAACAAATACTTATGCTTTCTGTGATTAATTCTGTAGTCACTCTAAGACCACTTGTAACTTTCCATGCCCCCCAGACCACCACACTCTTGACACTATATGCTTTTTGGTGCTACTTAATCTTCAAGTGGTTGAGACATTTTCCCAAGAGGCCTTAAGAACAAGCAATTTAAGGTTTCAAAGTAACAGTCACTGCTGCACATTGTGAGCAGCTTAGCAAAACAAGTTTTCATAGCACAGCTAAACATAATCCTGTACTAATGACTACGGCAAACTAGTAGCTCAGGAACCCTTCAAAAAAGGTTACAAAGTTATTTCTCTTCTTTCTAAAGGGATCACCCAGAAGATATTTTTTGGGGTTACTCCTACACCTTAGTAACTATGATGACATCAGTCAGACAGGAGGCCTCATGAACAGCTTATTAAAAATGGAAACATATTTGAGTTCATTTTACCCTACAATTACACATCCTGACTCCCGGGGTAGTTCAGCTGCACATTTTCTTACGAGGGTAATAACAGCACTTGACCAGGAATTCCTAATAAGTGATTAAGCCAGTCCTTCTTCTGAAAAAGCCTTGTTTGTTTTATTTTATGTTTTCTTTTTACTTTTTTTTGAAATTAAAACAAGTTACCTCAGGATCTGGCTGTAACAGGATAATAAAACATCTGATGAGCACAGCTTCCTGTACTTACAGAGAGAACTTGTTTTCTGCTCTTCTGTACTGATAAAGTGCAAGTAATATCAGAGCAGTATTACTACCCCCAATGGTCTCCATCTTCTTGTATTTAGTTAGCACATAAGCATAAAAAACAGCAAATCTCTTCTGACTCCTTCTATTATACCCTTACTGGGTTTCTAAATCTTTGCCACTCACTAGGAAAGGTGCTATACATTTATGTATGTATCAGATATAATGGGAGTTGTCCACAAGAGTGTTCCCCCATGAAGATGAAAAGAACTAGTGGAATTTCTCCTGTAGCTTGCAATTGCCCTTCATGTAGCTGCTAGAAAGTCATTATAGACTGTATTGAACTAAAATAACAACAAACTTCCAGGTTTTTCGTATAATACTGGAAAAGGACCACAAGAAAACTGTCTAGGAAGCTGTGAAGAAAGTATTACACTGCTGGAATCCCTAAACTAGCAAGTATAGCAGCATGTGGACTTGTTCTGGACGCAGTGTGGCTGCTTTTCTTAGCTTCTGCACTGGTGCTGGGAAGCCATATCAAGAAGCCATACCAAAAGGGCAAACTGCCACTTGCAGGCCCAAGCTGGCTTATGCAGAACAACCTCAAATACACCAGTATCAAACATAGCTGTTCTTAAGATTGGAGAGCACAGACCTACTTTGGGGCTACATCTGCTAGTTGGATGAAGGAAAGGCTGTCGATGTTAGCTACCTTGACTTTAGTAAGGTATCTGACACTGTTACTCAGAGCATTCTCATAGACAAATCGACTGCTGTTGGCTTGGATGAGTATATGCTTTGCTGGGTAAAAAAATGGTATGATGGCAGAGTCCAAAGAGTTGTGGCCAACAGAGTTGGTGAGAGTCATAAGTGGTGTCCTACAGGGCTCAGTACTGGAACCATTTCTGTTTAACATTTTTATCAATGATTTGGATGAGTGGATAGTGTACCTTTAGTAAGTTTGCAGACGACACCACACTGGGTGGAAATGTCATCTGTTTGAGGGTATGGGAGAGCTCTGTAGCAGGATCTAGACAGGCTGGTCACTGGACCAAATTCAATTACGTGAATTTCAGTAAGGCCAAATGCCAGATACTGCACTTTGGCCATAATAACCCCCCAGCTATGCTACAGGCTTGGAGAGGAGTGGCTGGATTGCTGCCAGGCAGAGGGATCTGAGAGTGTTAATAGAGGGCTGGCTGAACATGAGCCAGCAGCTTATCCAGATGGTCAAGGCATGGTCAAGGCAGCAAATGGCATTCTGGCTTGTATCAGAAATAGTGTTGCCAGCAGGATGAAGGAGGTGATCATTCCCCTCTATCCAGCTTTGGTGAGGCCACTCCTCAACTACAGTGTCCAGTTTAGGGCTCCTTACTACAAAATGTACATTGAAGTGCTGGAGAGGGTACAAGGGTGGCTACCAAGCTAGTAAAGGATTTGGAACATGTCATATGTGAAATGGCTGAGGGACCTGGGGCAGTTTAGCCTGGAGGAGACTGAGGGGAGACCTTACTGCTCTCCAGAACTACTTGAAAGGAGGTTGTAAAGGCAGGGGTTGGTCTACTCTCCCTAGCATCCAGTGATAGAATATGGGGAAACGGCCTTGAATTGCTCCAGGGGAGGTTCAAGTTGGATCTTAGGAAGAACTTCTTTACTTAGACGGTTGTCAGGCATTGGAACAGCCTTTCCTGGTCCCTGAAAGTGTTTAAGAGAAGAGCAGATGTTGCACTGGGGGAGGGACATGGTTCAGTGATGATTACAGTTCTAGGGAAAGGTTAACTTGATAATCTTAAAGTACTCTTTCAGCCAAAACTGAACAACATTCTATGATTCTATATACTTGATTTCCCACACAGAACTCCGAATTGCCCTACAGATTGGATTTGGATTACTTCAACTTAGCATATGAAGTAAACCTCTGCCATTCTCATCCAAACAGGACTGTTTCACTTGTAACAAAAACATAGAGAAAATCTAGGGAGTGCTTATTCCTAACTGGTAGCATTGCAAGAACTGACACTGTTGAGTGGGCAGTTATCAGAACCCATGGCTCTGGCGTCAGTTCAAACAACTAATATATGATACCTACCACCAATTACACAGAACATTCGGAGGCAGTGTCAGACCACTATCAGTATAGTGCCTTGCTGTAAAAGCTGCTAAACCAGGCCTTATCAGAAGGGGCCTGGATTTTAAAGGTGGAATGATACGGCAGGATGGCAGTGAAAAAAGAGTGAAAGGTAGGAGGGAAGATGCACCCCCACCCCCTTTAACTTGTGAAAAGTGAAAGCAGTACAGCTGGTTTCTAGAGTCCTGAAATGGGTGGTGGTTATCAACAGAAATCTAACTCCCAGCTGAACTGGGCAGATCATATTTATCCTGAATTGAAAACTGACAGTGCAGATCAAGTTCGAAACAGCCTTCCTTAATGTTAACAAAAAGCACCCCAACAAGAAAACCCCACAACAAACAACTGGAACATTTGTTAAATGATATGCTTCACACCTCATCAAGATAGTAATCTGCTATGTCCATCAGGCAGAGATAGAATTACTTAACACAAAAGGCAGTATTTAAACCATGGCAATTTTTGCTAAATCAAAAGATAAAGAGCTTGGACAACAAGAAACAGAACAAAACCAGCTGAGAAATGAAACCAGACAAACAGGTTCTACACTAACTTGTAATCTACAATAAACAGATACCAAAGTGTAAAATTAACCATCTTTTACTCCAAGGATATTTCTCTAACTTCCACTCTGCAGCCACAATCAGCTACACAAAACCACAGCAGGAAGAATTAAAGCTTTGGATGTTGCTGATGAAATAACAGCTAAAGCAGAGGACTGAAATCAAAGAACAGTGTGATACTAAGATATTACAGTTATGATCACAGAGAAAACACATATATCAGTGTGGACAAACATGTGGAAAAAAAAAATCTCCTTCAACATGTTTCGTAGCACTACATTGTTTTTTATTTTAAACCCGTAGAATTGCAAACTCTAACCTGGAAAACAAAGGGAAGTCCTAGAGTTAAAATCCAGCAGATAGAAAACACTACCTTCTATCCTTCAAATGCTTTTTCTTTTGGCCTTTGCTCTTTAAAGTGTGGTATGCAAGAAAAGAAAAAGCCAGAAGCATGACCTTCTGTTTCAAGTGTTCTGAGAACAATGGGGTTACAGTATTGCAAAGCCTGACATCAAGCAGGCGGTTGTCCCAATTTGGTAGTTTGGTGGCTCACTGGTTAAGCACAGGAGCAAACAACCCTATCACTCTCCTGCCATCAAGTCTCAAACACTCTGGAAAAGTGTTGACATGGTTTCCTCCATTTCTGGCCAAAAGACAACTTGGAGAAGCCAGACCAACCTTTCATTGGATCTAAAAATGATGCACTCACCAGGAAAAATAAAAAGCTACCCGTAATCCACAAACAGTACGAAAGACTTCAAAATAAATTGTGTAATAAGAGGAGGCAATTGCCCATCTACAAACAATAAAAACCCCAGCCACACAAATATGCTAGAGTTGCTGTTGATGATAAGCTGAATTTTAACTGAGAAACTTTAATAGATGCAGAAGTACTCCTGCTATAGTTTCTGCCTCCAAGACAAAATAATCAGAAACCCCAATCCTTTAATGGAGACAAGCAACAAAAACTAAATACATGAGGAAAAGGGCTCCCAGGAGCATCTTATTTACAACTTGGTAAAACAAATTTTAAAAAATGAAATTTCCATTTCTGCCCATGTTTAAAACATGCAAGACAGATTAGCTTGAGCTCAAGAGTTAATGACATTTAGCAAAAGCACTTACACCTTTTCAAAGAACACAATTCACTATGCTACAACAAGCAAGCCCAACTATTTTCAGATGACAAATACGCATAGGGACCACATTCCAACTGTCAAAATCAGAAGGCAGTGAACCTAGCTTATCAGACAACTGATGGCTGAGTACAATTTTCTTTAACCCAGAAACAGGAATACAGGTTTTCTTTTCTAAAACATCTGGTTATTAGGAAGCCAGAATACCTTATGTATTAAGGCCAACTCTAAATTTAGAAGTCTCCTCAACTCCCTTGCCCAGGTGCAGATCCTGGCTAGCTGCATGTCTGGGTGAAGTTCCTGTTTCATACAAACACTGCACATGCCTTGATTTGCTCTGGAGACTTATTTTACTTATATGGAAACAGAACCTATGGGGTACTCCTGGCTTAGGCAAGAAACACAGATCAAAACTAGAGTGCATGCATCTGCCCTTCCTGGAGAGAAAGAAAGCATCATAAAGCAACCTGTTTGTGGAAAGCACCTACTGAAATGCCTGAAATTAGTATCAGTGTATGAATATATTCGATCTCTTCATGATTAACAAAACTAATATGAAAAAAAGAAGAAAAAAGGTATTACCTTCTTTTCAGTGGGGCTTGAAGTCTTTGATACCAGTGCTGCTTCAACAAGGCCCTGCTCAAGTAAGGAGTCGTATTTTATGCTTCTTTTTCTGTTCCTCCTCTCCTTGCTTGCTGGCTTTTGTTCATTTTCCTCTGACTGAGACACATCTGCACCATTGTCTCCACAAATTGAAGATTCAAACAGAGGCTTTCCATTCATGTAGGTTTTAGTGATTTTCAGCTTAATTTCTGGAGAGCCATTCTTGATAGGAGTGGTGTTGGGTGGTGTTCCAACCCCCTTTATTTCCTGGGGTTCAAAGCGCAGCTTGGCATCTTGGGCCCCAGACTCACCATTAAACACACGAGAGGTTAGATCTTTCAACTTATCAGCTGGAATAAATGGAAGAGCCTCATGGCCATTATATTTTTGCATGACACCTTCTTGTAGAGTGGCAGAAAGTTGTGCTTTGCCCAAGTAGACAGAACACTCACGATTCACTTCACAATTCTGAGTTTTCCCATTGGCATTTCCAAGGATCTCTGGTACCTGCTTCATTTTTATGTAGTCAATTTTTTGGGTTAGCAGTTGAGAACTTCTTTTGATGCTAAAGTCCATTCAGCCCAGATGTTTCCAGTCTTAATCTGCTGTATTAAGACACAAAGACAGAAAATTTTTAATACTGAAACACCAAAAGCTACTAAGTATTTACATAGGTATATCCTCACTAATATAACACTCAGAATACTCAATTTTTTAGTAAAACATGTTGTTCACAGTTTTCATAAGCAAAATACTTCAATATCTGTTAATATGCATTATAAAAAAAACTCAAAGAAAAAAAATCTTTGGGCCTTCAATTTCATTAAGACAAAAGCAGAGGGCAAAAATCATGGCTTTCTCATGTTAACAATCTGTTAACAATTTGCAGCATGAATCTTACCCACACTAATTACTCAAAGGTATTGCACTGTTTAAAACAGAGAGAGTAAACCTGAGATAATATCATTAATAACGATGTAAAACAGATGAGTTTGTTTATTAGGTATTCTGCCAGCACAAAAACCCCACAGGCTGTGTTACTCTAGCACCTACACCATGGACAGCAGCATCACAAGTTTCTCCTCTTCACTCTACAGAGAGCCCTCAATCTCCCAGAAAAGCTCACCTCCCAGAAAACAACACAAATCAGATTTCAGATGTACCCCAGTGTGTCTTGGCTATGAGACTGAATGAAGAGTGAGTAATACATATCACAAGCATCAGCCCACCGGATAACAGCCGATCCTTCAGGCCACTGGCCACATAGCAAATGGTCAAAGGAACTGCTGGAGTTCCAGCTTTTTAATAATGACAGTAACACTCCTAACACCCGTTTTTCCTACAGAAATTTGAAAACATCCAGCAAACTAGGGTTTTCCAAGGGTTCTAAAAGCTAAATCTGCCCATTTGGAAATTATGTTATCACAGCAAACAAATGAATCTTGCAAAATGACTCCTTTGTTTTCCTAGACCAGAGCAAGATCATTGTTTTCAGTTTTACAATTCATAAGCATAGATTCTTTACATTATTAGTAGGTCCACTGCATACACGATGTAGACAAATACACCATCGTAAATATGACATCTCAGCACAATATTCATATCCATGCTCCAAGTAACCAATTTCACATACAATTAAGACAGAGAACTGTCATATCAAATAAAAAATTCATCAGATCTAGACTCACATGCTTCCAGAACAGTGCAGTAAAACCCATGGTGAATAACTATTGAATTGTCAGTTAGTATGGTAGAAAAGCTTCCAATATTCTCACCACCTTTTTTATTAATGGACAGTTACAATGCCTACAACTGGCACATTCCTGAAACTTGCATATTTTCTACTTCTACATCAGAATCAGCAATGTACAAATGTTTACAACTGAGCGCTACCCTATCCTGGCAAAGGTTCTTAAGGGTGTCAAGTCTGAACTCAAAGTAACTGGCCAACATGAAATCTTCCCATGCACAAAAACAATTTAAAAACCTCCTAAAAATTGAATCACTCCTCAGAAAATGCTCTCTTCTTCCTAACATACTGTATCTCTCCATACTCATTTGACAGATTAAATCATTATTCAGGGACAAACAGCATCCTGGAAAGTTGGCACTAAACAAGGTAAGAAATCCAAGTATGCTTGAATGTGAAGAAAGGTTCTAATCTTTCCTTAGTCAGATGGAAGTCTAAATTACCAATAAAATCTTTAATAAAATTGGTGGAAACGAAGTGACTACATTAACTGTTCTGAAGAAGAGCCAGAGCTAAAGAAATCTTAAAACTTGACTAGAGCTAGAACTGAACCAAAAGATCTCGTGTACTTTCACAAGATCTCCGAAAACATAGTCACAGACAGACTCTCAACCTAATTAATAATATGACAACATTTCAAGCTGTGATTCAGCAGACTTAACTGAAATCATAATTATTTTAAGAGATAACTGATAACAAATCCTGTAAATCTCGAGGCAAAAGGCAAACCCCTTAGGAAACACGTGACACTTACAGTTACGGACCTGACAGCAGAATTCCTTGCTAAAAAAAACCCAAACACTGAATTGTTACACAGTCTATACTTCTTTCCCACATATTCTTAACAGAATAAACCAGAGTGCAAACAGAGGCTTGATTTGGGCATCCGAATTCCCTCTGTCTAAAAAATAAGGGTCCAAGTGAGCAGCTTTCCTGCGGCCACAGACGCCCTCCAGTGGTTGCCTGATCCTGCCAGAGCAGCCAACAAGACACACCCCACTTCCACACCTGAACAATTGCTGCTCATCACAGTTTCTCACCTTAGGACCAGCATGAAAAATGCCTTCTTTGCCTTCCAGCCATCTATCATTTGTACAAAGAGTTGAGTGAGAAAAGTCTTAAAGTAAGCAGTGGAATAATGGGTAAAGATAATACGTGTGAATACCTACAAGTCCCACTTGGAAGATAAGACTCACAGAGAGCAACCTGCAGATTAGTCACCATCTTTAAGGCAACCAATGGAGTGAAATAATTTGTACGCAACCCAGTTCTCCTTGTAAGTAATAAGCACAGATAACCAAATAGTACTGTGAGCTTACAATTAATGCAAGGAAATCCAGAAGACAGGACATGAAAGAATGAAGTAAAATAGATCACAGACAAGATCTGGTTGAAGGTCCTGAAGTAGCTGAGCATATGATTAGATTTGGTAGTTAAATTAAGTGCACTCATGCTAGACCATCACTTAATATTGAAGCAAAAGCAGTCCCTTATCTTTCCCTAGATGTCTCTGCATGTATCAAAAAGAAACAGGATAGAGAAAGGGGCCCGTAAGCTAATGAGCTCAAGCTAGGATTGTTCCATACTGACAGTCTGGTGACCAAATAAGTAATATTTTCACTAAACAAAGAGAAAAGAAAATAAACAAACATGATAGCCATGGAGTCTGCTGAATAAATATGGTATTCTGGCTTGTGAGCAAATAGCTTTCAGTAAGCAAATTAAGATTTGACTCATCATAGAAAGGTCTCTAGATATTTTAATTGGACAATGACAATCAGACAATCCTTGAAATGGTCTCACACTAAAAAAAACCAACCCCCAACATTTTATTAAGGCAAGCTATTTTGCAGACATTTAAAATAATGTTACTTAATTACTTGAAGGTCTACCCTCTGACAGGAATCATGAGTCAAATAGCTAGTGTGTTTGTCAGATTCTTCTTTCAATGTCCAGGCCACTATCATTTATATTTATTTGTTCCACATCTGCTTCAATTTCAGAGATACTTTTCTTGTGTGTCAGAAATAATGGAGTATTCCATTCCTTACAATTCTGCCAAAGGGAGCAAACAAAGTAATTGACAAGAGTCACTATTTATATTTAATATATCTTTTGTCTGAACGGTTTTCTTTGAGATAGGTGAATTACTTGGGGTGGGGTGGAAGAGGTGAAAGATGAAATTCCTAAATACAAATTCACAGGAAGAGAACTTTATCAACAAAACTTGTTTTTATTACCTAAAAATCAGGCTTTCATCTGGCACTGAAAAAGCTAACAGCTGCTGCTTTTCTCTGTAAAGATAGTTTTTGATAAGTCTTCTCCATTCTCTCACCAATTTGAAGATCAAAGGTTATTCCTATTTTCAGATCTGAATGAGACAAAATACTTGAAGCGATCAGTAAGGTTACAGCACATTCTAGCCAATACCTTTGAAAACTTGATTCTGCTTACATTACCTTGTGTAAAAAGGTCTAGAGTATCAAATGGGAGTAGAGGCATATTTACTGTCATGGAATAAACTGCAACTGTTCCTCACTGTCTTAAAATAATGAAAAATTGCTACAAGATCTAACCAGAATTTACTTTTAGAAGAAAAAGCATAATTAAGTATTGCATTGTACATTTGCCAAAAATTGTTACAAACCAGCTCCATCC
The DNA here is from genome assembly GCA_013397515.1 of Upupa epops. Classification (NCBI taxonomy): domain Eukaryota; kingdom Metazoa; phylum Chordata; class Aves; order Bucerotiformes; family Upupidae; genus Upupa; species Upupa epops. The sequence goes on from VZRI01011266.1 coordinate 119,804, forward strand.
AGCAAATTCAAAAGCATTATCTCTCATGGAAACAACCATTACTAGAGCAGCTGACAGAGACCTGAAAATAATTAAACCAAGGCTTTCTGACAATTTACCACCACTCTTAAAACAAAACTAAAGGAGCCCATTTTGAGTTTTAAAGTAAACACTTTATTAGTCTTGCAGCAGATATACAATGACCTCAGCCAGTCAGCTGGCAAGGCTGACCTATCTTGTGTTTTTAAACAAGTATATGAAAATTTCCTTGCACTTACAGTGCATGAGAATGTTTATATATAGAGACGTAACACACCTGCACAAAAAGATCAACCACGCATTGAAAACTGTATGAAAATAGTTTGTTTACTTGCCACCAAATTTTATTATAAAAATATTAGTTTACTTTTCCCCCCAAACAGATAAAGTTTTAAAACTTGTTACTGAATTGTATTTTCATCAATTGAAACAAGTATTTATTTCCTTCTAATGAAGGCAGTAGGCAATAACCGTTAAGAACTGTAGAAAGAATTTCTCCACCTCAAATGTTACTTGCTACTGCAATGCAAGCTTACAAAACTGATGAACTTGACTTTTTGTTCCTCCTCAGGAAAATGTTTTGCAACCAACACTTGCAGCTGAGGATAAGCTAGAAGATTCTGTAACAGTACACCTCCCCATGCATTTGTTCTCTTCAAAATCTTAAGAAATATTCGTTATCCAATACTGCAGAAATTTAATTTTGTCTGTTCCTCTCCTGCTGCTGAAGGCAGGTGGTGAAGGAAGGAGTGATTTGAGAAAATTCAAACTCTTGCAAAACATTAGTTCAGCCTGAAGAGAGAATACAAATAGTACTGTGGCAGGGCCACAAGTTAAATAGAAAACAATTGCTTTTCCTCTACAGATAAGTGAAGAGGAACACTGGTGAATAAAATAGAAACTACTGGATTTCTACTAGCATTTAATAAACACTAAAAGGTAGCCCTCAACAGCTGATTACCAAATGGCTAAAAGTAAAATAATCATGCTTTCAAATACAAACTTGAGGCCTGTCTTATGGGAGTTACAAATAGTGCAGCTGAAAGGAACAGCACCTCTACAGCAAAACAGGACTAGGCAATTCCATACAGCCAGAAAACCCATTCTCACCAATAAAGTGATGTTTCTCCCCATCTCTCATGTGGGACAGAATTGTGCATTTGGGTTCTACTTAGCTTAGGAATGAAGAACAAAATGCAATCTCAAATAGCTCAGCACTAAGGTGCAGTTGCTTCCTTACACTGCTTTTTCATCTGATCCAAACCTACTTTAATTTCCCACCCACTCTTTAATCTCACTGCTTTCTCTTTTCAGTATCCTACCTCTTTGCACCATACCATCAGGATCTGAATCCCCTCCTTCTACTTAATACTCACTGCAGCAGACACACACACACTATAATCTGCTGGTTTCCTCTTCACTGTGGTCAATGATTCCGACCTTATTCCCATATGCAGTCATGACAGCACAGCAACTGCCTGAAATTTCACCAATAATGAAAATTTCTGAGTGTGCAAATTCTGAGAAAGAAAGATCAAACCTGGGATGACACCACAAAATAAGTAATCAATGAAAGTAATGAATCAAACTGTAGTATTAACAAACCATTCTCTGCTACACCTCTACAGAAATAATGTTGCCCAGATCAGACCAGACAGGAACTAATATTATTACTGAGGATAGTCTGCTATCTTTGTCTATCATTGCATTAAAACACGTTCACTCAAGTGTGTGACTTTAAATGTCAGAGGCATACTTGGTGCATTGGAATAATTCTAAAGAGCAGTGCTATGACACTGGGGATATACAAGTCCTCATCATTAGTTTAAAAGCCCAGGTATATGTATACACATATCTCCTTATCATAGAGCAGTACATAGCCATGCAGTTTATACAAACAGCGAGACATTGCACTGATAATGCGTATTTCTAACATATGACAGGTAAAAACAATATGTATTTCTAAAATTATATATGATTTTTTTTCATCCAGTATTATTAACCTCACATCCTATACTATCAATAACTGGAAGGTTAAAAGTTCAGAGCTAGTTAACACTGACTCCCTGGCATTGCAGAATTTTACTTACGGGCTTGTACCTTTCATCAAGAACTGTGTATATCCGTATCTGACCAATGTAACTATGTCATGGTGGTACTGTGCTAATTCTGGTCTACTTCACACATGGATTGTAACTATATACATACCACTACCTTACTTATTCTATCGTGTTGCCTCAAAGCAAAACACATATACAACTGGAAAACCAGGAATACTCATACAAGATGAGAAACTTACAACACAAGACACTCCAAACAAACCCAAATCCTTGCTTTTAAGTGACCTTTCTGGTTTGGGCATAATTTAAAGTATTCCCCTGTGCTGAGGTTTTAATGTGCTCTTGGCAAAATACATTACCACTATTCGCATGGCTCTTAATTCCCTTTCTTTTTTTTTTGCCACACCTACATCAAGAATCTCTATGTAAGAGCAATAAGCATAACTGTTACAGGGAAAAAATACGGAATCCGTGTAAAATTTTCGATTTCTGCAGATATAGTGTAGGTTACCCAATTAACTTGAAGATAGCAGAAAAAAATAACAGAAAGGTGAAACACTTTCCTGTCCAACAAACAATTCCTTCTTGTCCACTTTTCAGAACCTCTATACTGACAGATTAGCAATGGGTAACTCCTGCCATTTTTGCTGTTGTTTCTCTCAGCACAGCACTAGTAGCTCTATGGTTTCTTCTCTGCCTCATTAAGTTTACTTCTTTAGACAAATTCTGTTCCATCTACTTCTTACAGGAAGAATATAAAAAGTTTTGACTGTAGGTATGTTAGGTTGCTATCCCTACAGTTTCTGAAGATTCAGCTGTCCTACCACTTTCGAGCCAAGCATTCACCTGATGAACAATACCACACATTTAAGGTTTCTACTTGGTTTTTGCACTACTGCCGAACTTCAATAATTTTCCACATTTAATCACTGCATTTGTTTCCATTTTTTTCAGGAATGCTACTACAAAATAGCTTCTGATGCTCTATGCATTTTGCAGCCACAGAAGAAAAATAAATCACAACATTAATTTCATTCTGAAGCATCTGATTGAAAGCTCTTGGCAACTACTTCATACAGTAAAATGATCCATATTCATATCTTCCACCCTACACTGCTCCCTGAAGTTCATACTTTGGCTTAAATCCCTCTGGCTTTATTATCAGACTAGAATCTGGGCATTCTCTTCCAGAGAGATAACTCTCCTCCATTTAGACGTTTCTGAGTGCCAGTGCAGTCAGGCATCCCACCAAGGCTGGCAAGTTCCACAGTTGATTTATCTGATACATGATCTTGGGAACCTCAGCTCCACAGACTAACCCACAGCAGGAACATTTACACTTGAGCTTAATATAAAGAACAAATGAAATGGGTTCCAAACAGCAGACTGCATTATTGTATCTCCTTTCTATTGCATCTTCTATTATCAGTAGTTTTACAAAGTATTTCAAATTGCGTTTAGACCACATTTCTAAGAACATCTTCTCTAACCTCTTTCCTGAAAAGATTTTTCCCATAAAACGCTTCCATCTTCCACATCTTGGTCTCTCTCTTATTTACTAAGGCAGAGTTCTGAGAACAGTACTACATTCACTCTCTGCTTTTGACTGTGGCAAAGAAAATGCAGAATTCTGACATTAGCTATCAAGGCCCAATATGATTTAAGATTATTATCAAGACATAATTTTGTTAACGTGTGTTTTAGCACAGATAGGAGATGTCAGTATGTTGGTACTCTGATAGCAGGCACAGATCAGAAGTTGTTTCATGACAGTTAAATGACCATGTCTGGCAGACTACAGAACAAGATTGCCTTGTGTTTCTCCAAAGAGCCACAACAGCACAGGCAGCAGAAGAAAAATGTTAAAGGTTCCATGAAAGTCTGTTTCAATAGCACATCATGGTACAGTTTTCCAGTCGTTTGTCATATATGTATCCTTACCTTATATGGATGAACGTAAAACAGCTCCGATTTGTGCTGGGGAACTGGATATCAAAGTTCATAGCAAGATCAAATTGCTAACTTGCACTAAGATAAAAATAGGACAAGTTAAAAGGATGGGGACAAAACTAGAAACTGAGCCATCACCTGTTGAGTAACTCTTGCAATTTAAACAACACTTTCAGTCATTTACATATTTTAATGTAAAATACAAGAACCCATAAAAATGGTGCCCCAGGGCAAAGTGATTTTGCCCAACGTAAAAATACTCTGAAGTACATGTGAGCTATCACTTCACTTTTCCATAGTTAGTAATTTGATTGTTATAAAAAATTGAAAAAGATTTACATTTACTTTCCACATGTAGCTCAGCACACTGTTGCACTATCAGCACCATTTCCATGTAATGGCATTACTTCTTAACATTAACAAGAATGACAGTAGAACTCATGCTTCCAGTTCAACAATTCACAAGTTTTTGTTCTTGCACACAAAATGAGTTTTTAAAAAAACAGTTTATGGTATAATCTATTATATGCTTCAGACAGAAGGAGCTTTTCAGGTATACTAGAGAGTCAATAGATTATCTGGTGCTAAAGCTTAGAGTTTCTTGCAAGCAAAGTAATGCATGATGGACTACGCATTAACCTATCATCACTATATATAAGGTATTAGTACGTATGATCTGTTTTCCAGGAACCCTGCATATTGTTGTAGCTTGCTATTCACCCGAAGGGCAGCAGAGTAACTCTAAGCTTTTCTTATAACAAATTCCAAAACTTTCCCCTCTTGCGGATGCTACAAAATAACTAAGCTAGACACCATCGACTTGATAAAAATACCACTTGATATATTGCTTTTGTAATTTTTGTCAGCACAAATTGAAAGGAAAAACTTAAATACATTTATAGAGCTGCCTTATTACTTCCAATGACTACATGTCATAGAGAAGCAAATTTGTGGGTGCAGGAAAGCTGCAATTTCATTTTCCCTCTATTCCTTCAAAAATATTCTTGGAACCAAAGCCTTACAAGAACAATTAATTTTATAAGTAGTTAACTGACCCATTCAACCACCTACCCAAATTTACAAGTTGCAGGATAACTACTGGCACGTCAACTGGTTGTTCTCATTGCTCCCTCTTTCTCTCAAATACTTTGCAATTATGCACCAAAGAAAATTTGGACTCTGGTTGGAAATTATTTTTGATATACATTTTACCACGTGACTGCTTATCCAGGTGCCATATTCCATCTCTGCTTTCTCATTTACACCACCAGGATTTCAGCACATCGCTGGTGAAGGCATTTCTTGATGCTATATCCCAACTGGATAAATCAGCGTGATACTCCCTAGAAACTTGAACTTATTTATCCACTTAGATCCACTTCAGTATCTCCATTCTTCCTTCATCCAAAGACTGGAGTCAAGAACTATACCATATCTATCATACTTACTCAACCATAAGGCCATTTCATTTGCCTTTGCAAAAGAAGTAACAAATGAGCTCAAATAGTGTTGTGACAAACACAGTATTAAAACATGCAGACACCAGAGACTGCTGCATTATTATTAGTGTTACCACGCATTTCTTTACCAATGTTTGATTGCTAAATCTTAGGGTATCTGTTGTTTTCAGCAATACCACTTAGTGGATGCTTCCCACTGTGCAGCACAGTGCTCTCAAGGAGAGGTGAATTTTTTCCCCCCCCAAAAAACACTGGGCACTTTACCTTGTTCTACACGGAAAAAAATACTCGCAACTTTCAGACACTCAATGTCTTCTATGCTTAAAACCTAAGGGAAGTCTTGTGGTTACGTAAGTAGAAATGATCAGAGGCGACAAAAACACTGCTTGTATCCTCTCCTTATCATAAACTATGTCCTTTATCCAGTAATCTGAGCAGAGCAGGTGAACCTGTATATATATATACACACATGGAGGCCCAAAAGCCATCAACAGCCTTTGATCAACCCCAAGGAAATCTGTGCATTTATCTATCTGAAATTGGGAAAACATGGTGACACTGGTAGAACACAAAGCACACTCAATGCAAAAGTGAGAGGTGAATGGGCCGCAAACAATAGGACACTGAAAAACAATCCTCGCCATTCCTTTGCTATTTTGTCAGCGTAATGATCTGGACACAAAAAGACACACATATATAAATATGCATATATATATATGTATGTATAACGATATGTATCCATTTCACTACTCAAATACTAGAAAGCAACCCCCTCAACCATTTTTGCTTCCAGTCTTAAAGTCGGGTTGTTTTTGTTGTATTATCCACTCTACTGCATGCAGGCAGTAATTTAAATGTAATAGTCTCATCTGCAAAGCAACCACTGGCTTCGGAAAAAGCATCCAGCCCTACAGATATTACAGCACAGGTTGTTTGGGCTTTTTTTACCCCTACTAGCCATTTGTTGGATTCATACTGAACTAAAAGGAAATATATTCTACATTTAATTTCCATTTTTTTAAACTACTCTAAATCTGTACCTTTACAGTACAATGATCTAATTTATTTTGACATTTTCAAATATTATTTGATAAATTACCATGTTTTACTGTATTTTCAGTACCTGAATTTTTCCAAGTATGTATGAGGGTGGATAACCTTCACAAAAACTAGCCATACAGTCTCCAGGTATATCCAGAGCTTTTCTATTCAAATAATGAAAAAAATCTGCCATGATGGCTGCACACAAGGTGAAAATCCCAGCATGTTTTAATATATGGGATTGAGATGTTTTCTGAAACAACGAAAAATTGCATGTAATATAAGTATTGAGCCCTGAGTGGTCCTGCAAAACAGTGGTTTTATTCGGTGATTACATCCAACAGTCAAATAATACCACACTGTGAAACTGAGGAGTTTATCAAGGTTGATATGCTGCATTTCCTGAACTCCCATGGAAAAGCAAGCAAATAATGATGGCTTCAGCAGTAAATTTACAGATTCTACCACCACATGAACAGTTTGGTGAAGAAACAATTTATCCTTGCAGCTGAAGCCACGCATTCCATATTTAAGGAATCTTAGCAAGCCTATATATAAAACTGTATGTCTGGATTAACCACCAGCAAGGACTCTGCAAAATCTATTACAAACTTCACTCACATCATACAGTGTTTACAGTTACCTTCATTAGATGTCTGAAAATGTCAAACATTTCTTCTTCGGGGTTTGAGCAGTTTGTTTTTTTAAAGCAGACATTGCAGGCACCACTAGTTCCTAAATTTAAGATTCATTTTAAGCCAATTTTAAAGCAAACACCAATAAGAAAACTAACTATACATAAAAAACACAGGGATAGTGACTAATACCTGCCTCTTGCCTGCTTAATGTCTGTTAGCAAAAGGCACATTTTCTAAGAAATCTCTTAAATACGGTGTTTACTGCCTCTGCACTTCTACTAGTATTTACTCCTCCCTTCATCGACATATTTTGAAAAAACAAACCCGAAAAGCAAGTATAAATACACTCAAGAAGTGTGGCAAATTCCCTCCTCCGCCCCCCGAGCGGTAAAGCCACAGCGGATGAGCTGTAACTACGGCCTTGGGAATACAAGTTCCCCAGGCTCTTTTAACCACACACAAATATCAATTCAAGTTACAAGAGCCCTATCCTCTTGTGCTTAATGAAGACTGAGCCAACGAGCTCGTCCGCCTTCGCGGGAATGTTTTCTTTTCCGATTTCCTAACAAGGCTCTTCTTCTCCCATACCGGTCCAGGATGGACTGCAGCAAGGGTGTAAGGAGAAGGATCATCACACCAGTGTTTAGTGGAGGAATAAATCAAACATGGCTTCCCCCTCCATACATTTTCAGAGTTACATTCACTCCCGCAAGCCGCACAATCCCAGTCCTACCCGGAGGGAAGGGACAGGACCAACCTCCACGCCCCAGCACCCATGGGGGAGTGGGGGTAGTATTTGCAGCAGCAGCC
>VZRI01011268.1:5893-29345 GCA_013397515.1 Upupa epops
AACTGTCAGGTGGACTCTGTTGTGGTCCCTGGGATCTTCTTTTCATTTGGTTGTTTTGGGTGTACTGTTGGTGTTTCTTACTGTTCTTAGTAAAGAATTGTTGTTCCTTTTTTTCCCAAATCTTTTGCCTGGAAGTCTCTTAAATTGAAAAATTATAATATTCTGGAGACTCCAGCTCTCCCTAACCGACACCTGTCTTCCCAAACCGAGACAAGAAGCAATGGAAAAGTCACCACCATGTGGTCTCATCATCTCTCATGGATCCATCTTCATTTGGTCTTCAGTAGTAGGTAATTGCAATCCCAAGTGCTCAGCAAGCATTTTTATAACAGTTCAAATCCTTAAGTCTCCATCTGCTTCCAAGAAACACCATACATACACATGAAGGAGCTGTGTCATGCAGGACTAGGCACAGTTAGCTCCTCTGCAGACCTGGTGGGTTCCAAGGTGTTTTTTTAGGAGCTGTCCTGGAGTAAATTCAGGGGTCAGATCAACATTCAAACACTCTACACCTGTGCAGTTAGTTGTGCACTGATTTGAAAACCACAAGCCATCCCAGTTGCATCCCATTTGCATTCTGCAGATATTTCATTCTTACCACGGCTTCCTTTATTCAGAGAAGTCTTGAGTCAGAAACGGCAGGCCAAGCAGACTTTGAGATGGAATTTTCCCCTTCCCTAACTCAATTCAGTTTCTAACACCATACCAGCTTTTTAATGATGAAGTGTTCCTTTTAATATGTTTAATAATGCCATCAATAGCTCAGCCAAAGTGCTTTCAGATCAATATGCACAGCATAGATAACAAGTAGGAGTTGCTGAGAGCCACTGTGGAACTTGAAATCTCCCATCTAATTGCTATTACTGAAACATGGTGAGATGACTAGATGAATTAGAATGCTATGATTGATAGCATTAAACTGTTTAGAAGACAGAGGCAGGAAGGAGGAGTAGAGAGTGAGGGTTGCCCTGTGTGTAAAAGAATGGACTAAATTCCCACAGCTGTCTTTGATAAACATTGATGAACAGGTTGAGATCTTATGACTAAAACTTGGTCGTCAAGCCAACAAAGTCAAACTTGAAGTTGCTGTTTACTCCAGTATCTTGGGTTATGGAATATAAAATTTGTATTCTATTTTCATCTGTTGAAAGCAGTTGAGAAGCTATGTGGTTTTGTCTCTTGTAACTCCAGGGGGAGGGGGGAGTGAATGCCTTGTACTAGCCCAATTGTTAAAACCAGGTGGGGCAATGTTTCTTCAATATCTTCTGCTGATGGACCATTAAGGCTCATATCATCCCATTGTGAGACGCTTCACCCAGTGGGGGGAGGTGGGGGGAGCTGACCGTTCCCACCTGCATAAAATGGGACTCAAGAACACTACGGGGTGGCTCTACTGGATTTTGCAGAGGAAAAGAGCTATACAGCTACCCTTGCTCCAAGCTGCCTGCCTCTGCCTGGCCCAGTTTCGAGGTCCCCCGGGCGAACCCGAACTGCGAGGTTCCCCCCCACCCCGGTCCCCCAGGAGTGCCGGGAGCCGACGGCATCGACAGGAAAAGAGCTACATAGCTACCACTGAACCTTCTGAGGAGGAGCAGGCCCCTTTTTCTGCAGCATCACTGTTTTGACAGAGCCACATCCATCGCTCCAGGAGAACTGTAGCCACATCACTGCTGAGCGAGAGCCGCTCCGGGAGGACTGAACAGGGTGTCACGTTGACTCTGTCGGGGTCCCTAGGACCTTCTTTTGTCTGGTTGTTTGTGTATACTATTGGTATTTTTAATATTCTTAGTAAAGATTTGTTGTTCCTTTTCCCAAATCTTTTGCCTGAAAGCCCTTAAATTGAAAATTTTAATATTCTGGAGGGAGGGGGTTGACAGTCTCCATTCCGAGGGAGACTCCAGCTTTCCCTAACCGATAGCTGTCTTCCTAAACCGAGACATTCAGGCAACTCAACTAAGAGGAGACTATTGATGAAATATTCTTGAACTATAGAAAGCATCACACTTGCAGGCTCTGATCCTGTGGGGGAACTTCAATCACCCTAACTTTCACTGGAAAAGCAGCATAGCAAGCTATAAGAAGTCCAGGAATCTCTTTGAATACTTTGAAGACAATTTCTTAATCCAGGTAAAGACAGCCCATTTTTTCTTCCTAAAACAGACTACAGAAGGTATAGGATTTGCTTTAGTGAATGCACATGGTTATGTTTTGAACCTGAAGTTTGGTTGGTTACTTGGTTTTTAGTAACAGCATACATACCTAATATTTTTTTCCAGTTACATGCAATTAATCTTTCTCAAAATAGCTTGTAAATTTCATCTTACAAATAAACTGTATATGCATTATTTTGCCAGAGAATCCCTGCTAAAAGAGATTGACAAAATTTAGAAAACATTTTTCCCTGAAGTTAGATATCCTTATGACTAACAACCTCCTCATATCTCCTCAAGAAATGAAATATTTTGCAATAACATAATACTTAACTTTCCATAAATTCATATCACTCTTTTTATTTTACTTCACTGCTCTAATACCATCTTTGGTATAATAATACTATAGTGCTATTGCTTTTATAAACACATTTATATATAAATATGTGTTTGTAAATATAACATATATATATGTTTATTTATATATATATATATATGTTGCATATGAGAAGAAGTCTATATCCCTGTGTTTGAGATATCAGAAGAACTAAAGTATTTTACCAATATGAAATAGTTAAAAGAGCTATTTTGTGAACATAAACTAAAAACTAATCTGACCAGATTTACAAGTCCTGGTTTGCACATTTTCAGTTCCTAACTTCTTCATAGTTAGAAGAAACCAAGACTTTGTAGATGTTTAATAGTATTTTCTTAAAAAATAGGTTTGTGTGTCTCTCTGATACAGGGTACTGTACAGCAGATTAGGCATTTAATTACATTTTTTAAGATAACTCACAGTTTTTCAAAATGAGGTAACGGAAGATGGGTTTTATAATGTAGCACAGTTGTGGTAATCTTCTTAAGAACAGTAAAGTCAAACTAGGTTTAAGAAACTTTTGGAAATTCACATAATAATTTTTTAAGAGAGAGGAAACAGAAAGCATTTGATTTCAAAATAGAACAAAAATCAAATATCCCAGTAGTACATATAAATGAATGATCTTTTTGTTTTCCTGTCAGCTTCAGCAGATGTGTACTTTACATTGTCTATGCACATATTATTTTGCCAGATCAGTGGTTAAAAAATGGCTTGTATTCATCACATTTCAAATTTGCATTTGTCTTCCTACTATGAAGAGCCATATTACAAATCCTTTGATCAAATTGTTACTTCAGCAAATTTTATTTTCTACATAGATCTTCTGATTACAAAAAGTCTTTCTCTATCTAACTTTGTTTGGGATTTTGGAATGTCTGTTCCTCTCAAATCACCGCGGGCAATTTTGCATGTGGGTGTATGCAATAATTAAGAAGCTTGTTTTACTATCAGGAAAATCTTGAACAGCTGTTACAAATAAAACTCTAATTTTGCAAGTATGTCACTTTACTAAAGTGGAATTTGCAATAAAACTGGCACTATCCCTTCAACTTTCTACAAATATTCATACATAAATATTTGATTGACTGTGAATTTGAAAGCATTTCCTCCTTTTCAATCCATTTAAGAATATTTATCACCTAAGTGTTGACTCAATGGCAGACTGCTGATTGCTGTAGAGTCTTTCTACCTGTCTGAATTCTGGTATTGAGCTGAGGTCTTTTCACTTACGTTTCAGTTTTCAGCAGTCTCCTCACAGCACTGATGCAAAAATTCTTTCTTCTTTGCTAAGGACCTGACTTTCACAAACATGAAAACCGTAACAGGCTGCCCAGGGAAGTGGTAGAGTTGCCATCTGTTCTGGTTTGAGAATTAACAAATTTTCAAATATTAGTTGTGGTATTTTTAAGTGGAAAAAGCATTTTATTTTGAAGCTGGAGGCAGCTTTCCTAGCAGATCTCCTGTGTCAGTGTGTGGACTCTACAGGTGATTGGTCGACAGAGTCCATAAAGGGAAGGTACTTCCTCTTCCTTCGCCTTTCCTTCTCATCACCATCTTCATAATCTTCAGCTGTGACATGTCTTCAGTGACAGGGAGCTCCTCTGGGAGAGGGCTCTTCCCCCCATCCCCCAAGGGTGAGGGAGTTGAGTAATTGGTCTCAAGCCCCTACCACAGAAGGGTGAATGCCAAAAGCAGTCTCAGCCTAGCTGAGACTCTTCTGCAGGGGTATCCATGGCACTCTTTTGCATGAGAGCTTGAATGTAGAGGCCAAACAGGAAAACCATTCTCCATACCTGCAACCCCCCTTCTGTGGGGGTGAACCTGCAGCCCTCCCTTCTTTCACTGAGGGCTCAAATACAGAACACCAGCACCAGCTTGTTCCTGTCCTTGGCAGTGGACCAGAGTAAGTGCAGCTCTTCCAGAGCCACACTACAGTGAACACCTTTGAAGATGCCCCACAGAAGTGAAGGATTCAATAAACAGTTGTCTTTTTAACAAAGTTGCTTCATTGCCTGTTGAACTCTCAGTGAGAGCTGGTTGTTGTGCTAAAATTACAGGCACCAACCCAAACCTATTTAGACCCTCTTGTTAAACCATTAAACCATCCCTGGAGATGTTTAATAGGTGAACAGATAGAGCACTTGATGCCATGGTCTAAGGGTTAGGGAGATATTGGGATGAGAGTTGGACTTGGTGATCCTGGAGGTCCTTTAGAGCCATGAGGATTATGTGATTTTTTTTTTTAGAGGTTAGAGTCTTATTAGAGTCTTAAAAATTCTAGCAACAAGTCTGGTAGGTTCCTATAAAATATACTTGAAAATCTTGTACACTAAAATATTACTATTTTCCACTATCACAGAAGGAAATACTTTGTAGTTGCTGAGATGTTTTAAATATGTTGATGTTGAGAACAGTCATGTTGAAAATTCCTCTGGAATACTAACAGAAATTCTCTAATGAAGGCAGAGAAAGCAAACTGTTTAGAAGACAATGAAAGAACATTCTGGTCATCATGTTGAATGTCCAAGTGTGAAGCATTCTAATAGCAACAGGTTTTTAATAGCAATTTTTTCAAAAGATAAGATGTGTAGAAATGGTTAATAGTACACACAAATTGATGTGAATAAAATATATCCTCTAAACGTGCTGCTGATCTTCCCTGTAGATATTTTACTCACTAAACAATGGTAATCTTTGAAATGCTACTACACTACAATTTCTATAAATAATACAACTCTTCAATAATAAAAAAATGTGAAAATTTTATTACATTTTGTATGAAATTTAATATAAGCGCAGAAAAAATATATATGAGGGATATTAACCAGAATTTAATTCTTAAACTCTGGATTTCCTCCTTCGGCGATAAAGTAGATAAGTGTAATACAAACTTTTCACTTGTTATGTTTTATAGTGAATGTATTGGAAGATACACATACATATTATTAGAACTGTTTGAAAATAATTCAGTGATTTTGAAAATATAATTTTCAGGTTGAGAATGACCCAGACACACAATACTGTTTTAAGAAACTATTAAGCTGTCCTGGCAAAGGTGTTTACAAGACTTAAGGTAGCATAAAATCAAAACCCACACAACATTGCCTTGAGCACAGGAAGCTCATATAAATCAATGTTCTGCAAGAAAATAAAATATTTTCACTCCTCTGCAAAAAATAAAAAGCTCTGCTATGTTTCAATATTAGAGATACATGATGTTGAACCTGTGTATGATTTATTAATAAGATTATACTGCTTTTCATTATAAATATGCTGTTCTTAACCTAGCTTCTAAAATTATTATTCTCTAAATTTATTTGAGCTTATTTCATCTATTCACAAGTTTTAGTAAGATTTTAGTAAAGATTACAATTATTATCAAATGTTTATTTTACAGTGATGGACCCCACCTGCACAACACCCCTTCCACCCTGGAATTGGGAAATAATTCAAAACAATCTTGTATGCTGATAAGTAGGACTAGAACTTTAACAATTTTAAATAACTTGCAAATGCTTTGTTCCTTAATTTTATTTGTGCTGACCAAACTCAAAGAAAATTTTCCTTGCAATTACTGATCTTTTGTGCTGAATCAGTGTTGTCTTGAGATCTAGAGCTAGCCAGTAAAAAAACTTCTGTATGACTTATCCACTCTCTGCTCCCTGTTCTCTCTTTTCCACATATCCTAGTGAAGAGAAACACAAGAGACACAATAAAAATTTTGTACTGAGTAAAAATTTTGATCTGGTGGATGGGAGGAAGATGCTGCAGAGAGATCTGGTCAGTCTGGGTCAATGGGCAGAGGCCAATGCGATGAGGTTTAACAGGGTCAAGGATAGGGTCCTACATTTTGGTCACAATAACCCCCAGCACAGATACAGATGGGGGAATGAGTGCCTGGAGAGCAGCCTTGTGGAAAGGGTCCTGGGAATACTGGTCAAGAACCAGCTAAATATGACCCACCAGTGTGCCCAGGTGGCATGAAAGACCAATGGCATCCTGGCTTGTATCAGGAGTAGTGTAGCCAGCAGGATTAGGGATATAATTTTCCCCCTGTGCTCCGCACTGATGAGAGCTCACCAGGTGTACTGTGCAGTTCTGGACTCCTTGCTTCAAGAAAGAGGTTGAAGTACTGGAGTGGGTCTAGAGGAGAGCAGCGAGGCCAGTGAAGGTACTAGAGAGAAAGTCTTATGAAGAGAGCTGGGGGAGCTGGAGTTGTTTAGCCTGGAGAAGAAGAAACTCAGGGGGAACCTTGTCCTTACTCTCTAACTACCTCAAGGTAAGTGTAGAAAGGTGGGGATCGGGCTCATCTCCTAAGCAACTAGTGATAGGATGAGAAGGCATGGCTGAAGCTGCTCTAGGGGAGTTTTAGGTTGCAAGTTAGAAAGCACTTCATCACAGAAAGGGTGGTTAGACACTGGAGTGGACCACCCAGGCAGGTAGTGAAGTTGCCTTTTCTGGAGGTGTTTAAGTAAAGACTGGACATGGCACTTAGTGCCATGGTCTAGCTGATGTGGTGATGTTAGGTCATAGGCTAGGGTTAACAATCTCAGAGGACTTTTCCAGCCTCAATAATTCTGTGTGGTTCTGTGATTTATACAACAAGGTGATGATAGCATAAAGAACCATTAAAAGGGGATTTTTGGGACTGAGTGCAGGATGACAAAAGTAATGAATTGGAACACATGATTATATTTCTTTGAAGGCTGACGTTGCCTGGGAAAATAGGTATGTTTTGCTATAATTGATGATAATGCGCCATCTTCAAGAGTCACTCTGAACCAATGTTGGTTGTAATAAGCCCTCTCATAATATAGGATAGTAACTTACTAATTTTTAGTTTTTAAAAGTATTTTGTATAATTGGTAAAAAT
This sequence comes from Upupa epops, assembly GCA_013397515.1. Lineage (NCBI taxonomy): Eukaryota > Metazoa > Chordata > Aves > Bucerotiformes > Upupidae > Upupa > Upupa epops. The sequence goes on from VZRI01011268.1 coordinate 13,296, forward strand.
AACAAATAGTTGTTTACATTTTTTATACAATATTCATTTATATTGATTATTGATGAGGGATCAAGCAGTAACACCAAGAACTAAATCAAGGAAAAAATCTGAATAACAGTATCCTTAAGACCAGACCACAAAAATGTATTCTGAATTTTATTTTCAAGTGTTTAAAGAGCAAATGATCTTGGCAGACTAACTGAAAAGAATCAGATAATGTAATTTTAAAATAATAATTTATTGCTGCATTTAACTACTCTCTGATTAAAAACAAATCTAAATAAATGCAATGAAAGTTTAGAGAAACATTATGGCTTTTATAGTATACAGTAAGTGAGAGCATAGGAGATTCCTTTCAGGGATTGAATATGTCTTGTCCTTCTTATTATTTGTTTCTGACAAGAAACACCCACTTCTCATGCAAAACCTACCTTCAACTTATTGCTGCAAGGAAAATTTTAGTCTTCTAAAACCATATTGTAATTCTATTTGTCATCCTTGTCATTGTTTGGATGTCACTAGGGAAAATTACACAGTAATTAGCAGTAGTTTGTTCAGAATATTTGCTCTGGGTCTACTGTTTCATAGCAGTAGTCCTCTAAATTTTGTTTTGGCAGATGGCACTTCTCGCTTCCTGTAAAAATCAATCCTTTCTCTTTTTCACAGCTTCACCACAGCCATAGGTACATACAGATTTGTCTGTATGCTCACATTCCTAAACAGAGATATACATGAACAATTGATTTTCTGGTCTTCTGCAAGCTCCCAGTGCACTACTGCTATCCCATGGAGTACAACAGCATCCCAGGAAGAAGTTATAGCTCTCAGAACTCAATTTATTTTGTCTCATCTGTTCAAGGATTTTCTGTGATGTGTCAAATTTAAGTAATACTAGTCCTGTTGCCTTTCCAAATTCCTCACATACTACAGGTCATGAGGATCAGTCCTTTATTTTTGTTTAAGAATATATTCTATAGAAGTAAATGGTATTTTGTAGAGTATTTTAAAACACCTTATTCTGAACAGGAACTTTCTATTGATCTTAGAAATGAATTTTAAACAACAATGTGTCTTGAGTAAATATATCCATCTTTTAATAAGAAAGTAAATAGAATTGGATAAAACTAGGTATAGTTTTATTTTGTTACAAGAGAAGAAATTGCAGAATGTAATTTACTCATGGAAAATATTGAAATAATTGCCCTGAAATTCTAGACATGACTAACTGAAATCCATATTATTTAAAAAATAAAAGAAAATACTGCAATCGATGAATAGAAATATGAAGTTTAAAAGGTAAATTTCCCTGTCCAAAGTTCTATAGGCCATTTTGTATGATTACATTAGTTAGATGTAAAGAAGACTATTACACCACATAATACAGGATGTTCCAAACAAAATTTGGCATTTCTTTTGTATTTTCATATAAAAATAGTAAATACATGACTTTTTATTACAGATTGCAGAAAAAGTTTCAAGAGTTCAAATCGGTAGGTACTGTCACCACTGGGCCACACTGACAGACTCTTCCCTAGCTAGCAGTGATTCTTAGCCAAGGTAAATCAATAAAAAGAAGTAATTTACACATTACAATCGCAGACAAAAGAGACTAAATTTGTGGAAACAAGTTTCATTTTAACAAAAGTATCCTATGACCCAATAAAAAATAAAACCCCATCACCCAAAACAGAAAGCCAGAGATCAGAAGATATTTTCATCCCAAAATCCATATCTATAACCTACTTTCCCTCAAAGGAAAACCCTCTGTCAGTCCTCCCAGGCAAGAATATGGTATCTGCCTCTCCCAGTGACAATTTGTCAGTCACTTGTCTGGCATCAGATACATATATGTAAATCCAAAGGCCCTGATGGAATGCACCTGTGCATGCTAAGGGAGATGGCTGAAGTCATTGCTAAGCCAATCTCTATCATCTTTTCTAAATCATGGGGATCAGGAGAGGGGCCTAGAGACTGGAGGTTAGCAAATGTCACTCCAATCTTCAAAAAGGGTAAGAAGGAGGACCCATGTAACTATAGACTGGTCAACCTCACCTGTATCCCGGGAAAGATGATGAAACAATTTGTCAGTATGGCTTCACCAAGGGGAAGTCATACTTGGCCAACCTGATAGCCTTTTAAAAGGGCATAACCATGTGGACAGATGATGGCAGAGCAGTGGATGTGGTCTATATTGACTTCAGTAAGGCATTTGACACAGTCTCACATAGCATCCTTGCAGCCAAATTGAGACCGTGTGGACTGGATGATTGGGTAGTGAGGTAGATTGTGAACTGGTTGCAGGAGAGAAGCCAGAGAGTAGTGGTCAATGGGACAGAGGCCTGTATCTAGTGGGGTCCCCAAAGGATCAGTACTGGGACCAGTCCTATTCAATCTATTCATTAATGACTTAGATGAGGGATTAGGACGCATTGTCAGCAAGTTTGCTGATGACACAAAACTGGGTGGTGTTGATGACAGCCCAGCAGACTGCCATTCAGCAAGACCTGGACAGGCCAAACAGCTGAGCAGAGAGAAATTTCATAAATACAACCCTGGGTACCAGTATAGGTTGGGGATTGACCTGTTGGGCAGTAATGTAGGAGAAAGGGACCTGGGGTCCTAGAGGACAGCAGGATGACTATGAGCCAACAATGTGCTCTTGTGGCCAAGAGAGCCAACAGCATCCTGGAGTGGGTAAGAAGGGGGTGGTTAGCAGATTGAGAAAGGATCTTCTACCCCTCTATTCTGCACTAGTTAGACCATATCTGAAGTATTGTGTCCAATTCTGGGCCCTCAGTTCCAGAAGGACACAGAGATGCTGGAGGGTGTCCAGCGTAGAGCAATGAAGTTGATGAAGGAAGTGGAACACCTCCCTTATGAGGAAAGGCTGAGGGAGCTGGGTCTCTTTACCTTGGAGAAGAGGAGGCTGAGGGGTGACGTAGTTCATGTCCTTAAGTATGTGAGGCTTGGGTATCAGGAGGATGGAGCCAGGCTGTTCTCAAGGTCTTCAGGTGATAGGACAAGGGTCAATGGGTGCAAGCTGGAATATATCAGAAGGAAATTCTTCACAGTGAGGGTACTGGAGCATTGGAACAGGCTGCCCTGGGAGGTTGTAGGGTCTCCTCTGGAGATGTTCAAGACCCCACTGGATGTGTTCCTGTGCGATTTGGTCTGGGTGATCATGCTGTGGCAAGGAGATCTGTCAAGATCCCTTATGATCCCTAACGTTTCTATGGTTGTATGATCATGGTTCTCCAGTGGGCTGTAGTTCTGTCATCTGCTCAGGCATAAGTTTCTTAAAAGAGGTAGCATTTTAAATACTAACCCCTCTGCTTCAATATGCCAACATTCACTGCCTGCAGGCAGGGCTCTGTCCATGACCAATTCTACCATGTGCATAAGCAAGGGCTCTCTGAGACTGCTTTTCCTCCTTCCTCTGTAGAGAGCTGTTTTACAGCATGGCTTTATCTTTCCTTACCTTTTCTAACCCCAGAAATTTGGTATCACAGAAAAAAAAAAAAAAAACAAACAAAAAACCTAAAGGAAAAAGATAAACAAATTCATGCTCAAAGTCCAGTGGAACTTTTTTCCTCTAACAAATATATTCAGAAATGTTGGCTGGCTGATCCAGAGGTGAGTCCTGCCTGGAGCTGGGAGGGAGTTTTTTCAAGACATTTCTTAGAAGGTCCATGCAGGCCCCTACCCTCACTACCAAAATCCTGCCAGACTCAAACTACAACATATATATAGGTTGGTGACACATTCAATCACTTCATAAGTTTTAAATTTTCTACCACAATACAGTATTTCAGTGAAGGAAGATCTTTTGGTAGAGTCTTATATTTTAAACTTTCAAAAGTTAACTTACTAGCATTTTAAGGATTAAAAACATTTGTTTCCTACAGTCCTTCTGTATAAATATTTTTAAAACAAAGTTAAAATCTTATGCTTTTTCTTTATAATGCTTTTCTGTTCAAATTCATTTATTGAATAGAACACTAGCTATTATATCATAGAAGCATAGAAACATAGAATTATGGTATGGAGTAGTTTGAGATGGAAAAAACCTTTAAAGGTCATCAATTCCAATCTGTTGTAATGAGCAAGCCTACCTTTAACCTGACTAGTTTGCTCACAGCCCCATCCCAGCTGATCTTTAATGCTTCCTATTTTACTGTTTCACCACTTTCATCATAAAAAGTTTCTGTCTTATATCCAAACTGAATCTAACACCTTCTTGTATAAAAACATTTTTCCTTGTCCTATTACAACAGACCTCACTAAAACAATTGTCTCAATATTCTTTATAAGCCCTCTTTAATTATGGAAGGAATATCATGACTACAAATTTATATTCTAGGAAATGCGATATTTTTACGGGTCAGCTGCATTCCTAGGTCTTATGTGACTGAACAAGTTAAATCACAAGTAATCCCTGAAGGTACTGAAGGAGATCACAAAATCTCTAATCAGATTTTAATTACCCACATAATTTTTAAAATCTACATGAATAAAAAGGAAAAACTGTGAACTTCATTTCACAGTTAAATTCTTGGACTTTTCACCTCTTGCATAACATGATACAATCACTTAGTGACAGGTGTCTGTTCATCTGTGCTTTTCCTATCTTCAATATATTTAAGTCCTTTGTTACCTTGAATTTTTCATGTCTCTTGAATTTTCTTCCCAGCCAGCAGCTAAATAACTGTACTTGATATATTTGATCACACCTCTACCCCCAAATAGGCATTTCTGACTATGTGGTAATGTTCTTAAATTGCTAGGAGGTCTGATGTGCAAGGGGAGAATTTTATCATGCCAATATTAAATCCTTTGAATTAGATTCTTTGTAAGCACTTGTTCCTTTAAAAATGAGATATTCTTGAAATTTAATTAAGATATTTTTTTTCCCATCCAATAGGAAGTACTATTATAGAGCAACTCAGCAATCTGGGATCTGCATCTTAATTCAGCACAAGCTTTTCTATTGTTCTTAGTTTTACAACTCTAGCTTTGATATAAATATTTTACAGTAAGAGAAAAGGAACAATTTAAAAGAAAAGCTGCATCTGGCAGAGTGCAGTGGAATGTAAAAAAAAAAAAAAGAAAAACTCAATAGCTTACATAACAGGAAGATCAGCCAAGGTGACAGAAAAGACTACATAAAATGTATTGATTCTTTTGGAGTGAAAATAATCCCTCTGAACATATAGATGTTTTTTTCCAAGGATAAAAAAGAATCAAGCTACACTGGAGCTTCGTGTTCCATATCCTCAAATATGCAGTGAGAACACAAACCTGTCATGGGTTTACTCTGCTGTAAATTGGGCTGGAAAGCCCATTCAGTTGCTTGACATCTGTCTTAAAATAGCTCAGTGAAATCTTACCAAATTAGAAGACATCATTGCAAATCTGTTACTACTCTCCTGGGTTTAATTTCTCTTTCTGTGTCATTTCCATGCTACATTAATATTTTAATTGATTTGGCAGCAGTATGTTATTTTCTCCTTTAAAAGTTTCACTATTAACTTTCTCTCATTCCTTGCTATAGAAAAACAGAGAACACCTGTTTCCTTTTGTGGAACTAAATGGAAAGTAGAGACACAGTACACTTTTTATTTCCTTTCTAACAACTGGAGGACCTCTCAAGATCACCTGCCCTAATTCTCTTGGGTGACTTCAACCTCCCAGATATTCGCTGGGATATTAACACAGCAGTGAGGAGGCAGTCTAGAAGGTTCATAGAGTGTATTGAGGACTGTTTTTTGTCTCAATTGGTCAGTGAACCTATCAAGGTGAGGCTTTTCTTAATTTGCTATTTGCAAATAGGGTAGACCTGGTGGGTGATGTGGTTGTAGGTGGCTGTCTGGGAGGCAGTGATCATGAAATAATTAAGTTCTCAATTAATAGTGAATAAAAAAGATAGCTCAACAAAACATCACAACTGGATTTCCACAGGGTGTATTTCAGTCTAAATAAGGAATAGATTAGGAAAGTTCCTTGGGAACCCCTTTCAAGAAGGGGTTTCAGGAGAGCCGGGTATGCTTCAGGTTTATATTATTGAAAGCACAAAAACGGGCTGTCCCTTGTGTGTTGTAAGATGAGCTGTAGGGGAAAAACATCAGTCTGGATCAGTAAGGAATTCTGAAAAAAATAAGAGAGAAAAAGAGGATGTATTACCTCTGGAAAAACGGAGAGGTCAATCTAGTCACGTATCGAGGAATTGTCAGGTTGTTTAGCAGGTAAATTAGGGAGGCTAAAGTCTAACTTGAATTCAGGCTGGTCACCACTGTTAAGGATAATATGAAGAGCTTTTATAAATATATCAATGAAAAAGAGAGGGGTAGTAATAACCTCCACTCCTAACTGGATATGGAGGGAAATTTAATAATTAGAGATGAGGATAAGGCAGAAGTACTTAATGCCTCCTTTGCTTCTCTCTTCAACAACAGCGCAGACTGTCAGCAGGATCACTACTTATCTAAGCTGGTAGACTGGGATAGATTACAGTGTAGTTCCCCTGTTATCCAAGAGGTACTGGTTAGACCTGCTGATCCATTTGAATCCCCACAGGTCCATGGGACCAGATGGGATTCACCCCAGAGTGATGAGAGAGCTGGCAGATGAGCTTGCCAAACTGCTCTCCATAATTTATCAGAAGTCGTGGATCACAGATGAGGTCCTAGATGATTGTAAGTTGATGAACGTTACCCCCATAGACAAGAAGTGACAGAAGGTTGATCCAGGTAACTATAGACTTGTTAGTCTCACCTCAGTTACAGGCAAAGTTATGGAACAGATAGTGCTGACTGCTGTCATGCGACAACTCCGTGATGGACAGGAGATTAGAGACCAGTGAACATGGGTTTAGGCGTGTTAGGTCTGAAAATGCTGAACTCCTTTTATGATCAACAGACTCAACTGGTCAATGAGAGGAAGGCTGTGGATGTAGTGTACCTGGATTTCAGTAAAGCATTCAACAAGTCCTCCCATGATATACTCCTGGCGAAGATGGCAGGAAGGGGTTTTGACAGGAATATGCTGAGCTGGGTCAGGAACTGGTTGGATGGACAAGCCCAGAGAGTGGTGGTAAATGGTGTCACATCTAGTTGGCGACCCGTTACTGGTGGTGTCCCCCAAGCGTCGCTGTTAGGTCTGGTCCTGTTCAACACATTCATTGATGATATTGATGATGGGTTGGAATCCATCATTAGCAAATTTGTGCAAGACACCAAGCTTGGAGCCCTTGTTGATTTGTTGGAGGGTAGGAGGGCCCTGCAGAGGGACTTGGACAGACTGGAGAGGTGGGAAGACTCCAGTAGGATGAGTTTTAACAAGTTTAAGTGTTGGGTTGTGTATTTTGCTTATAACAACCCCAGGCAGAACTATAGGCTGGGAATGGAGTTCTTAGAGAGTACCCAGGTGGAAAGAGACTTGGTGGTATTGGTGGACAGTAAACTTAGCATGAGTCAGCATCGTCCTAGGTGGCCAAGAGGGCTAATGGCATTCCGGCCTGCATCAAGAATGTTGTGGCCAGCAGGGAGAGGGAGGTTATCCTCTTGCTATATTCAGCACTGGTTAGACTGCGCCTGGAGTATTGTTTTCAATTCTGGTACCCTCAGTTTAGGGATTAATTTGCAGCTTCCCATCAAGAGTTGGTCTACTGTCTCCAGAAAAGCAGAGATCTATCACACAGGATGATTACTTGGCAAGACAAATTCCATCACTCCAGATATCCCCCTCTCCTTTCTCTCCCTTCATAATTTTTATTACTGTGTGTGACATCATATAATATGGGTCATTCTTCTCATTATTTTGAGGCATCTCACCTGGTATTGTCCTCCAAACATATTATGCACCCATTGCTTACTCATTGATGAGGTAGTCTGAGAATCAAAAAAAGCCTTGGATCTATATAAGCAGTGCTCACAATAGTTAAAACTTCTCTCTGTTCTCAACACAGTTTTCAGCACAAAGCCAAGACACATACACTAGCTATTATGAAGAAAATTAACTCTAACACAGCTAAAACCAGCATAGCCACCCAGATCCCAGGAGACTCTGCTGCGTAACACCAAACTCTCCAAACTCACCTGACTTCTGAGAGCTACACTGTCTACTCATGATCTGGCATAAAAACATGTCTCACCATTTTGTTGAGAATGTTTATAATTTTAATGTCTGAAAGCATATGAACAGAAAAAGGATTTTTTGTTACTTCTTGTAGTATTAAAATTTTTTTGCAGTAAAATATTTCTCATTTAATTGCCTCAAGTTAAATAAATGATTAATAAATTATAGATATCAACATGAATCTATCAACAAAGTAAGACAGATAAGCAGCTGTACAAAGTAGTAGAGTATCCCAGGGGAATAATTTCTTTATATTAGTCTTGTATCTTAATCATTTCCCAGTACATGGACATTGAGGAGTAATGAATAGGCTTGGTGGAAAACAAATATGACACTATAAAGCAGTTCTGATTTGTATTCTGTGTTCCCACACAGGTCTCTACTTCTAAAACCAAGAATAGACAAAATTAAAATTAATTCTGTGATAAGCTATTACAAGAGTTGAACACACCTACCTGAATATAACTAATCAACTGTACAGGAAACACCTATATAGGATTTCTGTAAATGGATGAACAGCTACAAAAGGTAGATATCTTTTAAACCTGAAGTTCATCAGTTATCCTTGAAGACGTGGTTGTCTATCAATCTTATATTTCCAACACTTGATGGAACTTGAGTAACTTCATTTGCTCTTACCTCCAGATCCAGTTAATTGTTTTAACCTATGCACTGACTTTATAAGCTTTTACCCAAAAAGTCTGAATTAGTATTTGCCTAGTACCTACTATCATCCCAGCTACAAGTGTATTAGTTCAAGCCAATCTCTATTCAAGCTGTGACAAATCACCAGTGGGAATATGTTATGAAAACATGAATCCCAGCCAGCTGTATCTACAGCAGGCAAATTCCTGGTTCATTGGAATAGTCTATCTTTATATATCCCTAATTATAATGCAAGTAGTTTAGAAAATGAAATTATAGTTGTTACCTACAAGCCAAACATTTACCAGCAGATTATGCTCAAACTCTATGGAAAACATTTATTTAAAATAATGCTGTATCTCTCAAAATTAACCTTCATTTGTGTAGATTTGCAATAAAATCTTATTAATAGTCATAATCTAACAAGTATAAAATGGCAAAAAAAAATACAAATCACTGGATCAGGAAATGTTCAGACTTGTACATTTAAAATAAATGATCCAGACAGGAAAGAAACCTTTAAATGTAAGCTTAATGTATTTTATATTAAATAAATTCTTCCCAATTACAATCTCATGGATGAAAGGTTTACTTGAATGATTTTATTCAATTTGAAGTAGGCCATTGTAATATTTTAACACTGTAAAAATGGCCTTTAACAGTATTTAATGCATGTAAAATGAGTTGGCTCTTCAACATCTGTTCTGATACTTCTAGTAAATTTCCCTATTAAATTTTAACATTATGCTCCAAACTATTTCATACAATATAATCAAAAATCCTGGTATTATTTTTTTTTTCATTTGAATCTCTCTATATAGAGAACATTTTTAGGTGTCTATAGAACTCTGTTAAGGACAGAGAATCTTGTATTGAGCTGTATAGAAAACATTAGTACTGCAAATCTCTAGTTGCATAAAAATACTGACTACATCTGCTATATTTAAGTTATTGGAAGGACATAAAGGAAAAAAAACATGAAAGAACTGCTAACTCTTCACAGAAAGTTTGAAAACTATCACTCAAAATTCTATACCCTATTTTTCTTTTCCAATATGCATACATGTTTTGTTCTTGGGTCCTAAAGTTTTGGGGGTTATTTTTAATAGAAACTATTTTATAGTAGATTCTCAGTGTTGCAATCAGAAAAATATTATTTTCTTGTGCTTACTGTTTGTCATTGTTTAATAAATTATATTCTGGATTCTGTCATATTTTGTAATTATTTTAAGTCAGAACCTCTGAAAGTGGAATAATGAGATCAAGATTCATTAGTGGATGTATTCAAGGAAAGTTGGATGGGGGTTTGAGCAAAATGATCTAGTGAGATACGTCTCTCCATGGCATGGGGATTGGAACTAAATGATTCTTAGCCTCCTTCCAGCCAAAACCATTCTATGATTTTTGTCTTCTTGTTATATAAAATAATTATCCATTTGGAAAATTGCATTAACTGAAACTATATTACCTTATGACAACACCACACTTTAGACAAGAATATTTACTTGATTACAGGGGAAAAATAATTCTTCTACATCCCAAGAAAGAACTCAAAACCAAAGAATCAGCAAGTTGATGTCTAGAGCCCATTTTGAACATTAGAGGCTTAAGCTACTTAAAGTGGAGTAGTTGGCACATCTGGTGCCACTTGTTACCTAGTCAGGTATTAAGGAAAAAGAAAAATCTACGAAGAGTTAGATCAAGAAGATTAAGAAAAACCTAGATTCCTTATACACACAGTAATGTCACTTGTGGTATTAAAATATATGTTTGAATAACAGAATACTATGTTTTTTCTGAATTGTTTCTTTTTTTTTCTATAAGAGTTGAATAAGTTTCTTTCTGGTCATTACCAAAAATCTCATTTCAATAAACATGATTTCTTTAATCAATATTGTATTAACTCTACTTCAGTAAAAATTAAATCAAGAATTAATTGTATTGTATTAATCCTTCCAATCATGGCCATGGATTGGAAGGGACCTACTTACTGGAATTTTATTTTTTATTTTTTTTTATGTAGGTTCTGTTTTATTTTACAATGCTGTAGCTAGTAAAAACTTGGAAAATGATGAGTAAATTACTAATTTAAGACAGTGAATCACACTGAATTTTTAGAAGATTACATTTGTTAAGTCAATAGCAGTTCCCTTATGAACACTGGCTTAATATCCAATTAATTCTGACCAGTCCTGATGACCAGATGCCAAATAAATAGTATTTCTGCACTGTTGGAGTGATTACAGACTGTACCTGAACAATGAACAAACAAACAAAAAAATTCAATCTCCATAGATCAGAAGCTGTTATTTAACTGTCCTATTTTAATCAGCAGGCCTTCTGATATTGTCAGTGATTTGTTTTATTGGTTTGATTAGCTCTTTCTGCAATGAATTAATTCTGTTCAATGTTGACAAAAATAAAACAGCATTAATATGCATGCTTAAAAAAATTCTGATGCAAAGTATATTTAACTTATTCTTCAGTTTAAAGATTGTATTGCTGCAAATTGTTTATTTGCTCTTTTGGGGGTTACATCACTACATATGCAGGATTTTTCTAATTAGAATAGGCAAATGCAGAAGATAATGAAGTTCATAGAAATTCTCTTCTAGAAGAGTCTGTTTATGGGGAACAGCGCACAAAAATGAAGAAGACATCAGAGAAAGAATGGCTGGATCAGACTACTGATAAGCTATAAATTCTTGAGAGAAATACCTTGGATCAAAGGCTCAAAGGGGTCTATCATGCACAAAGGGATGGAGTAGTGTGGCCTGACTCTGAAAAGCTAATCAAAAGCTAAATCACCCACCAAGGAGTGATTGTGCTTACTGCTACACCCAAAAAAAGTTTTGTCTACAGTCTGTTCGTGCATGTGAACACAAAACACAGAGCCACAAAGGTGATGAAGGGAGTTGAGCATTTCCCTGATGAGGAAAGACTGAGGGAGTTAGGTTTCATTAGCTCAGAAAAAAGTGACTGAGGAGTGACCTCATTAATGTTTGTAAATATGTAAAGGTTGGATGTCAGGAGGAAGAAGCCAGGCTCTTCTCAGCGTCAACCAATAATAGGACAAGGGGCAATGGATGTAAGCTGGAACATAGGAGATTCCATGTAAATATGAGAAGAAACTTCTACATGGTGAGGGTGACAGAGGACTGAAACAGGCTGCAAGGGGAGGTTGCAGGGTCTTCTTCTCTGTAGACATTGCAAACCTGCCGGGACATATTTCTGTGTGACTGGAAACTTGCCAATGTGACACCCATCTACGAAAAGGACAAAGAAGAATCTGGGAAACTACAGGCTTGTCAGCCTGACCTCAGTTCCAGGGAAGATTATGGAACAGTTCATCTTGGGGGTGATCATGTGGCAAGTGCAGGACAAGAGGATCAGGCCCAGACAACATAGGTTCATGAAGGGAAAATCCTGTTTAACCAACCTGATCTTTTTCTAGATCTCCTTCTATGATCATGTGACCTGCCAGTGGACGAGGGAAAAGTGGTGTATATTATCTACTTGTACTTCAGTTGGACATTCAACACCATTTCCCACAACATTCTACTGGAGAAGCTGGTGACTCACAGCTTAGACAGGTGAACTCTGCTTGGTTAAAAACTGACTGAATGGCCAACCCAGAGAGTTGTGGTGAAAGTGGTTAAATTCAGTTGGCGACCAGTCACAAGCTGTGTCCTTCATGGCTCAGTTTTGGGACCAGACTTTTTAACATCTCTATCAATGACCTGGATGAAGGGATGCAATGCACCCATAGTAAATTTCCAGATGACACGAAATTAAGCAGGGGTGTAGATCTGCTTGAGAGCAGGAAGGCACTGGAGAGGGATTTGGACAGACTGGAGAGATGGGCTGAGGTTTAACAAGGCCAAGTACTGGGTCATGCTCTGTGGTCACCACAAACCCCAGCAGCACTACAGGCTTGGGGAAGAGTGGCTGGACAGCTGCCTGGCAGTGAAGGACTTGGAGGTGTTGGCTGACAGCCAGCTGAACATGAGCCAGCAGTGTGTCTAGGTGGCCAAGAAGGCCAACAGCATCCTGGCCTGCATCAGGAGTGGTGTAACCAGCAGGAGGAAGGAGGTGATCATGCCCCTGTACTCTGCACTTACGTGACCACACTTTGAGTACTGTGTCCAGTTTTGGGTACCACACGATAAGAAGGATATTGAGATTCTGGAGCAGGTCCAGAGAAGAACAACAAGGCTCGTGAGAGATCTAGAAAACAGGTCCTGTGAAGAAAAGCTGAGGAAACTTGAGTTATTTAGTGTAGAGAAGAGGAGGCTGAAAGGAGACCTCATAGCTCTCTACAACTACCTAAAAGGAAGTTGTAATGAGGTCAGTGTTGGTCTCTTCTTCCATATTACTAATGATAGAATGAGGAGAAATGGCCTCAAGCTGCACCAGGGGAGGTTTAGTCAGATATTACATAGAAGTTCTTTATTGAGAGAGTAGTTAGCCATACTATCACTGTTCCATTTTTATTTAAGAAAAAACATACAGTTCTCATAATTGTCACTGTAATATTTCATATTTTTAAACTTAGCACTATTAAATTTTACAATAAAACCCTCACACTTATTTCAAAATACAAGTGCAATCTGAAAATATTCATTGTTCTATAAAGTTATTAAAATGTAGTCAGTAGAAAAATTCTCTGGAATCAAAATTAATACTTATCTTTTTAAACCTCAAGGAAAAAAATAATACAATGCATCTTGGCACCTAAATCACATAGGAATTATGAAATGGCAGTTTATCCTTGTAAACACCTCTCTGAGTCTTGGGAATTACCTCAACTTTTCTGCAGATGTATAAAATGTTATATTAAATCTGTCACTAATTAATGTAGAGTATGTTCATTTTTTAATGCTTGAGAAAAACATAGGAAATGAAAAATTTGGTGTATTGTGACATTTGGAAACAAAATACACCTGTCTCTAAAAGAGTATAAAACCTGTTTGAATTACAGATAAATTAAATAAATTCCTAAAATCAGATTAATGTTTCCTTATGAATACATCATTAAAATATTTCCTACTGCATACAGGTGGAAGGAAAAAAACACATTATTACTGTATTACTGTATTAAATAAAAGACTGTTCTTTCACATAGGGTAATTATCAAGGTTCTAACATCTTACTTAATCAGTGAGACACTGAATAAATATTGAGAGAACATCTGTTGGTATCATTGCTTTAGTAATAGTTCACTGAAAAGCAACACCAAGAGAAAGAAAATGTTTCAAACGTGACTGAATTGAAAGTGGTCTGCTCATCAAGTCCATGATATTCCGCAATCTATCCTTGATAAAATAAATTCATGGTACTAAGTCACTATTTTTAAATGATGATCATTAAGCCAAAAAAGTGGGTTTTATATCAACAGGAGCTCTTGAAACATATTTACAGCACTCTCACATAAATTAAGCTATCAGGTTAGAAAACTGGAAATGATCTTGAAAAGATAATATCTGACATACACTCATCAGGGTATTTCTTTAATTATTTATAAATCACAGATGTTATTTTGAGTTTTAAAGTAGACCATGCTATTCATAATGAATGAGAGGAAAATAATGATGACAATTACACAAGTCCAAGACTCACTCATAAAAATGATTATTGCCACCAGTAAGTACTAAAATAAATTACACTCTCCTCCAAGTAACTTATAAATCTTCCCTTAATTTTATATACCTTTAAAGTGAATGCATTGTTGTTGGGACCTAAGGAAATGTCTGGTCGTCCAGAAAATACAATGTATAAATTACAGTGATTATCTACATTTATATCAGTCTTAAAATTGTAAAATTGTTGCAAGTATCTTTCCCTTCCCTTTAAAAAAGTGACCATGGTAATATCTATGGAATAGAAGTAACAACTATGAAATTCAAGTTTGTTATATAGTTACAATTTTGGTGTAATTTGGCAGGTATAATCATCAGGTATGCCTGTATTCACACTCACTGCCCTTAAGTCATCAAGTGCCTGAGAGTACAAGATGCTCTCCAACTAACGTCTTAGAGATGAGACAACGGGCAGATCTGAGACCACAGATGTACTTCAGAAAAGGTGGTTCAGAGGGCTCGCACCTCCATAGCTCTAATAGGAGTTCTCTAGGAAACAATTTTGGTCAGTCCAAGAGATTACCCAAGTTGGCTTCAGCTGTGTCTACACCACCTGTTTGTCATTTATTCATAGATTAATTAATGATTAATTAACAATCAGGCCATGCAAAGGACAGACTGAGGTAAATACTTCTATACATGCAGAAACTGATCAAATTAAACATAGATAATTGTAAATAGTCTGTGGAAACGGTCCCCTTAACTGCTGAAATTGTTGTGGAGGAGAGTCTTTTGCACAATTATGATAAAGAAATTTCTTTTTGTTCTTAAATCTTAACACTGTGTTACAGAAACCACGAAAGACAACCAGATTTTCCTTTGTTTTTCTGAAAGTTGAATCAATGTTTCATCCTGTCAGAAGTTTAATCTAAAAATGCTCCTTTTTTTTCTTTTTTTCCCTCAAAATCTCTTCATCACTTAAATGTTTATTCAATACATTTTAAGGCTTAGACAGCATACTGTTATGTGAAATACAGGTACACGGTCTACCCAAAGTGTGGCTCAAGATGATTGTGAAATTACCTATTAGTGACCTCCACATAGAATGATCCTCTTTTTCTGAATTATATGATTTTTTAAAAAATGTTTTTATGACACATTTTTATAGTTTGGTTACAGTATTTTTACAGCTTTCAGGGGTTTACACTAACAGTTATGGTCAACTTTGTGTATGATATTACAAAATATAACTGATTTACAGTACTACACCTAGTTATAGCAATTAGTAATTAGATATAAAATAACTTTTTTAGTTTGTTCCTTAGAAAACAATTTACTTAGAGAATAAAAAGAAAAGAAAGTTAGCCAAAAACCAGTGCATATTTGTTCTCCTGTCTTGGTGTCTAGTTATTTGAAATAATATATTGAAGAGAATTCTTGCTACAGTTTACTCAATATCTATACAAAACAGCTATATAGAAGACAAATACAGTTAATAGAGCTGATACTTTGTTTAGTTTACAATCACAGTATCACAGTAAAATGAGGCTGGAAAAGACCTTAAAGATCATCCAGCCCAACCTAAAACCAAACAGGTAAACCTAAACATATGACATCTACATCATGCCACTCAGCACTTCAAACAGCCTAATCTTGAACACGTGCAGAGACAGCAATTCGACCACCGCCATGGGCAGCCTGT
>VZRI01011271.1:0-27245 GCA_013397515.1 Upupa epops
CGTCTCTCAATCGCGGCATTCTATGATCCTGCTCATGCAGGGGTGTTGGATTTGACCCCTGTAGGTCCCTTCCAAGACCTAATGTTATGAGCATCTGTGTATCTGTTACTGAATTGTGACAAGTAGTAGCTGCCATAGGAGACTGTGCAAAGGTACACTACAAGTTAAGATCACCCAGGATGGAAAACAATAAGGTCTCATAAAACACTGATACATGTGCAATCTGGTCACTGGTAAAAACTCTACACTTGCTGCCCAGTTATTTTCAATTGCAGCAGTGCACTGCCCCTATTATTCTTGAGCACTTGATGCTCCACCAGATGGACAGAGACAATTGATTCACCTCTTTTCTCAAGCACTGTTCCACTGCCCAGTCTGACTGATAAACTAGACAGGTTCCATAGGATTCAACAAGCCTTGAAAATTGCTCTGATAATGAACAGCTATTCCCGGATGTTTTTCTGATAGCATAAACGGGTATCTAAGGTGACATTATCACTGGCTATACAAGAATCCCTGCGCACTCTACAACACCCTACAACTAACATTAACCCTATCCTCTAACCCTAACCCTAACCTTTAACCCTAACTTTAATCCTAACCCTAAAACCTAATCCTAACACTTACCCTAACACCTAAACCTAACCCTAAACCCTAAGCCTCTTAACCCTAACCATGACCTGAAAGCTAACCCCTAACCCATACCCAAATCCTAACTGCTAACACTAACCCAAACACTAGCCCTAACCCAAACCATGACCCAAAAGCTAACTCCGAATCCAAATCCTAACTGCTGACCCTAACCCTAATTCTAACCCTAAATCCTAAACCTAACCCCAATCCAAGACTAATTCAGAAGATTTTCCACTTGACACAGCAGCACTTTTCCAATCTATTTTACCCAAGCAAAAACTGAAAACTATCAATGAAATGGCTTTAAAGCTTCTGGATCAGGTGATAAATGAACAGTGCAGTGCACAAGTGAAAAAACTGATCCGGTGTAAGTTAATGCTGTGGATCAAATGTGATGACCTTGTTTTTTACCAAAGAGTTACTTTTTGTACTGTACTATTTCTCCCAGGTAGTGTCTCATCCAATCTTACCACTGAATCATCATGCTTGACCCAATATCATTTTCCATTCTACACTTGACATGAAAAATTAAACCCATTTAAACTTCATAAAGCACACACAATGGGTGATTTGAAAGAGCCTGATCATGTGCTGCATGCCTGATCAGCTAGGCGGTGCGTTATGTAAAATATGGAAGCACAGTCTGCTTCCAGCCACTCCTCGGCTCTTCTGCATTGACTTGGTGTTTGAAGAGATGGCTGCTTTCCAGTTGCAGACACACATCTGTTGATTATGTACAGAGCCCTGAATCTGCCTGTAGAATACACTGCAGTATTGAGAGAGACAGCTTTGCTTACATGTCCTAATAATTTACCAGGTATACTGCAGAGGTGGCTAAGAATTTCTTCAAACCTGCCGGTAGCTCTTTAGCCACATAATTAGCTCATCCAGCTGCTCTTATAGAAAATGATGGGATCCTGCTGGGCACTAGCGAGGACCTGGCAGAATGTCTGTACTCTTATGTACTGTTTGTGAGCAGCTTAATTTATGGGGCTGTTTTAGGTCAGGACCACTTAGAGACATGAAGGAAACTGTCAACAGCTTTTACCTGGGATTTTGCAAGAACTAGCTTTCACTTAGCAGATTTATCTTCTATTGGTTATAATGATATCCTCCCCCACGTTCTCATTTCCTTATGCCAGCCTCTATCTGTTACTTGTTTATGATGATAAATATTCACAAACCTAGGAACACGAAATGACTGATTTTTTATTAGATTGCAGCCAGCGTACATAAACCAGATCCTTATGCATAACTCTCTGGTGGCTCCTCTGAGTGCATTTATTTTTAACAGGAATGTAAATGCCTTTTTGATGACCAGGTAATTTAGACCACAGTTAGGTATACAATTTATTATACAAAAAAATTCAAGACAAAACAAAACAAAACACCAAATGACAAAAAAAACCCCCATCGACGGCAAACAGAAAAACCCAGACATTTCAGCGTCTAGTGTAAGCAATGACTTCAGAGGCTGGATTTTAATTGGAAGTTTTTAAAAGGATAACTGTCCTTCTTGGCTGTAAATAATAGAAATTAAACAAGATGTTCATGTACCCAGCATCTATTTTATTTCTAGTGAATAAAGGACTACATCCAGCTGAAATCAACTTCCATCCTTTGGTCATCTTGGTAAAGATGTTTTCAAGAGGGTTTTGGATTTTTTTCTTGAAATGGAAACACCTGAAAATTGTTTTGAAAAAGCAGTACCTGGTAGAAGCAGCTGTAGGGTGTCACAGCAAGGGCATCGACACCGAGGCTGCGTCTGAGAGAACAGCCTAGCAGAAACGTACATTTGCCTCCTTTTCAAGAGACTTTAGTATACCTATCCTATGAGCCAGTTGGTACAAGTTTTCAGCTGCACTGACACAGATTTTGCCCACTCTGCTGCTGCTACAGGAAAGAAATACCATACAATGCTGCAGAGCATACTTCTGAAACCTGATTCTGATTGTGTCACAGCATTGGTCTAAGAAAAGGAAAGATAAGAAGAAGCAAAACGTCAGTGTGCAGGAAATAAAAGTAAAATAAAATTATCTTAACAGTACACAGAGTGCTGCACTCACAGTGAACTGCATTCAGCACTCTCTCATGATGTGGGGTTAAGTCCCACAAATCAGTGCAGAGTATGTGACAAAGGCATGACAGCCTGATGCAAGGCAATCAGGAAGGCAACACAGTAACATGGGCAGGTTATTTTTCTGCTTTGTGCAGTCTCACAAAGGAGAGGAATAATTAATCCCTACATCCAGAGCAATAGGCCAGGTACTTCTGGCAGAAGACAGAACAGGCAGTGCCCAGGCAGTCACAGACTGCCATGAATATCCCCATAGCTAATCTGATTGAAATGAGAATGCTGTAAAAAGAAGAGAGAAAACTGTTGTGTGCTGTATAACATAGAGCTGAATGAAGATTTGCCATCTGTTTGCACTGGATATTTTCCACTGGTTTAGAGACAAGCTACTTACTGGCAATATGTTCACCAGTTCAAGAAGTCCCATATATGGTCTTCCTTTAGTCTTTATGACGCCACTGAAAAGAGCAAGTAGCATAATTTTCTATTACAGAAATAAGTGAAGAATGCAGGGATGCTGATGGCAATGGTCAAACATTTCTGGATTCAAAGCTTCTACAGAAGCTTTCCCATCCCTCAATGTAAGCAAGAACACATGGGATGGTTCACGGTGAATTCCTAGGGTCTCTACAAGATACAATTCCAACTCTTAAACACAAAAATAGAAGCATTGTATCTAGCATAGCACCTGTAAAAAAGGAAACAATGCTGCTTACTAGTCTAAAACTGTTTCAGATTTCTATCAACCTTCCAACCTCTTGTACCTCTTGTTCTAGTGCTAAAGAACAATAGTGAGACTAGAATAAAGTGTTCTGTGCAGTATCTAGGCAACACTGCAAGCTAGTGCCTCTATCTGTAGATTACGTATTTATACATTACTGTGATTACCTGGCACCAGTCTGGCTCGAATTGTGCTTAGTCTATTGGACACATTGCACTTCCTTCTGTTCCAAACTACTGTTCTGTAATTTGCAATTTGTATAGTCTTTGGGTCTGAAACTTGATTTTGCTTCTGAACTTGCATAGAATCTACAACAACAACCTCATCAGTAGCATAAATAGTAATGGAACAAGAGTATCATCCTCAAATACGGGAGAATTGCCTACAAGACAAGACTGCACTGTGGGTTTCACTTTCACTTATATCTTCAAAGAGAGAAAAGGTGGCTGGATTTTGAATTCATCCTGATACTGTCATCAAAAAGGGTGAAAAGGCGTCCTTCTTATTTACTGAAAATAAACTGAACTTAATCATAGAATCATAGCGACTCAAAAGGTCCTGGTTCAATCCCCCTGCCACAGCAGGATCACTTAGCCCAAGTCACACAGGAACATGTCCAGGCTGGTCTTGAATGTCTCCAGAGAAGGAGACTCCACAGCCCCCTGGGCAGCCTGTTCCAATGCTCTGTTACCCTCACTGTGAAGAAATTCCTTCTGATAATTATATGGAACCTCCTATGTTCCAGCTTGCACCATTTTCCCTTGTCCTATCACCAGATGACCTTGAGAAGAGCCTGGCTCTGTCCTCCTGACATCCACCCCTCACCTATTTATAGACATGAATGAGGTCTGCCTTCAGCCCCCTCTTCTCCAAGCTAAAGACACCCAGCTCCCTCAGCCTTTCCTCATAAGGGAGGTGTTCTACTTCCTTCATCATCTTTGTTCTACACTGGACAACCCTCCAGCAACTCTGTGTCCTTCTTGAACTGAGGGGCCCAGAACTGGACACAATACTCCAGATGCGGTCTCACTAGTGCAGAGTAGCGGGGGAACAGAATCTCTCTTGATCTGCTAACCACCCCCTTTCTGATCCACAACAGGATGCTGTTGGCCCTCTTGGCCACAGGAGCACATTGCTATCTCATAGTCATCCTGCTGTCCACTAGGACCCACAGGTCCCTTTCTCCTACATTGCTCTCCAACAGGTCAATCCCCAACCCATACTGGCACCCAGGGTTGTTCTTGCCCAGATGCAAGACTCTATACTTGCCCTTGTTGTACTTCATTCAATTTCTCTCTGTCCAGCCCTCTAGCCTGTCCAGGTCTCGCTGAATGACAGCACAGTCTGCTGGGGTGCTGGCAACATCACCCAGCTTGGTGTCATCAGCAAACTTGCTGAGAGTGCACCCTAATCTCTCATCCAAGTCATTAATGAATAGATTGAAGAGGACTGGTTCCAGTACCGACCATTTAGGGGACTCCACTAGATACAGGCCTCCCACTAGACTCTGTCCCATTAACCACTACTCTCTGGCTTCTATCCTGCAGCTAGTTCACGATCCACCTCACTATCCAATCATGCAGTCCACACTGCCCCAGTTTGGCTGAGAGGATGCTATGTGAGACTGTGTCAAATACCTTGCTGAAGTCAAGATAAGAATTACAGTAATCCAACAGTTGCATTTTTTTTCTTATACATCAGCTTCTTAGTCAGAAATAAGATGTTAAAACAGGTCAGTGAAAGTATCAGTTAAATTTTCACTAGAGAAAATAATAAAAAGTTGTAGCGAAGACTAGCAGATTTTACTTCTGATGTTGCTTTAAAAAGGGGTTTGCTCCTGCAGACATAAAGTGCAAAAGTTTGTGAAAGAACCTCCATTCTTCTGCTCTTTTGAAGCAGGCACTGACACAATACTTGAGATGCGGATGAGGCTGTTAAAAGTGCATTTGATCTGCACCATAACTGCTGGTGCAACCTTATTTGATCAGAATTTTTAGGGATTTAAACTTCTTTACAACCACCAGAAAGAGACTTCTGTGACTCTTCTAAAGTAGCAGTGACATACTGCATATCATGACAAACATCTCAAAAGAATTTCAGAGAAAAAACGGTAATAAAAAAGATATAAAGAGTCACAGTATTGCTAAACCAGTACAGCATATTTCAAGGCAACTTGCTGAAAGCAGCCAGAGATAGGATTTACTCTTCTTTTTAGGTGTAGCTTCTCTGGGGAAATAGGGGTAACTTTGGGGGGAATAGATGGTGTTGGCATTATAAGTACCTTGATTACTTCTTTGTACTAAACATGTGGAGAGTGTTACAGATACTCTATCGCTATTCTAACCTTATCTACAAAACTCAACTACAAATAGGAAGACTGATCTTCATCATCATTATCCTATTTCTTTTTGTATAGTTTTAGCAACAGTGATTCTTGAATGTGCTTTTGGTCTTTGAGTTCAATACCTGAAGATTTTATAGTCCTCATCAGGATGATGTTTGAGAGTTTGCCTTGTTTTCCCTAAATTTTAATTTCTCAAACTCCCTTTTACCTTTTCAGGTTTTCAAAAGCAGATCCTACACTTGGAGAGACAGAGGGACATCAATATTGTTCCTTCTCATTTTCAGGAATAAAGTTCTAGGAAAAAAGGTCAGCTGGAAGCTCTTTTGTGGGCTTTTGTGGGCTATCCCCTGAGGATAGTACCTCACTATTGATGCTTTTCAGGAACAGCCTGACAAAGTGAAATTTGTTTTGTAAACCAGCTTCGAAGTTCCCATTAGAATCTGTGTGTTACTGACAGAAACTGCTTATAGTCATATGAGATACTTCATACTCCCAGGTGATCAGCTATCATGGAAACAAATATGTTCAAAAGGGTATGGTTCTGCTAGAGACACAGAGCTCTGCAACAACCAATTCAGAATCTATTCATGCAACTAAAGCACCTTTCAAACACTTGACAAGAATACTGTTGTTACATGTCTGACTATACACTGACACCTCTTTACAAATCCACAGAAGCGATAGATCCATAATCAAAACCTGACAGAATAATTAGGTTATTAAAGTAATTTCTATCTAAAAGCATTTTAAACTATATCAAACACTTTGGCAGTTTGGAGTGCCAAATAACTGCAAGACGGGTGTCACTGGAAAGATGCTTCTTTTTTCTGTAATAGTCCTATTAAAAAACACATACATTTGGACAAGTTATTTCGGTAAACCTTTCTTCCAAGCTGAGTATCAAGAGCTAACATATGCTTCTCTGAGAGCTTTGTCTGGAATACCACAGATACTGGGGTCAATCTAATAGCCTTGTAACTGGTGGGCTTATTATATTCTCTCCAACAAATCAGAGCTTACTCTACATACAGGAATTTGAAATTTTTCATAATTTCCTTTTTTTTCCCCCTCTAAGCACCAGCTGGTTTGGTCTTCAAAAAATACAGATTCACAGGGCTCTGAATAATATTTGATAAGCTGAACACAGTTAATCACTTGTCTGTGACAATTCTCAGTTCAGTAACATAGTTTGCAATCTGGTTTTACATCAGTAGAGTGTTCAAAAACAGTATTTCCCCAAAGTTTCATAAACTCTTTAATAGTATGTGAATTCTTTTAGATGTTCTGGGATTTTTTCACTGACCAACATCCTTTCTTCAATGATTTTCAGTTATTGTGCAGGGATTACCTTTCATTGTATTCCATTTAGCATTCAACAGCATGTAATAATGACCCACATCTTGCTGTTCCAATACCACAGCATTGTCCCCTTCTGATATGCTGTTCTTCCTGATTTTTATCTACAAAATGCTGAAATTCAAAGATTACACCTTTTTCCAGCTTCATTATGGTTCAGAGTTTTATATCTTTTATGTTCTGTGATTTTACTATCTCATATTTTTATATTGTGAAATTTTGTTGGGGAAAAAAACCTATCATCTCTCAATAGTTATTTGATGATTAATGCTTATATATGTATGTCTTATATGATTCCATTATGTCGGAAAACAACTTAGAGTACAATAAAACTTGTGCATTTTACAATTCTTCCAGAGTATCTTTTGTTCTACATCTGAATTTTTATATGCTTTTATGTGATCAACATTTACATATAGCAAATACAACCTTCTCATGCTGCAATAGCCAGCTCCTTAACAAAATGGGAAATAGGTCTTGGCTTTCTCATTGGGTAGTGGGTTTGGTTTTGGTGGTTTTTGTGTTTTATTTCATAACCACAGAGAAAACATCCTGAAATGCTAAAAATGCAATCCAATTTTACCAGTAATTTTCCTGGACTTCTTTGTTCTCTCCCACAATCACCTCCGGCAGACTAGTCCATGAGACACACACACTCCACAGTAGGAAAGAGACTGTTTTTCTGTATGAAGAGTAACAGAAAGGCTAGATCATCGCAAGTATCTATGTCTTGACAAAAAGCCACGTAGAACTAATTTCTGTCATAAACATCTGAATAAATAATTTCTGTCATAAACATCTGAATCAATGGCACAAGACAGCCTTATGATCTTCATTCCAGTGTCACCTTCTTTGGAAAAATATTTATCCCAATGTCTGCAATATTTTTACCAAATGCCTGACAATGAGATGGTATAAACTGGGATGCAGAAAATTCATATAAATTAAAAAAATAAAAAGGACCACCCCAAACAAAACCAAAACCAATCTGAAATACCTTAAGCCATATGAGAAGCTAGTCCAATAGTATTGTTTAACTGCAGGTCTCAAGATTTCTTAAAAATATAAATAATTGTTATTGAAGTAGCTACAGTAAAAGGATTCCTAGAAAATCAACTCGGAAGCCCAAGACTTAGTCACCTCACTCTGCAGGCAAGTACAAGTAGACCCAAATCCCTTAAGACTCAATCTCATGACTCTCCTCTGGGGTCCACTGCTACCCTAGAGAGATGCCTGCTCACACTTACAGCAGAGTGTTATTAATCACCTTTCAGAAGTCAGGAAAAAATTAAAACATGCAGGTACTAAAGCATACTTTTGGAACACTAAAACTAAGTTTTCAAGTTTTAAAACTCAGGATTAACAATTCAAAAATTAAATGCACAGAGATGGAGCATTCCACTTTATGACTTATTCTCAAGTGCCAGACTGACAGAAAAAGATGCAATGTAGAGGAACGACATGGAGAACCCCCTGGAGGTAGGTTCATTGCCCTCTAACAAAGATCTGTGTGAACAGATGCAGAAGATAGAGTATCAGAGCCCTCATCAGTATTTGGGTAGTTCTCTCCATCAACATGAGTACATGTCTAAGATTCTCTACCCAGGAACATTCACCAGAAAAGCAGAGGAAAAAAAAGCTGCTTTATTTTGAACAAGAATTTTCTACTGTAAACAAGCCTCTTTCTTTATAGTGAGTTCCATTTAATTCTTGTGGTGGCACTCAGAAAATCAAACATTGTCACCAGTAGGCTTTAGAGTACTTCATTTTCCAGCCCATGTAGCCATCTATTAAAATTGAATTGCCAGACTGTGTTTCACTATAAAGTCCCTTCAAAGACTGACTCCAGACTTCCTGGTTATCCTCAAACATGTATGTAAAGAGAAAAACATCTACCTTCTGTAAGACCCTGTGGTTACTGTATCTGTAGCCTCAAAGCTAAGTTAGACAGGTGTGTAACTACTTCAGGCAGCACTGAAAAACTCAGTCTTACCTTCAAAATTACCACAAGAAGAGAACTCATCTTCAGGACACAAATACCTTGAGGTTCAACTTTAATGTTCAACATGGTTTTAACCAAACAGTGATCCATACACATTGTTATGGAATACAAAGATACTCAAATCCTTAAGGGTAGAAAGGGACCTCCAGAGGTCAACAATTCCAACTCCCCTGCCCTAGGAGGATCACAGAACCTAAATCAGGTTACAGAGAAATGCATCCAGACAGGTCTTAAAAGTTTCCAGAGAAGTAGACTCCACAACCATCTTAGGCAGCCTGTTCCCATGTTCAGCAACCCTTAGAGTAAAGAAGTTTTTCTTCATGTTGAGGTGGAACTTCCTGTGTTCTAACTTACACCCATTACCCATGCTCCTATTATAAGGCACAAGTGAAAAGAGATTGTCTCTTTCTTCTTGACACTCAGTCTTCATGTATTTATATACAGTGATTAGTCCTCTCATAACCTTATCCTCTCCAAGCCGAAAAGTCCCAGCTCTCTCAATCTGTCCTCATAACACAAGTACTTCAGTCCCCTAATCAACCTCATGGCTCTCTATTGAACTCTCCCAGTCAGATCTGTGTCTTTCTTGAACTGGGGAGCCCAGAACTAGACATATTACTCCAGATGTGGCCTCACTAGGGCAGAGCTGAGGGGGAGGAGAACTTCTCTTGATCTGCTGGACACATTCTTATTAATGCATTCCAGGATTCCATTGGTTTTCTTGGCCACAAGAGCACATTACTGTTCCATGGATAACTTGTCCACAAGAACTCCAAAGTCCCACAAGCACCACGGAGGTGCTCTCCAGTAGATTGTCCCCCAACCTGTATTGATGTGTTTTATTACTCCTTCCTAGGTGAATGACTATGCACTTATTCTTATTGAACCAAAATTAAATTGAGTGCAGAAATATGTGCACCTCCAAACTGGTGAAAGATTCATGCAAACTGAGGCTCAGTTTCTTGAATTCACAGTGACTCATGAAGTTGCTCCTGTATAAGCATATGAGGTTGCTGGCATACAGCTACGATATGATGCATGAGTGAAGTTATCAGTTATGAATTGAACCTCTGACTTCATAACCTGATGAAGCCTCCATTCGCATTAGAAGTAGCTCTGTGCTGGTGAGACTGAATAATGACTGTCGTTCTGGACACAATTCTTTATACATGCTGGATATCCTCAACAGCCCTGGCAGTTGATAAGCAGACAATGTTGAAGAACAATTTATCATCCACCAATCTAGCTATCAAATCTTTTCCTCTGACAGTGTCTGTGCATTGTAAAGATCTGCTCTATATTAAAAGCTCAAATTGCGTGAGCAAATATAAATAACTTGAACATAATGAGGAAATAAACCTGGGACCAAAGCAGCAGAAATGCACTTCTGTTTTATAACCAACACATTTGAGACTTAGACACATTTTTTCATTTAAAGTGCAGAGCTGCACAGTATTTGTTCTGTTGCAGACTTCAAGAACTTTAGTTCAGATTATTAGTGATTGGTTATGTCACTGCTGCTATTAATCACTCACTACTGGCTAAACTCTCTCCTAACCTCCTTTCTCCTCATGGAAATATCAGAAATGCTTCTTCCAGCTTTAAATATCCCAGATACTGTAAGAAGCAAAGCAATTAGCATTTACTCATAAAATAAGCATTGTAGAAGCATAATTGTTCTCTTCTGGATGCTATCACAAATAGAAATCTTAACACTATGCATAATGATTGTCAGTAATCCCAGTTTTCAGAAGGCAGTATGATAGCATGTATCTCTCTTCTCTACAGCAGTGCAGCCTCTTTCGTATTCCAAACTGAAAACCCGTCTTTGACTATGTGGTACCAGTTTGCATCTACAGTTAAATCCTCACAAAAAGGGAAATAAAAGCCAGCAGCCCAAGCCACAACCTGACAGGTGCAATAAGCACATAAGTCTAGGTGATCTTTCATAAACACATGCAGTCTGTCTTCTCTTAGAGACCTATTTAAAACTACATGGGTAAAATATCTGTTTATCACTTGTATTGTTGCTGAAACACCTAAGTTCGCATTACACACAAAGTATGAATAGATTGTTATAGCACTTATGCTTGGAAGCAAATTAATCACTTTGTACCCTTGGTTTTCTGTCTCCAAGGTTACCACTCATGTTTTTCATGAATGCTTCTGTCAACTTGCTTCATTTGCTTCTTGTTTACTTGGTTTGCATATGTGAAAATAAAGATATTAAAAAAATACACATTACAGATAGTTGCCATTTACAAATGAGGACAGAAGATGAGGTACCAGTGACAAAATTGCCAAGCATCTTCCTTTTCATCAGTCTGTGAAAAAGACTCAGAAAGCAGCATGGCACATGGTGGCTGATGTTTATGACTAATTGAAGTCCTAGGTAACAAAACCTTGCCAACACCAGTTTTTCACACATGACCTAAAGGAACAAAAGTAGCAAGAAATGTTTGGGGAAAGCAAAAAAACCAAAGGACATTCTCATGATTAGAAACAAATAAAATCCACAAATGAAATTGTGCCCCAAGTAACAACATTTAGTGACAAGTAAGTTATGGGATAGCTCCTAATTTTGGAAGCTCCATGGCATAAAGACTTACAGAGTGCTTGAGAAAGAGACAGACTGAGAATTGAAGCTTTTTGGGGCCATCAGAAAGAGGCAAGAGTTGTTCTAAGAATTTGAACCATGATAAAAGAAAGTTTATATTTACAGTTGTAGTATTAAATAAGTATGCCAAAACTGCTCTCTTCTTTTTGATTGGAGAAAAACCCCAGTTTGATAATATATATCCATTAGATCCCTAGACATCTTTGGCAGTAATGGCTTGAAAGTTTTTTGAAGCAAACAGACATGTTTTTACTCTACCTGTGCTTTGAGACAAAACTACTACTAATTAGCAGTAGTAATTCTACTGATTTCCATTGCAGCACAAAGGGGTTTTCAGCATGTCTGCTGAGAGCCTGACCATTGGCCCTGAGAAACAAACAACACTTATCTTTCAAATCAAGATTTTACCTATCCATTCCATCTGCTAAGATAAGTTATGGATTTGAAATAGCACATGCTAGATTTAAAATACAACAGTTTGCAAAAACACGGTAAATATCAACTCTGTTGTTTCTACTAATAATATTATCTATCGGAACTATGAAATGAAGAAACAGTAAGCAAATGGATAAGTACAAACACATTTATAACATGATTCTCATATTACATACTTTTGAAAATTCTGTGATTTGAATTGAGAAAACTTAAGGCTGAAGAAAGGTTAGTTTAGAAAGGCACTACAATTACAAGTTGGGAAGAGAAACTAGAAGGAAAATGCCAGACTAAAATCATCGGCTTCCCAAGTGGAAAACAGAGAAGGTAACTATATAGCCTAACCCTTTGCTTTCCGGATCCCACTTGTTCTCACCTTCAAGAGTGCTGTCAGGTTCCTGTGACAAGACATAAAGCACACAGGTAAATAAACCAACAATTCTGTGTGCACATGTTATATAGGCAGGCTAGCTACTTCTGGGAATTTGGTTATGTTTTCCACCTAACTGAACTGTTCTGAAGATGGCACACATCAGGACTCCTGATTACTTGTCTGTCATATGTAAAGTACAGCACTTCTGGGGGGAAAAAGCTAGTAGGGGAAGAGCTTGTCACAGCCAGTGAGCCTGAAATGTGATGTCCTGAAAGGGTAGGTCTCCAAAAACCCTACCTGAACTACCATAGTTTCAAAAAAGTGTAGGTGTTGACATACAGATCAAAACCAGAGACTCTCACAACAGTTTCTAGTAGGTAATTTATTATCGTTGGCAGGTGCACGGGGTCTCACGCCTCCACAAATGTGCACACAGAACTTGGTTGAGGGTTCAGCTTATATAGTGGAAAAATTATATATACATGGAATTGTACAAAGCCTAACACAATATTCACAAACCTACTATCATCTTCCTCTCACTTGGTGTAAATTAGGTATCCTCCCATCTGGGCCTGAGCAGTTTATTATGGTAAGGGTCTGTAAGGGTCTTAGGGGATGAAGCAATTAACCTCCTTCGCTGTAAACTTTTGACCTGGTTGTCTTGCACAGACCCAGTAGTTGCTTTCAGTGAGTTGGTTTTGAACCTTTCCTCCACCAGCACATTCTCGTTCTAGTCTCCCCTTATCTAGGAATGCACATTTCTTTTTATCTTAACAGCACAGTCTTTCCCAAATAGGATTCCTTATTTGGTGGTGTGCTAGAAGCCATTGATTAAGCGTTCTCTGTCAAAGTTAAATTGCATACTAAGATTTCACTAATTTTAAAGGCAATACTATAGTTCACCCCTTCAGTATTACCAAGCTATTTTGCCCACTTCTGGTGGGGGTAGGGCTCAGCTGGGGAAGAGAAAACACCTTAGTGCAGCCTCCTGTATAGGACTTATCAGAAAGATGGGGCCAGGCAATTGAGCAGGAGCTCATCAGATGATCTGACTGAAAATCTGGGGGGGGGGCGGGGCAGGGGGGGGGGGGGGGAGAAGGGGTATTGCTAACACAATCAGTAGGAAAGCTGTGTCTTTGCAAAAGTGGCAAAGACATGCAAGAGAGAAGAAATCCTATATTGCTATACTTTCTTTTAAAGAAAAATGGCACAAAAGAATTCAGGGGAAAGATGGCTGAGGAATCCCAGTATTCTGAAAGTGCAGGACAAGTCTCTTGGTATAATACCCCTCCAATTAGTACCAAAAAAATAAACCTGAAGTCATATGCAAAGACCTTAGATCCATGATCTATACAGGAAACACAGAGTGCTAAGGCTTCAGCTTTAACTAGTCTATCCCAGGTAATCCATGATATTTAAGTAGATTTTCTTTGCAATTCTTTTATTGTTAATATATATATATGGAATCATTAGGGGGATCGGGAGAGACCTCGAAAGATCATCCAGTCCAGTCCCCCTGCCACAGTAGGATCACCCAGACCAAGTCACCCAGGAACAGGTTGACTTTGCTCAACTGACACAACAACCCTTGTGCTGAAGAGGCTCCTGTTTTACCATAGTAATAAATTAGGCTGTACAAATACAACTAAAACACTACTAACAGCACTGTTAGTAAAAAAGCACAAATTCAGTGTTATTTTTTGTTGAGTATTTGCTAACTTTTATGTTACAGGGCATTTTGTAAGTATTTCATTCACCTGAATATCTGGGAAAAACAAAGGTTTTTCAAATCAACATGCTTTTTTTAAACCAAATGTAATAACACAATCACTTTTAAGATGCTTTGGTCTGTCTCAGAAAGGCTATAAAGCTCATACATTGCTCTAGGCACCCCCAAGTGGTTTTAATTTACACGCGCTTAACAAATCCGTATGTACTCAAAGACTTCAGTGACTGGGAATTCGGGATAACTTTGAGGGAAAGGAAGAAATACATGCTTTCAGTCTGAAGGAAAGTTTTAACATTTTACATTTGGTGTACAAAGCTTAATTTTCTATAATTTGTGGTTCTATCTTGAATATAAGTCATCTCTTTGTATGGACCTGGAAGGCACATTAATCTTTCTTCAGAATTTTTCACAATAATGTATTGTGCTAAGCAGTCCTTTTCCCCACTACTTTTCTAAAGTCTTGCATGATACAGTTTATACTAATGAAGCACTCATTGATACCCAAAGGGTAGGCTGGGAGGTAAGTTAAAGGCAGATTCCTGGTATCCCTGACAAGTACCTAATATCTTTCACATTGATTTTATCACATTGTTTTGGCCACTGTGTGTTCTTTGTGAATCTGAGATGTTTCCAAAGTATCTCCATCTCAGAAAGATCACAAAACAGAACCAGGATGCTCTGTGTTGTTCCAGGAAGCAGAGCAATCATGAACCTTCATATGAAAGTCTTTCAGTGTGGAAAGTGCTGTATTTTGAGATATTTTATAGTCTTAAGAAAAAAATAAACTAAATAACCATCATTTTGTCTGATTGATATACCAGATTCAGAAAAAAGATGCACTGAGCTTGTTGGGATTCAGTATTGCTTCTCACCAACACGGTAGTGTATATCTCAGCTACCAGAATGTCTCATAATTGTATCCTTAAGGATTTCCCCTCATCCTCCAAGGTCAACCTCCATAATCCATGGCTAATATACTTAGATGCACAAACTCACTGCAATTATTAGTATTTCTATGGTTGATGTTAGAGACTGAAAAAAAATAAGCTGTAATGGGATGATACTGCAGAGCAGAATCTGTATTTTATGCAGTTGGCGTGCTTTGAATTTCACAGGACATGTATTATTTCTTCTATTTAATTATCTATGCTGAATTCAGTGTTACATAAAATGTATTTTCTATTTATCATCAATTGGATTCACTTAGTACCAAATTGTTTAATTTGGTTAAGAAAAATTAGATGAGCACATAAGAGTGGTTACTTATTTTCTATCAGTATGCATGACTTTTCTACACACGTATACACTCTCTTAGAAATTCCCAGTTATCCCAAGTGTACTCTAAAACCATCAGGGACACTTTTTTCAATCTTAGGAAAGAAAATTCCAAATGAGAAGCACAAATACAGAACAAAGAATTCCAGACAACAAAATCTCTCACTACCCAAAGCAATGTTCCTTCACAATGCTCTTACTATGTTTGGATACTGAGAGATACTCATTTTGCTGTAAGACTATTCCCTCAAAAATTATCATTATGTATGAGATCGATTTAGCAAGACATGTTCACACATCCAGGAAACTGCTGTAACACAACCGCTCATGTTAACTGCCTAATCTGTGAATTGCTTTTTCATAAAAGTTCTTAAGTTCTGCAACCATACAGGTCATCATTCTCTTGAACACAACAGAGGGAAATCAGTCTTCCCATACAGAGAACAGATCACTGACTTTGCCTCTCCTACGGGTAAGTAGATTTTAGAATGCAATGACTAGGAAATTTTCTCATACTCATTGGTGCCGAGCTTTAGTCTTCCTCAAACACGGGGGAGGGGGGGGCTGCTTCACTTCCTGCTTTTTATTTTCTTGGTTTTAAAGCCATGACATTACAGCTGTAAACATTAGTTTTCCATATAGGTAATTGTACTTCCTATAGCACATTAGGAAATAATTGTACTGAATTATCAAAGAAGTGAAACAAATCTGGAACAAAATTGACATGTTCTTCTGCTTTCACAATGCTAGGCACAATTCTATTAAAAATCTCCTAAAATAGACTAATAAACTGTAGATGATAAACTAAATAATTCAGTGGCAGTTAATGAAGTAAAATGCAAAACCAAACATCAGGCAAGTTCACAAGTAATAAATTCATACATACTTTAGGCTTTTGACCAAACTCAACCAAAAAGTTTATAATAAAACCTGATTTGCCTATAACAAACCTTCAGGCCTATGTCTGAATTAACATATAAGGACTGAGGCAGAAAATTACTTGGGAAAGATTGATCCTTAGAAGTCATTGGAACCCAACAAGTTGCATCTGAGGGTATTGAGAAAACTGTGAGTGTCCCTGAAAGGCCATTCTCTGTCATTGTTAGAAGTTGATAAAGATCAAGAGAAATATCTAGCAATAGGAGAAGGCACCTTCAGAAAAAGTGCTAAGGGCAGGCAACCTTTGTAATTTACTTGGAAAATCATGGAGTGAGTCTGCTTTGAACATTTTTTGGGCACATAAAGGAGAATAAGATGACTGGGAACAGTCATCATAGATTTATTGAGGATAAATTATGCCTAACCAACCAGATTACCTTCTATGATAAACTGATCCCATTTATGGGTGAGGAAAGAGCAATAGATATCATTTACTTTGACAAGACTTTCAACACCATCTCAAGCATTATTTTTGTTAGGTCGTTACAGTCTGGAAGGATGGATTGGGAAAAAAATAGCTAGATGATGGAGCTGAGTTGGTGATGGCAAATAAGTTGTACTCTGTCTGGATGCCTGTGACAAGTGAAGCATTGTGGGAATCAATCATAAAACCTGTCCCACTTCACATCTTAATCACTGCCATGGAAGAGGTGACAAAATTCACACATTTCAAATTTGCAGATAATACCAGAATGAGGACAACTGTCAATGCACTTGAGGGCAGGGCTGCCAACAAGAAGAATCTGTATAGGCTGAAGGAATGGCCTGACAAGCAGCTTTCCATGAAGAAAGCCCAGCAGTGCAGCAGGTTACCCAGAGAAGTTGTACTATATCTATCCTTAGAGGTTTCCAAGATGTGATTGAATAAAGCCTTGAGCAACCTGGTCTGAGGCCAGAGCTGACAGCTACAAGCTAGTGTATGGACCAGAGGCCTTTCAGAGTTTCTTCCAATCTGAATTATACTGTGATCCTATCCTGCTTGCAACCTCTTGCAAACTGAATGGGTAACTCACAAGTTATGAGATCAAAAACATATTCAGAGAAAAGAAACTTTGGGCTCCATTTTGAGCAAGCAGAGCCTGTCCGGCTACAATTCTGTTATACATCTAAAGGTTTGAGGTGCCCAAGACACTTCTATCTTCCTGTATTCCTGGAAAATATTTTGGATTTGGTAGATAATTGCATCAGACACTTGTCTTTTGCTTGTGTCCACAGGTTTGTCAGCATCCCAGAAACAGTCTTTTCTGCAGAAGTCTTGAGCAGGCACTCTTTGCTTTAATAACCACAAAACCACAAATCAAAACCATCTGGTATCAGTGTTGATACCAGGTCATGTTGATATCATGTTGATCACAAGTCCAGATAAAGTAACAAAGAACTTCCCTGTACATACATGTCAAAATAACACCAGCAATTCTGCTCTTTTCACTGTAAAAGAACTTCACTCTGGAGGAAAGAAAACAAACAACTAAACAGAATACTAATTAATTGAAATAGTCACAAACTGAGATGAGTAAAAAAACCTTTTTCCCTCCCTATACAAATGTCATCTTTGTTATTGCTTGTAGGAAAGGAGACCATAAATTGACAGTCACATCTAACAAGCATCATTGAAAATCTAAATATATGGCAATCAAATTGATCCTAAAATAACTGAAGTCCTTCAATAATTTCCAGGTAAATTATCAAAATGTGACATGAACATACAAAAATTTTCTAACAGTTAAAACTGATTTTTTAGTACTTATGACCAGGAGGAAAATGTTATAAAACAGAAAAATCCCCCTTTTTAGTAAAAGCAGCCCAGCCAAGAGAAAAAAATTAATGCTGGCAATTTTTCCCTCTGAATTTAAATAGTAGTTTGAATAAAATCAGAAGAATGTTGAAGCAATAGAGATGTATGGTCTGTGATATAACCACCCACCACAGATTTTCAGTCAACTGAAACTGTCTGCCTAACTGTCCACCTACCTATGTTTGGGGATATGATTGAAACAGAGCAATGTAAAACAGAGAACATTAAGACAACACGAAACTCTTATGCAAACTCTAGATAACAAAAAATTGCAATTTTTTTATCCTGTTTTCAAAATCCAGACAGAAATGAGGCCAGTGGTCTGAACAGCCCATTAAGTTGCATGACGGTTTAGTATTTAAAATATTTGGCCATATGTGAAATCTTGCAATCCCACTACTACAATTTACTCTTTTATTGCCACCTAAAGGGCTCTGTACAGGGTTTGTAATGGAGTTTCTTGCTGAATGGTGACTATGGCTCGAGGGATTCTGACTCTCAGCACTGATGATAGCAACAAAGGCTTATGCAGCGAGCAGTCTGTGTTCACGCAGATAGGTTCCAGCCTTAATTTGAATCTTTTGCCTTAGCAAAGAGCAATCAACAATTACAGATTACTAGTCATGCATTCTTTATGGATTACACTCTAACAAGGCCATACTAAATAAAAGAACAGAAATTTACTACAACCCCAAATTCAACAATGCTTCTTCACTATTTTAGCAAGTCCTTAAAATATGGGAAATATTTATTAATTATAACTCTGAAATTTTACTCACATATCTGAAGTGCAACATTCATTGATTTCATAGTTGTTTTGAACTAGTGTTAACAACACTCCTACCAACTTTATTTGCCTTATAGGTCACAAATTATGACAACATTGAAGATCATATTTAATTTTGAGTTTAAATAAAATCTATTTCATTTACTACTGAATAAGGTGTTGTAAACTTAAATGAAAACCTAAAAGTTGGACCTGAAAAATGTAATGTCAATTTTTTGACTGATAACCTTTCAGCATTGTCCCCAGATATTGAGCTCGATGCTAGAAACATGCAGTGTTAACATCCCTGACTTTACTTCACACAACAGCAAGTATCAAGTTAATGAAAAAACCCACAAAACATACATCAACTCATTGCGTAGGTGTTGAGGAGGTGATAAATGAGCCAGTGATAAATGAGCAAGGCTGGACTTGTTTCAAAGGTAAAACTCAGACTTGAGGCTGGCCTATGCAACCATACAGTGTTTGTTCTCTTATGCTGGGAATTCCGTTACTGGAATAATGCATTAAAAAATATGAATAAGCTGAAGGGCACTGTCTGTCTAGAAAAGGGCAAATAAAAAGAGAATGGAAGGACGAGATCCATTTTGTTCCAAGACGGAGAAGAAAAAGAGTAAGATTTATTTTAAAATATGGCTTCTTTATAAAAAAACTCTTTTTTAGCTTTATTGCATTTTGAAGTAATTTATTGAGACATAGTATTTGAACAGGAAATTTAAAGTAATTATAATTTAATTTATAATCCTATTATAAACACATTTTTATAATTTAGGCATGATCTGAAATTGAATTTACACTAAATAGTGTAATCCCCTTTTAGTAGTATTTTTTCTGCACCCTAAATGACAGACTTTCA
Source organism: Upupa epops (assembly GCA_013397515.1). Classification (NCBI taxonomy): domain Eukaryota; kingdom Metazoa; phylum Chordata; class Aves; order Bucerotiformes; family Upupidae; genus Upupa; species Upupa epops. The sequence continues at coordinate 19,934 of VZRI01011271.1, forward strand.
TGAGCTACATGAGTCATCTTTATTACTTTACAAAAAAAAAAAAAATAAAAAACCCTGCCTATATGCTGTTTAGAAGGAGAATACAAAAATTAGCTTATTTCCCTATAACATTCCGAGTGTGTAATAATATAAGAAGAAATTAATCTGTTCCTTCCATTTTTGCTATGTAAAGTTTGTATTACTGAACCAATTTCAGTAAAGAACAAGAATTACACGAAGGAAAATTGAAACATGTCTGCAGCTTTCCTGACAGGCAGAAAATGGGCAGAGACAACTGATTCTTAACCTCTTAAAGTCATCACCTGCAGATAAAGACTGTGTTGTCCAATAAAAAGGTTTGTTAAGATACTGATAGCGACTAGGACTGGAATATCTCATTGGGGCAGTTCATTCTAAAAGGAACATATGAAAAGGGATGCCTGGGCCTAAAAATCCATTGAAATGTTTAAGACATGAAAATTCTTACTTGATCAGATCTACAGATTCCAGATTTCATCAAAATGTTAGCAGCTTATGAACATATTTTCTTTCCTCATTGACTTGAGTACTTCTTACAAGTGAGTTACTTCATCAGTCTGAGAGTAGCAGTCTAAATCAGAGACTTTTGTCAAGGTCTTTTTGACAAAAAAAAAATTAATGGAAACCTTCAAGGTTCCAACTCTTCAGACAATTTAGGAAACCTGAAGCAACAGTTGTGCTTTACAGAGAGCAAGATGGTACCATCAACAAAAAAGAAGGGACTGCTCCTATCTACTTGCTGTAAAATATTAGATTCATATCTTCATAAGCACCTAGTGAAATGGAAAACATCAATACTACATGTTGACAGATTCCATTTCAAATTCAGAATATGGTCTTCAAGATACAGGTTTGTGACAAAATTAAGAACATTCAGATCTCTGTGCAAACAGCATTTAATCACTGGAAATATATAAACTGGCAAATTTACATTCTAAATATCACTGCAATGTCAATTCCAAGTCACAATATTAGCACTCTGATGCAGGAGCTACCTACATAAAATAGGGTAAGATTAAGATTCTTCCTCTGAACAAGAAATGGATTGAATTCTTACCAGGACAGCTTACCTGTTGACTCAGTGCTGCCCATAGCACTAAGCCTGGCTCTAGCCCATCATTCACAAAGCAGCAAAGTTTAATTGCATCTGTAGTACCTAAATTGCCATTTAGCAGAACTGTACTCTGAAGAGACCAGCGCCCCCAGGGACTGAAGCAGTACTTCAGTGTCTCAGTACTCAGGTTAGTTCTGACATAGCATCCAGAGAGACACCTGAGGTTGAGCAGTGAAATACTCTACATCTGTGCATTAATTAACACCTAGATAATAATTGTCTTGCTGAGCATAGTGTATGAAGCTACAAATACAGATACTTTTGAGTATCTGTGTATGTCACAGTGAAAGGAAAATACACTTTAAGACTCTTATGAAAATCTTCCTTACTCAAGGATGAACTCTAAAACAGAAGGGATAGTAAACAAATTTCTTCTTCCTAACTCATCTTCTCTCATCCCACACCCTCAGACTCTTTTTGCAGAAGACCTGTGAGAAACAATCACAAAATTTGTATCTTTTACTTTCTTTTTCTACTGCTCATAAAAACAGACTATCCCAAAAGGATGTTCAAGAAGCAAACAGCACAGTCTGTGAAAGAGCTCAGTTTCACCAGACTCTAGGAAAAGACTTCAAATAGTCATACATTATCAAAACATCAGGAAAGGGTCGCTCGCATGCCTCAGCTCAGACAATGTTCAGTTTCACCAGAAACAGAAACATGGACAGTTTGTGAAAACATATTAACTTACTAAATAACATAAATGCTTCATGGTATTCTGGTGAAGTCTTTTTCAGTGTTCTATTCTATGCAGAGAGCAACAGACACTCTGCTTCCTACTGTCCACCCCCTTCTCCAAATGTTGGTATCTCCACACTGACATGAGCATGAGTCCGTAAGAATATTTCCTGGATCATTGCACTGTACCAGATTTTAAGGACAAACAAAACAGTACCAAAAGGCAAAACCCAATACTGATACTGTTTTAATATAGTTACTCTAATAATAACTTGGCAAGGACATCTAATTTCATGCTTCCCAGATGGCATTTTGATAGCATCTCAGTGGCCAAAAACCCCACAGCTAGTTTGCATGGTGACAGATGTCTGTTCCATACAATGATGGTGCCTGGCAGGAGACATCAGTTCCTGATCCAGAAAACTAACAGTGTAAGAATGTTAGAGTCGCATGTGGTTTCAGTATTTACTATTACATGGGTTTGCTGTCTTCCCATGATTGTGTTCATGACAGAACAAATTTCTGTGCTTACTGTACATCACACTGCCTTGATACAGCCAGTGATGCTGGTTGGAGGGACATTTTTCTTCAACCCTTTTCAAGTCTCTTTTAAGGATAGTTTATTACTCATTTCCTTTTCATTTAAACATTTGCCTCATTACTTCTCTGCCTTGGGTTGTGGAATATAAGTTTGTATTCTATTCTCATCTGTTGGGAGGATATGTGGTTTTATCTCTTGCATGGGAGTGGGAGGAGGGGGCGGGGCCCGGGGGCGCTCGGCGGCATGAAGCCGTTCCCCGGGAACCGCTTGAAGTGCACGGCATCGGCGGCGTGGAGCTGAGGTGGGGGGGGGGGCTCGCGTGCTCTGCGAGGTTTCCGGTTCCGGGGACCCTGCGGTGCTGCGCGGGAGCTGCTTTGCATGGTTTTCGGTGCCGCTTTCTCTCCCACTGCTGCCGCTGCTGTTTTACAGCATCCGGCCTCCCTCCGAGATCTTCTGCCTCCTGCCCGAAGTCCCCACTGTTTCCAGCGATGAACAGAGCTGCTGCTGTGGCTGCCCAGTCCCTGGCCGCCTCGGACACTTTCCGGCCACTCCCTGCCGCCTCCTGTCTGCTGTGCTTTTCCATCTGCCCCACGTTGCCGAGGAAAAGAGCCACATCCATCGCTCCAGGAGGACCCGGCCATCACCCTCCCTAACTGTCAGGTGGACTCTGTTGGGGTCCCTGGAATCTTCTTTTGTTTGGTTGTTTTGAGCGTACTGTTAGTGTTTCTTACTGTTATAATAAAGAATTGTTGTTCCTTTTTTCCCAAATCTCTTGACTGAAGGCCTCTAAATTGAAAGAATTTGGTACCCGTCATCCCAAACCGAGACATTCTCATAAGAAGTTACGTTTAACTAAGCACAGTTAAAAACAGCTAGGAAAGTACTGCCACTTAGACCACTAAATCTGCAGTTAACATTTCCAGTGATGTCCACAGGACTTGGGCAATACTATGATCATTGCAATCCCTTTCTCATTAGCACCCTGCACTGTAGCACCAGGTGCTGTGCAAAGACAGACCAGAACTCCTTTTCTGCAGAAATGCCATAAGTTATGAGTCAACAGATAAAAACAGACCAATAGGGAAGTACAAAGCAGCACAGCTCAGTGCTGCAGTCAAGAGTCCCTGAGCCTCAGCAGCCTCATAATGATCAAGTTGTTTTATGGTCATCATCAAGGAGGCATAAAGAAGTTCTCCTGAGACCAAGGAGCACAGCAGAAGGGACAAGGTGCATTTTCAGAATGAAACATGCAGTGGGAGTCTAGCATGAAACGTTTATCCCACGGATGAATCACTATTCTGTATATGAGGGAATGGTAACTGATACTGACACAACAAAAATATCAAAAAGAGGTGGTTTGACCAAAGCACTGGTAGATTGCTGCTGCTTAGCTTATTTGTTTTATGTGGGCACTGGAGAGCCATAATCAAATCTGTTAAAAATTCAAAGATAGTCTAAGAAAATCTTTCCCTTACAGCAGTAGGAATTCAGCTGTGAAACCTCTGGCTACATACCCTGTGTATCTTTCTTTCTGAGGTGCTGAGACCATGCTTTGGTTCAAGGATGTAAGAAGAACATCATGAACAGATGACATCTTTGTTTCCTTCCCATGGTGGAATCATCAGCTCACAGGTTCAGTATGTCACAGATGCAGCTGTGTTCTTCACTGTTTCTCTTCAAGGAGAAAACAAACAAGAAGTACTTATGCACCCCAAAGTATAAAAAAAGTCACCACCTGGGAAGTCAGACTTGTACCACTATTGAGCAAGAAAAAGAAAGCTTCATGCTGAGAAAGGAAAATTAATACATTTTCTTCCTAAAAGCCATCTGCAGCTTTAATAGGCACAAGGAAATATGACACAAACCCAGGTTATTTAGCTCTGTCGTTAGTGAGTTAAACCTTTCTTTATACTAAGTAATAGAGCAGCAGAATAGGAGACACATTGATACTCCTTTCCGAAAAGGAAATCTTCCTCCCACTATGGGATTTCAAAATTAGACTGCATGAAATCAGAGATACTCTTGGGGAAGCAGATGAGATAAATAAAATGTAATGTATCATCAGAGCCCTCTAACTGATTTTTATTCCTAAAACCCTATTTCTTCTGAAATGCCCTGCTGCCCAAGGCTGCAACTTGCCTAAATCTACACTGCTACCTAGCACCCTACAGCACTCACCTGGGACAGCACAAGGAGACAAAGGACTAACCCCAAGAACCCAAAGCAGATTTCATCTTCTGTTCATTTCTAAAGATGTGCACATCTTGCAAGTGCTACAGGCATACAGACATATTCCTCCTGTTGATCATTGCAAACAAAAATGAAGTCGGCCATGAAAGTCTGGAGATATTTTTCATTCATAGAGTCACTTTTATACTACTACTCCCTTATTCCCACTTCTCGATAACTCCTCAGATTCTAATATGACTGTGCAGAACGCCAAGACACTGAACTGAGTGTGTAATTTTCCTGCTCTTCCTTTTCCCCTCAGTCTGGTTTTGTGGGTGCCCTATTTTGAATAAGTTTAGCAATTGCACAAGGATCAGGCTCTCTCTACCCTGTGACAAATCACCTCTCAGGTACAGAACATGAAATGTTTTTCTAGACTGAACAATCAAATTTACTCATTTTCCATATAGTATGTATTTCAGCTTTGATTACTCTTGCTACCTCTACCTGTAACACTTCTTGCAGTTTCAGTAGAACTGTACCGTACCATTTAGTCAATCATAAGTAAATGTATCGTGGTTAAATGTAGAACACAATGACAGTCTCTTTTTCTGTTTTCTATTCCTACCATGTTCACATTCAGGTCTTCCTCATGATTATAATTTGTGACTTGATCTCGTAAGCAAACTGTGTCATTACACTGTTCACCTCCTGAACATTTCTTTTGATCCTAGTTGGTTATTAATCCTTTCAAAGAACACACAGTACCTAAAAGTCTTTTGAAATATTGACAAGGACCTCATTAAATGTCTTTTTTGGAAGCCCAAACTGATTGCCAGCTTTATCTTACCCACCTGCTTAGCTAGTCCATAAAAGAACTTCAATGGACATGTAGGGCCTGAAATTCCTTCACAACTGTGATGACTTCTTTCCAAAATATCAAATGTATCTGTCTCTGTATTTATTCTATTGCAGTTTCTACTTTTTTTTACCCCACAACAGACATTAGGCCTCCTGCAATTAGCACTGTGGAATCTGTCCCTAGTAATTTCTTATCAAGTACTCCAGCTTTTTCTTGACAATTGTATTGACCAGAACTTCTTCCTCTTGGAAGGACCAACTTCCAGCACTTCCAAAGACTCCCCTGTCTTCTCCATAGAGTTTGCATAAAAAAAAGAGATTCTTCCCATGCCTTTACTTTGGGATTCATATTTCTGTTGTGCATAAAAACATCACAGTAACATGTTCAGTTTTGTTGTGGTTTTGGTTACTGTGGCAGTTGTTGATTGTTGGGTTTTTTTTGTCCTATGACATTGTTCTTGTACTTCATAGAAATGAAGAAAACTCTAGCTAGGAAGGGACCACTGCAGATCACAGAGTCTTCTCTCAAAGCAAAACCTAGGTTAGATTAGTTTACCATCCATTCTGGTTTTCAGATATTTAATTTTCTGAAGGTCGTTGTGCTGTTTATGACATTTTCAAGCACTCTGTCACTTGGATAGCTGGATTTTGCTTGGATTTTCCTGAAGTGTTTTGTTTTTTTTTTTTTTTGAGAGACAGGTGATACACATTTGCTCTGAGCCACCCACGCGCTTATTCTGTGTTATGGAGATTATCTTTCTCAATCCACTGCAGTCATTCCTGCAATTTTCTCAGTGGAACATCACATGGTACATGTATCTGTTTTGGAAAATGGTACTGTGATCTTTCCTCTTTACCTTGCATTCAGACTGCCATACAGGTGGACAATATAATACCTGTAACCTCAAGACTCATGCACAATATTTTGGGTTGTACAACCCTTTTACTTCTGTAAAACTATGGCATAAATTTCTAGTGCTATGGGTTCAGCAGTTCTCAGTTTCCTACTAAATGAAATATTACCTGATGACAGCCTGCATTTCACTGCTGCTCTCCTGTAATTAAGTAAGCTAAGCGTACATCAGATACCATTTCTCAAGGCTTTTCATTCATTAGATGCTTTATTATTCTGACCTCGTTTTCCATTAGCATATTGAACAGAGTAATGGATATGTATTGCCACCTATTTAAAGTCAAACTACACTGCAGTCTGCTTTAACTCCAGATCGTAACTAAGTAATTTCCTTTGAATTTATAATCAATTATCAAGTCAATTTGTTATTGGAAAAGTAACTCTTAGCTCAGAGGATGGCTGTATTTTCTGGTCATCTTAGCATTTGTCCTGTGTTTCAAGGAACAGTATCCTCAGTAGGGAAAGAAAATAAATACATCCTTGAAACTAGTACAAGAAAAACTTCTGGTACAGGGTTATGATGCTTAGATTTTATTAGACACTGAAGCCTTTTAAGTCCATTTTTAGTGACTTAAAGTAACCTTTTTTTAAGTGACTTTTAAGTCACACCATGCCTGTGGGGCACCTGTGGCAATGCCCCTGTGAAGACATGCAGAAACATTTCAGTTCCCTGACAATCACCTTGGTACATAAGTATGTAAATGATATATTCCCTATACCCTTTTGCAAATATTGTTTTAAACAACAGAAAGCCATCCTGCATACACTGCCCAACCTTTTAAGTGGATGGTGGGTCTGTGATACACATTTCCCAATACTACAACATTATGTACAATTTGTACACTACCTTCTCATGCAGAGAAGGTCTCCTCTGGGAGACCGTAGCTTGACCACTCACCGAGGCGTACACCAATAAGATGAACAGCAAATGGTGTTTCTTACCTCGTGGCATGTGCTTATATCCCCCTGCCCCTCGTTTACGCCCCTTTTCGCAAAGACGTAGCAGAATAGAGGACCT
>VZRI01011272.1:789-37071 GCA_013397515.1 Upupa epops
GAATGGACTGCCCATGGCAGTGGTGGAGTCCCCGTCCCTGCAGGTGTTTAAGGACTGACTGGATGTGGCAGTTAGTGCCTCGGTCTAGGTGATTATGGCCATGTTAGGTCATAGGCTGGGCTGGATGATCTTAGAGGACTCTTCCAGCCTCAGTAATTCTGTTTTTCTGTCCCAGTCTGTACCCTACAGCTTTTTGGGCTGCTCAGTCCCTGGAGTCTATCCCGTATGATCTCAGCGACCACAACCAGCTCCTACTGCACCGCTGGTACCTGCATGCTTGTGCTTGGGTAAATGAGCAATGACACAACAAATTCTATTAGCCCAGACACTCTGGGTTACTGGTGGCTTTTGGGGAAACTTCTACTCTAATAAACCACTAAATGCCAAAGAAAGCTGCTTAAGTTAATTGGGGCTTAATTTAAATAAACAAGCCACTGAAAGATTTATGGCAATCCTCAACAGGAGCTGAATGCAAAACCAAGTCCTGAGCCAAACACCTCAGAGCAATGGGATGGAACTGCCCCACTGACCCCCTTTTCTTTCCCCTTATAGGCATCATCAATGAAAAAGTTGTTAGTTTTCTGAAACACCAATACAACCATTTCCAGCCCCACTAACACAAACAGCTGGTTTGGTAGCAGCGCCACAACTGCATAGGCTAATCCTGAATGAGAGGAGGAAGGGGAGAAGGAGGCAGGATGACTCAATTTTTGTGATGGAGAGGAGTCAGCTATACCCTCCAAGAAGAACCGTGGACCTACCTGAGCCGAAGCCCCCAGTGCTACCCCACCCACCTGTATTTGCAGCCCCAGTCCCCAGCATCACCAACCGTATTGCAGCTGCAGCCACTTTCTCAGTGTTTTCAGTACAAGGAGTGGTAGTTTCAAGTGTCACCTTTTTCCAATTGCAAAATCATCTTCTTTCTTTATTCCCATGAAAGCTGCTGATTATCTCCCAAATGTTTTAATTCTGCAAAAAAGTCTTGTTATTGGAAGTGAGCATTTCCCCATTCATTTCTTTAGAACTGGCTGCAAGTATATGCTGAGCTTGAGTTCGACAGAATTGACCCATTAAAGAACATCCAAATATTCACAGAGCCAAAATCTAGGGTCAGATGGCTACAGAAATTACTTCCCCGTGACATTAACCTCGCACTTGGGCAAAAAGGATTCATTTTGCCATGAAAAAAATTGACAAACTCTTGTGACTTGGCCCATGCTAAAAACAGGTACAAGGAGACCAGCTGACGACTCCAGAAAACCGTTCTATTTAATCACAATATGTACATCCAGAATACAAATTACAAACTTCATCTCAACAGGCATTAGCAGCACCGCTCTGCCGACGCCAGAGGGTGCCAGGCACAGGGTTCTTGCAAGCTACTGGTAAAAAAGGACATCCCAGACACGGACAACTTGCTGGCAGCATCGGGTGGAAGGAAGGACAGAGGGTCTGAGAGGCAAGAGACCATTCCAGGCAGCCAGTGCTCTACATTACCTTTTGCCTTTGTTTGCTTCCTACTTACCTCTCCCACTGGCTTGCAACAGCTACTGCATGCCCTTCCTTCCAGCCCTGCTGTGCCAGGCTGGTTCCTACACCACTATTTCTCACTGAAATGTTTATGGCGTTTCAAAGGTGCAATCAGGCCCATCAGCAATGCAGCTGTATTTCACCTTTGGATAAGCACTTAAGTTCATATTGCACTGAAACTGTCCTTCCTAGAGAAGCAGGCCTGAGGTCACCCGTGGGAAATGCAAGAAAACAGCCCCTAGTTACAAAATCTACTGCGCCTCTCCTTCATATTCAAGCAGAAAGAAATTAATATTGATTTCCTCAATGTTGCCCTCTGAATGTTCCTTCAGATAGTCCTCTCTTTCTCTAGGTTCACCTCGGCTCACCACTTCCCCCACATCACAGACCTGTACCCACCAGCAGGAAACACAAAGCTCCCACTCTCAGACTGTTGCTGGTGACTCACAGCAAGCCCAGCTCAAGTGCAGAGTGTACCCATGCAGGGAATACAGACGATACTCTGCACAGACAATAAAAGAATGGCACAAGACATAGCAAAACAAAAATAACTGACATCTCCTTTTCCTCCTGCCAGGGCTTACTGGGTTCCACAAATGCTCAGTAGAAATGGTTACATAAAAAGGCAAATGAAGTTTCTTATTGGTCAAAATCAGGTGTAGCATCAGTTTGGCATCTTCACTGTCTATTGGGGAATCAGTACTCAATATTTACCATCTCCAAAGTGCTGGCCATCCATTATTAACCTGACGCTTGCCAGCCCGGGGCACGGTCTCTGTCACCTCGGTGCAGGCACTTTCCTAACCCTAATGATTATATTTAGCCTCTCTGTGGCACCAGCAGGAGGTTATTTCAGTTTTTTTCTCCCTGCCAGTGAGCGCAGGGGCAGCAGCCCCTCAATCCATTCATTGGCAGCAGACATCATCTCCTGCCAAAAGACTACCTCCTCTTGCGTGGAGTCCATCCAGTCCACAGAGATGCCATAGCTCAGACCTGGAAAGAACAAGAAGATGACAACACTACACTTGGCTACACTCAGTTTACTTATTACTTAGCTACACTAAGAGTTTCCACTCCATACACCCCTCAGTGGGGTGTAACTACTACAGCCAGTGTCTTAACTGACTATCCCTGCTAACAGAATCATAGAACCTCAAAATCATTCAGGTTGAAAAAAACCTTCAAGCTCACCCAGTCCAACCAAGAACCCAGCTGTCCCAAGGTCATCGCTAAACTCTGTCCCTAAGCTTTAGATTTCCACTACTTTAAAACACATCCAGGGATAGTGATTCAACCCTCTCCCTGGACAGCCTGTTCCAAGGCCTGAGGACCCTTGGAATGAAGAAGTTTATCCTAATCATAGAATCAAAAGATGCATCTAAACATCTCCTGTTCTTTAGCTAATGACCTCCACCTCACACCAGAGTTCAGACAGAAGTCAATATGAAAGTTGCAAAAAGGCAGAACACTTGATATAAGCCACCAAGGAAAACAACATTGAGTTCAAGCTCTTTCTGCATCTTCAGACTATTAAGAATGTCTGAAAGTCTTCGTTTCCCCGTAAAGATTTTCGTGTGGATGGGGTGGGGTTTTTCTCAAAATTCTCTTACTCCATTTGTGTGGGGATGGAACCTATGACTGGGGACAGGTCGGTGCCTCTATTCCAAACCATGTATTCAAACAAATTTTCACCTGACAACTACTTGTCAATGAGATAAAGGTCTACTTTTGGATCACAGCTCATCCCGGGGTTGGGATTTTTATATCTTGCTTATGAAGTTGTTCTTGTTGCCCCTTCCCTCCCAGCTGGGCAGTTCAGAGCCCTCTCAGTGACACATCAGAGACTGAAAACAGAAAGCTAGAAAAGAGTGTTCAGACAGGGACAAACCCCAGTACTGAGCAGCTGGGCAGTGGGAGATGATCCCATCTGCTCTTTCCAGATGTGGCTTAAAAATGTTGGAATTTCCTAACGACAAGAAGGAGGAATCCCACTGAAGTAAACCCCTTCCAGCTAAGCACAGGTCTAAGTCCTTCTCTGAGCTGGCACCTCATGCCATCAATATCTACAGACTGTCTCCCAGCAGAGCAAACTGCACCTCTGCTGAAGTCTTTCAGCAAGAGACTGTCTAAATAAAACCCCCAAGGCAGCAACACCTCAGCATACACCCAGACAACTCCACGTTTGCATTCTGTGATTGCACTCCAGCTGATGGACTCTCTGTGCTGACCACCTCCCAGGTCCCTCTTTTCCAAATACAACTCGTTCCTGCCTCTGAAGTGATTCAGGGGAGAAGGTGGCGTGGACAGAGTCACCAGGTGGTGCTGTGCCACAGGACATTCATGATGTCTCCATTTCTGAGCTCTCTTTCCTAGGAGCAGCAGCAATAGAAGTAGATTTGCACTTGTTTTCCTGTAACAGCTGGAAGACTCAACAATGGACCCAAGAAGATTCTTGAGTTTGCCAGAGCTCAAAGCTGATGCTGGCACAAAATACAGTTGCTATCATGGTACCAGTGACTCCTCCATTCCAGACACAGTGCTAGGACCAAGGACCCACTCTACTCAGCGCTGCGCAGACCATGCCTTGAGCACAGTGTACAGTTTCAGTCCCTGCTTACAAAAAAAAAAGCGTGGAAAGGCTGAAAGGTCAAAGAAAGGACCATGAGGATGATCTGGAAACCCTGCCATACAAAGAAGGGCTGGGTGTATTCAGCCTTGAGAAGAGAAGGTTTGGGGGGCCCTTATTCCCATGTCCCAGTACCTAAAGGATGGCTACCAAGAAGACAGTGACTGCCTCTGTATAAGGAGTCCTCTGAAAAAGACAAAGGGTGATGAGTCTCAGTCACTTCTTGGGAGATCCTGATTGGAGCCCAGAAGAAAGTTATTCCCCATTAGAACAATCAAACACTGGAAGGTTTGATCTCCCAAGGGAAGTGGTTGATTGCCCCACATTGGACAGTTTGAAGACCCAGCTTGACAGACTGCTGGGACATCTAATTTAAACTGCATTTTTAGCTGCATAGGTTGGACTAGATGATCTTTGAGGTCCCTTCTAACCTGGGATTCTATGAATCTATGAAACTCTCACCAGTAACCTATATTCTGTGCCCCTGCTTTCTCCACAACAGGACAACGCTCTACAGTCTCACTTTCTATCCTGCAGCTCAGCAATGTGGCAACAAAATTGATTTCATATAAAGGAAATCACTCACCAGTGCCGAGGCCCAGCCGGATCCCTCCCAGGAAATGGTTGGTGAGTTTTTCATGATCCCACACAGTCAGTTCAACGCAAGCATCCTTTAGGTCCTCAGTGTGAAAGCCATCATACACAATGGTGTGATTGAAAACAGGGTTTGAGTCTCTTTTTATGACTCGAGTCTTCTGGTAACTCTTCTTACTGGTGTCTGGAAGCACATAGCTTGGAGAGGAGAAAAAAGACCATATGTAGTATGGAACAGCACCCAGGATTTGGACTGTTCCTACAGAGTCCCTCAGCCTAAATGAACTTCAGAGCTGAAGCAAGGAGGAATTTGGTCTCAACAGAAGAAAATTCAGTATATTTCATAAGGAGAGGCTGAAGGAGCTGGGGTTGTTCAGCCTGGAGGCTGAGGGGAGACCTTGCTGTTCTCTACAACTACCTGAAGAGAGACTGGAGTGAGGCAGAGGTTGGTCTCTTCTCCCTAGGGACTAGCCATAGGACAAGAGGAAATGGGGTCAGGTTGTGCCAGGGGAGGTTCAGATTGGATCTTAAAAAAAATTTCCCACCAAGCCTTGGAACAGGCTGCCCAGGTTGGGAGTGGAGGCACCACACCTGGAGGGGTTCAACAAATAGGCAGACAGGGTGTTTCAAGAGATGGGTTAGTGGTTGGGGGTTACTGGGCAGGTGGTTGGACTTGATGATCTTGAAGGTATTTTCCAAACTTGATGACTCTATAATTCCTGGAAAAACGTTTTGCCCTATGAAAATCCATTCTAAATGCAAAAATGTTGAGAAAGGAGAGTAATTGCTTAAAATCTCCTGCTTTTGGCAATCTTAGGTTTTTTTGCAAACATTAAAAAATGGACATTACTTCCACCTATTTCTATTTTCCTAAGTTTTCATCGCTTAGATGCCTAAGAGGGCATTTCAAGATGATTAGGTAGGATTCTTGAGCAGCAAACCTTTCTGCAGGAGGACTTAAAGGAGACTTAAAATAGATTTTAAAAAAAATCACAGGGAGCATATGAAAGTGCTTAAAAGTATCTTGAAATCCCCTGAAAAGATTTGTCATCTTTCCGGAATCTTTGCAGCACCTGATTCTGTCATCCAAGCCAGCTTCATGCTCGTGCCCTTACCACTTCACGAAGGAGTCGACTCCAGAAGGACGCAACTGCAGCAGGTCCTTGACATCTTTGACCCAAATGTGAACTTCACCAGTGGGAGGGTTCTTGGGACCTGCCATTCAGGAGAAGAGGAGAAGCTGTCTCCAGTCTTTACCACAATGAGCAGGTTTCGTCCCCAGGACTCCTCTGTGCTCTCAGTCCCTCGGAAGCTCTGCACCCCTCTGCCTGGGTGACATAGCACTGCCACCAGCCCAAGCACATGAGCAGTTGCAGAGGTCTCTGGACACAATGGGCTGGAGCTGCTGTGAGACTGGAAAGGAGAAAGAACTGCTGGGCAAACCCAGTCTTGTGCCTGCCCCACAATAGGAGGGACTGTGTGCTGCTGTTACTACATCACAGCACCCTGCAGTGCCCACAGTGCTCAGAACAGTGGTTGAGTTGTTGAGCCCTTCCAGTCTCCCCGGCACTTTCCCAGTGAATTTGGAGGTGAAGCTCAGATGCAGACAGTGCTGTCAGGCGTGCTGCTCTCCCGGAGATTACCCTTTAAGCTGCCTATAAAGAGCTGAAGCACTGTGGGTTGCATAGCCACATGCAGGCAGGACCTGTGAACATACTTACCTAAGCTTCCAGGAGGGACGTACTTGATGGACAAATTCATCACTCCTCGATGATCTACACCATTGACAGCAGAGAGGCTCTGAAACACGAAGTCAGGAATGACTATGTGACAGCTGGTGCAAACATAGTGAGGCAAACAGCTTCTAAGCTCAGCAGAGGGGCACAAATGGACAACCCCCCATTCTACATGGCTGCAGCAGCCCATTCTCAGGGCAGCAACTTTCTTTGTGACTTTGTTTTCAAACTCAGCCCCTCAGAACCAAAAGGTATCAGGAGCAGGATTTGGAGCAGGGCTGCCCTTCCATACCTGTCCAACTGGACATAAGTATCTCAGAATCACAAAATTATAGGGGTCATGAACCTTTGTCCTATCATTCTCTGCCATCGGGAACAGCCTACCCTAGCCTTCTGACAGTCCTCTGTCAGCGATTTCAGGTATCTTGGTTCTGAAAGATCAAATTCCTTTATTTTCTGAAAAGGAATCTCAGACCAGACCTTGGAATCCAGAAGACTGCAGAAAGATCTACAGGCTGTACAGAAAGTGGCACCTGGATATTTACCTCTCAAGGGAAGTTCTACAGCATCTCCTTGCACTCTGCTCTCTGTTTTTAAGGGCTGGTCTTTTTATGGACAGAGACAGAGGCAAAGTCATATCAAAGCTTCTGTTGATTAGTGTCAGATCACATTTATGGAAGTGTCCCTGCAGATCAGTGACCACGTAAGACCTGAGATGGCCTGTCTGTGCTCAGAGCATGGAACATTCCTCCAACGTGTTATAGAATCATCACAGAATCACAGATTGGTTTGGGTTGGAAGGAACCTCAGAGATCATCCAGTCCCCATCCACCTCTCACCAGAACCAGACCAGGGTGCCCAGAGCCCCATCCAACCTGCCCTTGAACACTTCCAGGGATGGAGCAGTGAAAACCTCCCCAGGCAACCTGTTCCAGTGCCTCAGCACGCTCACTGTAAAGAATTTCCTCCTCAGAGCTAATCTAAATCTTCCCTCTTCTAGTTTAAAGCCATTTCCCCTCATTCTATCACTAGAGCATGTGGGGGCATGTGAGGGTCTTACTGGGCTTCCCTAAGCTGTCCTGCTCCACCACACCATACAAAGACTTCAGAGGAACCAGAAAGGACTTCTGCCACCCCTAAAAAGTTCCAGGCTTAGGCTTAGGACATGGAATTGCAATAGACTGCACTTACTCGGGGCTTCAGTGGGTACCAGTTGAGTTTCCTGTTGCTCCAGTCCCAGCTGGCCAAGTCTACTTCAATCTCTCCCAAGAAACTGTTCCGTCCCAGTGGATCATTATGCCAAACAGAGAGATTTAATTTTTGGATCAGCAATACCATTTTCTCTATTTTATACTAGAGAAAGAAAGAAAAGTCAGGTTGTTCAATATTTTTCCTTCTTCTTTCACTACTGGAAATAAATCTCTCAAAAGCTTGAAGGAGCTCTGAGACACTCGAACCCCCTCCACACATGCACTAATGGACTGATCCTGCTCTGATAATCTCTGGTTTTGACCTGTAGCACCAGTATTACCTTGGAAAAGCTTTTCTGCTGAGCACAGAAAACCCATCGGTCCGTTCATCACAGGGCAAACCCAATACTCTTTCAAGATTTCTTAACAGTGTTAGATAACCCTCTAGGCTTCAAAGAGTGCAATCACATAATGAAAGACTTTTCTCACTAGAATCATAGAATCATTCAAGCTGGAAAAGACCTTTGGGATCATTAACTCCAATCATCAACCCTGCTCTACAAAGTTCCCTCCTAAATCAGCTCTCCCAACACTGAGCCTAGATGACCTTTTAAACACCTCCAGGGATGGGGACTCAATCCCCTCTCTGGGCAGCCTGTTCCAGTGTTTGACTACTCTTTCTGTGCAAAAAAATTGTTCCTAATGTCCAGCCTATCACTCCCCTGATGCAGCTTGAAGTCTTTTCCTCTTGTTCTATCACTAATGACCTGTGTGAAGAGACCAGCATCCATCTTTCTACAACATCCTTTTGGGTAGTTGTAGAGAGCGATGAGGTCTCCCTTCAGCCTCTTCTTCAAACTAAACAGCCCCAGCTCCTTCAATCTCTCCTCATAAGATTGATTCTCACCAGCCCCATGCCTCATGACTGTGTACTAGGGAAGGGATGAAGAACCCTCCTTGCTCTGGTTGTAGGTCCATCACTCATCCAAACATCACAGTGAGGGTTCAACAGAGAAATACTGGGTGCCACCCAAGAGAAACTTCTAGCATCTCTGCCCTCACAAACCCAAGAGAAGCTCTTTGCAGGGTTGGCAGGTGCAGGAGAAGAAGCCTGGCTGAGCAGCAGTATCCTTCCAGACCTGGCCTGCTACAAGCCAAGTTTTCAGGGCATGGACTGGTTCTTACCCGTAACACCTCATTGTAAATGGGATTCACTGTCCTCTTCTTCACTGAAGTTTTCCTCTTACCCATTCTAGCCTTGTCAGGGAGCAGGTAAGTCTTAACATACCTAGAAAAGAAAACAAATTCCAGCTGGATGTTGCTCCAAGCTCCAATAACCCTTATGAACAGTGATGGAAACAACAGGAACACAGCTGACTCCTTGAGAGCAAATCTAATGAAGAGACCTGCTAGGATTTTAACTTGGCTTGCATGTGAAGTCATTAACCTCACTGGAGATGAAAGGATGCCACCAAATTCAGGCCAGGCAGTCTGAGAAGCCAACAAGGCCATCTATCCATCTTCCGAAATGCCCGTAACTGCAGCAACTGTGAGCATCCAAAATCAGAGTGAAATCAGAGAGGAGAATGAGCTGGAATGTCTTTAATTTTTCTCTCAGGGTTCAGATCCAAGCTCCTTCTCATCATCTGTCAAACTAGAGCTCTCTAACCTTTATACAGCTACCACTGTACCCTTAAGAGCACTTCTTTATGGACTTTCTTTCCACAGAGACACGTGTCTGCATCACCAGAGTTACTACCAGTGTGTTCACCACTGGGAAATCAAGGTTGACATGGCTGCAGAGAGAACATGTGCCAGTGATAACAGGAACCATTGTGGTGATGAAAGCTTTCTCAATCTGTTCAAATTTAAGTCTGGCAACACATTTACTGATGCCAGTGACCCCAGAATCACCAGCTAGGTTAGTCCCAGCAGCCAGCACGTAACAGAAGTGTGAAGGAAGGCACTCTGACATTTAAAATGAGTAAGACAAAAACACTCTCCAGACCACAAAATCCAGCAGCACAGAAGTCACAAGGGACCAAAGTCACTCACGGGTCAGATCTGCCTTTCTTCTCATCCACAACAGCCAAGTCCTTGCACTGGGACACATGGACCTGGAATTCCCGGTTCTTCTCATCATAGTCTAGAGCAAACTCCACAGTACCTTGGGCATCCACGCTACCAAAGTCACCGCTGTAGACACTGAGCACGCTGCCGCTCACCTGCCAACGGGGAGAGCAAGGTCAGGGCCACTGACTTGGCTTCTGGGCAAAGGTGACAGCCTGAAAAGAGCATTCCCAGAGAAATTCTCTGCAATTTATGTCCCACTGTACTATCATGTACTTGACTGCAAAATTAAAGGCTGGGGAAGCGAAGAAGGGTCTCACAAGGATGTGCTACCCTGGACCAGGATGTAGAAGCACTATTCTTCTGAATGCTCAAGAAATTAAAGCTTTTATCCCTAGATCCCAAAACTTTGGGAAACAAAGCCAAGTATTACTGGTAGAAACCACACAAGTTATTATTTCAGGTAGATGAAGTCACACAAATGTCAATCAATTTAAAGAATAGGCTAGTAGGGACCACAGTGGACTAGAAAAGTAGGAGTAACTGTTACTGTCTGGTCACTGGTTCACAGTGTGCTGTGCATGGCATGTACAGAGCAGAAGCAGATGTAATCCCTGTCATGAAGAGCCCCTGTCCCACCAGAGCCAGACTGTGCGCATCTACTTGACACAAAGGTACAGGGAAAGCAGGTTTCTACAGGTTTAACTTGGACTTCCACAAACTCCTTGTTTTCCCAGAACAACCTGCCTTTGCCCACACATCTCAGGCTCCTTTTTTCAAGGCTTTGGCTTCCACTGATGCAATGTGAGGAAGCAGAAACAAATCCTAGCTCCAGACAGATGAGAGGATTTTTGATTGCACCTATCCCTGGTGGGATAACATGAAAGCTAATTGCATTTAGAATGAAAATAATTAACCCTCTGGGCACTTTTCTGTGGCAGAATCATGAACATTTATCAAAAACCTCCCCAGTGATTGACCCAATTCTTCTCTGTCTCCCCTGACTTCCTTTGGCTCGGAATTGCATTCTATCACAATGCACAAGAACCTGCTGAACACCTCTTTGCAGGCCCTGAAGCTGCATTTACCATCCCAGAACCCCAAACGAGATTTTCAGGAGCACCTTATGTGACTTGGACACCACAGACTCATTTATCACTCCCAGGCACTCTAGACTAGGAGGATTCATATGCCTCAGAGTTCAAGGTACTTTTAAAATATATATATCTACATTCATAAAAGATGTATATATCTACATCATAAAAGAAGGGACCTCCAAAGATTATCTAGTCCAACCCCCCTACATCAAGCACGGCCATCACTCACCAGACCAGATTGCCCAGAGCCCCTTCCAACCTGACCTTGAATGGCTTGAGTGGCTCCAGGGGGGATCTTCCTACTACTTTTCTAGGCACCTCAGATTAAAGAGCTTTTGCCTCATGTCTAACCTGTCATGACTTCTCTTCGCCAGTTGTGCTGCACACATATTCCTCAAACTTCACCCCCCTCCCCCTCAGAGTTAACTCTAACAGCAGCACAGCACATCCCAGCACTTCTAAGCAGCCCCCCATACCTAAGGAAACTTCTACAAATGCTCAGCTAAACCCGCACAGCTCTTTTCAGCACTGCTTAGGAGTTGAAGCTTTTGCTGCCCAACTCTGAGTTTTTCTGATAAAGTGAAAGATGAGCTTGCAGAGGGCACCAGCCTGCAGTCACAGCTTTTTCAGAGCTGGGCCACTAACACCTCACCCCATAGCCAAGAAAAGGCCCCTGTCTTGCACCCTGCCCAGGCTGCAGGGCATCTGCACTTCAGAGTCAGGGAGGGGAGCTACCACTTACTGTGAATTTATTAGTCTCTGATGTGAGATGGTACCTGGAGACATCCCTCTAACACGAGCAAAGACCACCAGTCTTTCACTAGCATTCCTGCAGAAACCAGCAGGATGCTCCGGAGGCCACATCCCTAGGAGCAGCCTAAATGCAGCGTCACCGCCTCCGGTTGAGAAAGCCTCTGCAGTGAGACGGCAGCAGTAAATACGTACCGAGGAGACTGATGCCATGTCAGATGAGTGGCTGCCAGTGCTGGGCGTCTTCTTGTGCTTGTTGAACTGGAAGCTGATTTCCGAAGCCGTGTCTGACTCGGTCTGCTTAGAAAATAACAAGCACCTTTAAGCTCTGCCCTGCGAGCACCTCGCGACACCATAGAGCAAACCTGACAGCTCAGCAGAGTCCCAGTAAGCAGTGATCAGGTTAGGAGGGTGGAGGAGAGCGCAGGGAGTCTCCCCAGGGGCATCCCCTCCAACTGAGGCAGCAAACGTCATCATTAACTGCCTCCATACAGAGCAGCAATTGCTTGGGCTCTCAGAAAGGCCAGGAATAGTGTGGGGTAAGGCAGAGGGAAATGCTAAGACTCCTCCAGGATGTAAGGGTTGGTCTGGGTTATTTTGGGCTTTTATCCTAGGGATTTCCTCATTTATTTATGCCATAACCAAGGCATGGGCTAAAGTTCTGGTGGTGTCCAGGAAAAACATTCCCATGAGATCCACCACCATTCAGGGGATGCTGTGAACACCATTCCAGACATTTCTGGCATCCAGCCTACCTCAGACAACAGGAGAGGAGAGGATCTGCTCAGCTCTTTGACTCTTTCAGGCTCAAGGAACTGGTGGGGTATCAAATGGGGTTTATTGTATGCTGCAGGTACAAATGAAAAAGGCATCAAGACACCTTCTCAGCCTCAGGAACATATAAGAAAGTCGGAATTTTTTGCACGAGAAAGGAGGAAAAGCTTGTGGGAGGTACCAGAGTACTTGTCCCATCTCTGTCGTCTTCCATTGAGACTGACCCTCCCCAGGAAAAAAAACTACCAAGTAACACCTTAAAGCCATTTTCAGGGTCTCCACTGGCTGTTAGGGAGTGAGAAAAGTCCCTCTAGTGGCCAATTTAATGAACTCACTAGCTTAAGGACACGTTATCTTGGCACCACTTTCTTTGGCTGGGTTTAATCTGGGCTAAATCTACCCAGACCCACGTCCTGGGCAAAGAAACCAACCACACTCATGTTCTCCTCTTGCAGCTCAATGTCCTGTGAAAACCTACGGTTTCAACATGACACCCCCTTCTGGAATACCTCACTAGACAAAAAGGTGGCCAATGGTGGGAGATCTAAAAGGAAAAGGTCACAAAGTGTCATACCAACTTAGAAAGGCAGTTACGGCACTGCTTCAGTGTCTAAACAAATCCTATTTGTTCTCTCTTTATCTTTTCTCACTAACTCCCTTGAAGATGACTATCTCCATCCCAGCAGAACTCGTTTTGACAAGACAGATGTGCACAGACATGCTGTGCACTCTCGTTCAACATGTTAACCACAGGGAGACATCCTTCGGCATTTCTCTTTTACATGATTTCCCTTTTACACGATTCACATTTGTTTGCTATTTACTATTCTTATTTCCACATGTGAGTAGATCATCTCACCACAGACTACTTGTCCTACTGAAATTATGTCTGTTGAGGAGGGTTTCCAGAGACAAGTTTTGTGGCTCTAAATAAGTTTCAATAAGGGGAGGCTAAACCCTTGGTTGTCTTGTGAAGAACACATCACTGAACAGCAGTGCATGGGGGATCTTAGAATCATAGGGTTGGAAGGGATCTCTAAAGGTCATCTAGTCTAACCCCCACTGCAAGGAGGGACATCTCTAACAGGAACCGATTTCCCAGAGCCCTAACCAACCTGATCTTGAATAGCTCCAGGGATGGGTCCTCCACCACCTCTCTGGGCAGCCTGTTTCAGGGATCCCCCAGTGTCAGATTCAAGAACTTTTTCCTCATGTTCAGCTTCAATCTGCCCTTTTCAGGCTTTAAACCATGACCCCTCAACCTATTGTTCCCTGCCCTTGTGAACATCCTCCTGACAGACCTCTTTCAGAGACTGGAAGTTCACTGTAAGATCTTCTCAAGTATCACACTATTGTGTGCCACACAACGTTCAGGCACTGGGCACAGAGGATATGGGACAGGGTGGGCACAGTCACAGGGCAGACTGCCCTGACTGGGACTCTGCTCCTTCCCATAACCACAGGGCAGGTTTAAACTGGCTTGACTGCTTCCTCTGAGTGGCTTTACCCTTCCCAGCTTTCTCACCTCAGTCTTGGAAGCCTTGGCCTCACCACACTGTGCTTAGGTCAGCTCTTAGCTGTCCCCTTGGCAGTGCCTGCTTTCTCCTTTAGGGCCCTCACTGGCTTTCTGCTGTTGCCTTTCTTAAGGCTCTCTCCCTTGGCTGCAGCTTTCTTGGGCTTCTTGGTGGCACAGATGGGTTTCTTTGCCATGGGCTCCTTCAGGTTTGTTACTGCTTTCTTGGGCACCTTCTCCCCAGAACAGGTCCCAGCTGGTAGCTGGAGAGAACAGCCCAGCAAACAGGGTCTGCCCTGGGTGAGGTAGGAGACCCAGGCTGGGCACTGCAGCCCAGTGAGTGACTGTAGCCTGTAGCATGGCTCACACCAACTACTGGACATGAGGTCTGGCAGCTCCAATTGATCCCCTGGGCAGGCTGCCAGGCAGCTGCCACAGCATGCAGCAGCAGTAGTGGAGGGACAGGCACAGTCTTCTTGCCAGCCCTTGCTGGTGAGTAACACATCATCAGTCTTGTTTCAATTTCCCACCTCTGAATTGAATCCTAGGCACTACAGGATCTCTAATTTGGTGATAAGCCAATAAGTCATCATCCTGCTCCAGGTCACCATCCATCACCTTCAAACCAAAAAGGACAAAGAAAGATGCTACTCACTCTCTGTGGTGGTATAAATGTTCACCATGCTCTTGGCAAGGTTAATGCTATTTGCTCGGGCCAGTGCCTGAGTGGCAGGAGAATGATACCCATCTTCCTCTGGAACACAGGAAAAGCCAAATCAACAGGATTAATACATAAACACACAGGGCAGCATGTCCACAAGCACTCCTGTGTGTGGCTGTTTGTTTCCTTTCAAACCATCAGTGCACTTTCAAGTCTCTCCCTGAGAATAATCCTTCATGCTGTGATGGGAAATGTAAACTCCAGATCAACCCAGTCCCTAAACCACGGCAGCATGTGCAAAGAGCTGCTGGTGCAGCACAGCCATTTGCTGACAGCAGCCAGAAATCAGGCAAAAATCCTGAGAAGCAGAAGAATGATCTGGAGCAGAAAGGAAATATTTATGTTCACCTGAAATGTGACTCAGGATTTTCATAGGAGTGCTACATGAGGCAGGAAAAGTCAAAAAATGCCACAGCTAAACATCAGAATCCAGAGTCTATGGAAAATCCTCTCCAACAGGTCTTACCCAGGTATGGGAACACAGGACATTTGGGAAAAGCAAGTCAGAAGCTCTCCCTAGGTCTTTGCTTGGCAGAGAGTAGAGCTGAGGGTAGTCAGAGCTCACTTGTAAAATGAATTCTTGCAATTAGCAATAATTTTTACTCATTGTAAGAGTCCATCAAACCCCGAGGAAAAGGCCTATAAAGTGGTGATGCTTTTGACACTATCATGTTTGAGAACATGGTCTCAGCTCCTTGTTCACTAAGACTCCTAGTTCAGCCCTCTCTGGCTGCAGTTTGATACCCAAATTCACTTGTGCATTCCCCACAACCCCAAAATGTCCCTTGAGCACTGACAATTAGCAACCCTATCAGGGCAGTCTCATGGCCAACGTATTTATTAAATGCTTTGTCTCACATTTTATTTCTTCTATTTGTGTCAGAAAAGAGTCTGTCACCACAGGGTTCCTCCAGCTCCACATCAGAGAGTGAAACAGAAAGTTCCCGTGGCCTGCTGCGGGTAACACTAAAGAAACAGAGGGCTGTGGCAAACTGAGGGGCCAGTAAGGCACAAGGGCTGCCAGCAGGGAGGAGGGCAAGGAACAGTACTGCCTGCTTCATACTTGCACCATGCTGCAGCGACTGGGTTCCAGCACTGCTTGCAGAACACATTCAGCACTTGCTAACCACACACACTGACATACAGGATCAACAGACTGACGATGGACATGTGCAAAATGCACAGGGGCTAGGAAAGAGCACAGGCTTAGGGATGGCTCCCTAGTGGGACGTCACACAGTTTGGTTACAACCATCAGTACCTGAGTAAATGGCAGAGTCCATTCTCTGAACAGCTTCTCTCTCTCCAGATGGCTCACTGGGTGCCGGTTTGCCTGCAGGCTCACACATCCTGTCGTCAGGCAGCTCTCCATTTATTTCCATGCTGTCGTGAGCTATCAAATCAGATCTTTCCTCTTTCTCATCATCGTTTTCACCATCTGTGAGCACAGGCTCAATCAGTATCTGCACCCTGCTTGACGGGGATATCACTGTGCACTTGCGCTCTTCTGCCCCAGCAGACTCATCTGGAGGCGGCTCTGGTCCTGACTCTACTCCGGTGGGTGACTCAATCTTGGTGGGTGACTCGATCTTGGTGGAAGGCGCTCGCACAGGCAGTCTGGATTTCTTAGAGCAGCGCTGGGTTGCCTTTTCTTCCTCTGGCACTGGCAGCTTCCCACTGCCTTCACTCAGCGAGTTGTTTCTGGTAACAAGGCTGCCCTTGCTCTTGGCGTACGTGGATCTAGGAAGGATGGAGACTGAGCCCTTCCTTGCAGGGGCTGCATAGCTTGGCTCCTCCTCGCTCGAGGACAGAGTTATTGTCCTTTTGTAGGGGGTTCTGGTTTTGGTGAAGACACCAGGTTTCTCATCACTGTTCTGGCCTGGCCCGGGATGCACTGAGAGTGAACGGCACAGCTTGAACTGCCGCTCATCTGTCTCCACCCAGCTGGGGTCCTCTGGAGCATTTCCCATCATCACAGAGTCTGCTCCCTTCTCCCAGAAGTTCTTCAGGTTCTTGAAGTGCTCACGATCAAGGCCAACGTTCTCCTCTTTGTTACTCATGGATGAGATAGTATAGTTCATGACTTGCTTGGCAGTCTGGCTGCTCTCTCCCTCTGCAGCCAGTGGTTTGGGGCCTACCAGCAGCTTTCTAGTTGTGAGGCCATTCTCTGATGGCCCCACATGATTCCCAAACTGCTCAGGTCTGGGGAAAGTTCTGCTTGGTTTCCTCTTAACTGGAATCTTGCTGGAAGCATAAGTTTCTTCAGGTGGGGTTTTTGCCCCCACTGTGGTGCCGGTGGCCATAGCAGCAGCTTCTCCATCTGCACTACTGGGCTGAGGTACAGCATCCTCTGAAAGGTAGGTGGGCAGTGGAGATACTCCATGACCTACAAAGATAGCAAACTCTCACAGCCTGTTCTACTGCATGACATCACATTTCCCTGGAAGGTCTGGCTGGAGCTAGCAAGGTGCCAGGTGGCCAAGAAGGCAAACAGCATCCTGGCCTGTATGTGTTACCAGCGGGAGTGGGGAGGTGATGGTGCCCCTGTACACTCATGAGACCACACCTTGAGTACGGGGTCCACAGTATCAGAAGGATATGGAGGTGCTGGAGCAGGTCCAGAGAAGGGCAATGAGGATGGGGACAGGTCTGGAAATCAGGCCCTGTGAGGAGCAGCTGAGGGAACTGGGGGTTATTTAGTCTAGAGAAGAGGAGCCTGAGAGGAGACCTTACTGCTCTCTACAACTACCGCAAAGGAGGTTGTAGCGAGGCTGGTGCTGGTCTCTTCTCCCAAATCACTGATGGTAGGATGAGGGGAAATGGCCTCAAGCTGCCTCAGGGGAGGTTGAGATTGGACCTTAGGAAGAAGCTCTTTACTGAGACAGTGGCTGGGCACTGCAACAGGCTGCCCAAGGAGGTGGTGGAGTCACCATCCCTGGAGGTGTTTAATAAGCTAGTAGCTAGAGCACTTGAGGCCATGGTCTACGAGGTTAGGGAGATGTTGGGATGAGGGCTGGACTTGATGATACTGGAGGTTCTTTCCAGCCATAAGGATTCTATGATTCTCAAAGGGAAGCCAGGGGGAGTTTCCAGAAACTACCAGTATGATCCTATTTTTTCCCCATTTCGATACTGGAAAGCTCCCAGCTATCTGAGGAAAGCCCTAAGCTGCCCAGTCCTTCTTTACACAACAGCACACAGAGAAAACATCCTCTGAGCTCTAAACTGTTGCTGTCAGTTGGGGGTTTGGGGTTTTTTGCACCTTTGCTTTCAGTTTGACAGCTTTCCTGTTGGCTCTTTCCTGAATCCCAATACCACACTGAACATTCAAGGCAGGAAAGAGAAAGCAACTTGGATCTGGAGGGTAAGGAGTTGTGAGCCAAGCCCTCAATTTAAAACACACTGAGAGCCAGAAGTTTTAGTCACCAGATTTTTTTCTCTCAGTCTCTACTGCCTCGGGCATAATTCATACCAACACTGGCAGCCTGTTCTTACATGCCAAGGGAAGAAATCACAGAATTACCGAGGCTGGAAAAGCCCTCTGAGCTCATCTGGCCCAGACTGTGATCTAACATCACATCCGCCAGACCAGAGCTGTAAGGGCCACAGCCAGTCTGTCCTTCAACACCTCCACGGATGGGGACTCCACCACTGCCCTGGACAGTCCATCCAGGATCTGATCACCCTTTCTGTGAGGAACGGCTTCCTAATATCCAACCTAACCCTCCCCTGGCAGATTCAGGCCCTGCCCTCTTGTCCTGTCACACCTTGTCACTTAGAGTTTGATGTGGAGCAACAAAACCACCAAGAGCTCAGTGGATAAACCTTTACCTTTAGTAGACACCAGCAAGCTGTTTGCTGCAACCACAAATGGACTTGTCCCAGTGTCGCTCTCTGAGGAGGAGACATCATGTATACTGAATCTCTGAACAGAAAACAAACCCCATCAGTGCATGCAAACTGGCCAGACTGGAGTAATGAATGTATTCTATTGGAGTGCACACACTGGGGCAGGCAGCCTGTGGAGCCCCTGCCAGTAGGTACAGGCTGTGTGAAGGTCCAAGGTAACAAAGCAAAGTGCAGGCTGTGCTGGTACTACCTTGTGTGATGCAGACAGTGGGGCTGAAAGTCTTGGCTTTGGTTTTGGCAAGACCTTACACTCCTCTGCAGCGTGGAGAACATGTGAGCTGGAGCTGTGGGACAGGAGAAAAGCCTGAGCACAGAGAGCAGCGGTAATGATGTGCCTGCAGGGTGATCAAGCAGTCTTCAATGTTGTCTCAGCTCTGCTCAGCTACCTTGCTGCCTTTATCTACCAACCCAGCCCACCATAAGGCTGCCCAGAGCTGCTGCTTTCATTTGTTTTCTCCATTACTCTTTAGAAGGACCGGGAAACAGGTCAAATGGCCTGAACTTAGAGTAAGGATGAGTCTTCCACTGCAGTCATCATAGAACTTGCTCAATAAAAAGTCACGTTCTAGGTTTATTCAGACTTCCCTCTTCTGCCACAGGAGGCAGCAGCGCTAGAAGAGCACAAGAACCACACAGGAGGGAGCTCTGGTTGGTTCCAGCTATGGCCCAGGAAAGAACAGACCACAGTTCCCAGTTAAGATGGAAGGCATAACCAGGCTGACAGAAGATTTAGAAGCCACATGGATATTACAAGAACAATTAGGGCAAAATTACAGTCCAGGATATAAATTTTCCTGTTTGGATTGTAAGTTAATTCCTAACTGCCTGGTAAGTGACTGGAAGAAAGACAGGCCCTGGGCAGTTTATTTGATCTCTGGAAGTATCAGAGTTTATTTATCTCAGTATCAGAAGTACCTCAGTATCTGGAAGTATCAGAGTTTATTTATCTCAGAAGTATCTCAGTTTATTTATGATCTCTGGAAGTATCTAGGGGTGGCTGCTCTCTCAATGGATAAGTCAAGCTGCTGAGATTTCATATGAGAAGGCTTTGTGCTTAGGACTAAAAGACAAAAAACAAAGCAAGATTTTCTGGATTTAAGCACCCCCTCAAAAAAAAAACCCCTGGGGCCACTTCGATGCCACTCAAGCATCTTGGGCTTTCTAACTGTGTATTCTTTCTTAAGCAGCAAACAATGATGAGTTGCAAGAGGTCTGGAAGTGTTGTCAATGCCCCTATTTAATATTGAACTGGAGCAACTGCCACCTCTGAAGAATGGTTCTGCAGACAACAAAATGCAAATGGGATGGGAGCAATACCCAATGAATATGTGAGTACTTTAATGGCTCTCCACATCCCACAGACATTGAGTGAGGCCACTGATCTGGTTGCTGGAGAACTTGGGAGTGGGTGTCTCTTGCTCATTCAGCACAATGTGAAACCCTGCCCGGCCCCGATGGAGAGCTGAGCGCTGGACATAGAAGTTGGCATTGCAGGAAATGAGCTATTTCCTCCAACAGTTCATTTTGTTAGTGTTGCTCCATGGCAAAAATTAAACAAATCAAACCATAATTGCCCTGAAAACCTAACCAGAACATCCTGAACTGAGAGACAGCTCCCATTTTACTGGCTCCTCATCAAATCCTACAGGAAAGAACCTTTCTGGCATAAGCACTCTAGCACTTAGTTATTAGGGGAGCCTGGATATTCTGACCATTGGGAACTTAAAATACCCTATATAACCTATTACTTATCCAGCCCTGGAAACTCAGCTAACAGCAGGGTTTAATAGGAAGCATTCCACTGTCATCAGTCGGACAACAGCAGGCAGAGCAGTGCCAGAGCAGCAGTCGTTACCTCTCCATCCTGGTGCCAGGAGGCTCAGTGCAGACTTGGCTTTCCAGACCCATCCTGATGTGCTCATTGGCCTCATCTGTAACGTAACAGAGAAAGAAACATTTATTCACACTTGTAATTGCTACGGTGTTTTGTCTGGGGGAAGGAAAGGCTCATGAAATAAATCCCACCAGCATAAACCCTGAGGATTTAACAGGAGCCAAGAGCTGCCCCATCATGGGGAACTGTCGCAGGACAAGGCTGCGGCTGTCAATGCAGGAATCCGTTCCAGGATTTAAATGCAGCCGTTTCCTGTTTTGACTCAAAGTCATACCATCTTGGCAAACAAAGGAGGGGGCCAACAGAGTTAATGAGGAGATCCCTGCTATTTTTACTGGCACAGGGCTCAGCTATGTCTTCTAAGCTCTCAAAGACCTTGAAGAAAAAACAATAGAAGCAGGTGACAGGCTCTGTAGCAGCCTGCCAGCGCAGAGTTGCACTGGACATTGCTGGCAAACAGGCTGTCTTGCTACTGCAAACCCTAAAGGATTAAACTCTGAAAAAGCAATGAAAAACTGCTCTGGTCAACACCATCATAGATTCACAGCATGGTTTAGGTTGGAAGGGGTCTTCAAAGCTCACCCAGTCCCACTCCCTGCTGATGAGCAGAGCCATCCCCAACCAAAGCAAGCTGCTCAGAGCCCCAAGGTCCAGCTTGACCTGGGATGGTGCCAGGGATAGGGTTTCTCCCACCTCTTTGAGCAACCAGGGCCGAGCTCTCACCACCCTCAGTGTAAACAATTTCTTCCTTAGATCTAGATCTCCCTTCCTTCTACATCTAGATCCTTCTAGATCTCCCTTCCTTAGATCTCCCTCTTTAAATTAAAACCTCTTGTCCTGTTGAGGCAGTCCCAGCTAAAAACTCAGATCCCATGTTTATTATTGTCCCCTTTAAGTACTGAAAGGCTGCATTAACATCTCTCCAGAGCCTTCTCCTCTCCAGGCTGGACCACCCGAAGATCTGCACATGTTTGTTCATATGCAGCCAGGTTTGTTTAAAGAACAACACCTACCTGTCACCAAACCCGCTGGATGTGTTTAGGATATATTCCATTACACACTACCATAGAACCAGAGGTTCAAAGCATTCAGATGCCACATTAAACAAAATCCCCTTGCTTGTTATCTGGGTAGGAAATTGCATTGAGCCCAAAGGCAGCCCAGTCCTAAAAATGTCACCCTGGTGCTGTCCAAGTGTGACATCCAGCAGCATCACTGCCAGTTTGCAGGTAACAGGGACATCCTAAGGCGGAACTTCACCCCCCCCCCTTGCCTGGGAATCTCCATGAAGATAAACACTGCAGCCCCAAGTCTTCCTTCCCTGCAGGGAGTGGACCATGGCAGCATCACTTGGGCTGTTAGCAGTAGGACACAGGTCTGGCACAGGCATGAGATGGCAGATGGGGGATTCCATGGTTTCCACAGTGGTGGAAAGTCACTGAGGCTGGCAGGAACCTGTCTGTGTGACAATGGGGCACCTTTAGAGAGGGTGATCCTGAGAGAGGTGCTGTGCCTTGCCCATGCAAGCACTGATATGCAAAAAGCATCCCTGAACATTAATTTGGGGGAGACAAGCTGTGGTATGGCTGGGGGCACGAGCGTGGATGGGAGGCCCACTGAGGAGTGTCTTCTTACACAGTGGGCCATTCTCCTCCTCTGCCTCAGAATCACAGAATCATAGATTGGCCCGGGTTGGAAGGAACCTGCAAAGGGCATCTAGTCCAGCCCCCCTGCAGTGAACAGGGACATTTCTAACTAAATCAAGTTGCTCATATCCTTGTCTAGACTCACTTTGAATATCTCCAGGGATGGAGCCTTAACTCCCTCCCTGGGCAACCTGTGCCAGTGTTCAACCCTCCTCTTGCTAAAGAACTCCTTGCTAACAGCCCATTTAAATCTGCCCTTCTCTAATGTGAAATCAGATATTCCAACTAGCTGGAAGCAGAGAAACCACACAGAGAGCTCCCACATTTTCCCTTTGCCTGCTATGGCTGAAAAGACCTTGACAACCAAAGAGCACATCCATTTCTCACCTCACTTCCAAAGGCATTGTGCTATATTTGCTTTTCACTGACACCTACCCCTCAGACATTGCAGGCAGAGGCAGTGGGAGGTGTCAGTGTCCTCCCATCCAAACCACTGCCCTTCAAAACAGCCCAGCTACCATCACAGCCATCCTCAGCTTCTACACCCACAAACAAACAGGTGATGAGGACACTGTCATTCATCAAGACAAGCAAAATGCCCTTGCTAGCTTTAGGATGAGACAGAATAAGAAACAAATTCCAACAGAAATAAGCAGTGGCCTGACCAGTTGGACCTGTCAGTGTGTATATTTATACATACACGTATGGAACCACTCCTCCAGCTGCTCTGCACATTGCCTATCACTCTGCTCAACAGATATTAAGGGCTTGGGGACAGCATGGCTGACCACGCTATTGGGGCTGACTTGCCTCTACCGGTGGATAAAAGGTCTCTCTTAGACAATTTGTAGTTCTCACCCCTTGCACACAAGCTCAAGGAGAAGTCTCACCAAGCTCATCCATCTGTGCTGCTGTAGTTTGCATATAGGGTGTCTATCTGTAGCTCGAATATAGTTCTATACATTTATATTACTGCCTAGCACTAGTGTTTTGTGTTCTATTCTTCACAGTTGTGAAGAGCTTTAGGGATCCATGCAACCCTCTCTTCTGAAGGTTAAACCCTTCCTCCAGAAAAAGTCACGGGGCATTCTCCTGGGCGAGCATAAATTTCCACCCCTCCTCAGCCCACTCACCATGCAAAGGCGATGCCAGCAATTACCTCAGCGAGGCTTCTCTGAGCAGGAATTTTGTAATTTCTCTCCATAACACAGTCATCAAAACTTAATCGGGATTAGCAACCCTGGAGTCATGAGCACGTTACACTGATTTGGCGAAATGAGCATGTACCCCTTCATCACCCTGAAAGCTAGCAGGAGGTGACTGGCTGATCATTCCAGAAGGAAACAAGGTGCCAAGGTGACAGCAATGGCAATCTTGACGATCTTGAAAGTCTTTTCCAACCTTAATGATTCTGTGTATGAAAGTTACAATCTATCTGCTAACTAGTGCAAGAGCTGAGCACACAACAGGAAACCACAAGGGCACAATATTGGCTGGAGAACCTTGATCTCAACCAGTGGTGTAAAACAGCAGTGGGCAAAGGAAGAGATAGGAATAAAGTCACACGTTATACCTGTGCATTATCAAAGTCTGAGGGTAAAAAAAGAGAAAGAGAAGGCAAAACGTTGAAAAAGAAATAAAGAAGGCTAGATCTAAACATAATTACTGGAATGTAATGCAGTAGCATTTGCTGCTTCTTTCCCAAACCAGCATTAGTCACCAAGCAAAGACACAGCCTGTGTATTACTGCTGCAGTAATGAGATTATTTCAGATGGTAACCAGAGACAACATCGCATACTGCACATCAGCAAGTAAAAGTGGAACCTGACAGGGCTTCAGATTTTGCTTCCCTGAAATGGGCTGCAAGCTCAGGGTGCTGATGCAACAGGCAGCTGAATCCAGTTCATTGCCAGCCACTGGCCAGGCTGCAGGTGACAGACCACTCGTCTGCCCTGGGCTATTCAAGTCTGCATCTTCATGCAGACAGGGTGCAGCATCAAAGAACAGAGAGGGTGCTCTGCAGAAATGGCCACTCAACTCTGGCAAGCTGGAAAAGGGTTTATGTGGCTTAGCACTCTGGAGGGATGATCAAGCAGTAAATTGAGTGACGTCATGCATCCTTAATGCCAAGGATAAAAGCAACTTGAAATGATCTATGATGGGCCTGTCCAGCATCAGAGGCCCCAGTGAATCTACACTGAATTATGAGAGCTGTCAGGGGTAAGTAAAAAGCAAAAAGAAATGAGGCTTTCAGGGACATCCCTAGTCAGTATTTAAGCTTTGAGAATGTATCTAAGTAATGTGGAGCTGAAAGGGGTTTCTGAAGACCAGGCAGTTAATGTTACAGAGGTATCCCAGCCAACAAGGGCCACTAAACAAAGGAAAGGTCTATACTGTAGCTACCCTAGAGCAGAGATGGGCAGCTGGGCCCAGGATAGAGGCTGAGCTGAACTGATGGAGATGACATTTGAGGTTTGGACTGATGGAGCATAACCCTTGATTTAATTACTGCAAAGGAACAGAGCCCAGTTATATGAACTGCGGTAGACTTTGCTTAGAGCAGCCAGTAACTCACCAGCCATGTCTGAGTAACTCTGATTACCCTCCCTGACAAATACAACGGTGGGAAGTTGTGTGAGACTGGATTGCAGTCCTACAGTCCTGCTGTAGAGTCAGTTAGTCGGTCTTTAAAATCATCTTGAAGACTGGATGTGAATCATCCCAGTTCTGCTCTGAACAAAGGGCTAGCATGAGTGCCAGCTCCAGGCTGGTGACACAGGGACTCAAGGTACAGTCCTACTCAGTTCACATGGGACTGATCCCTTCTTATTCTCTACCCTGAGCTAACTTTGGTCTGCTTTGGTCTGTTATATCACAAGAGATAACACACAGTCCATCTGCTTCTAGTTAGCACATGGCAGCAGACAAAAACTTTGCCATAGCTCAGCAGCCTGGGCACCACTCAGCCCCAAAGCCCTTTTCACTTTGAAAAACACAGTGTGCCTTGGAATTATTCCAGTATAAGAGTTAGGCATGAACCTTCCGCAGTGGGCAAATATTTGCCAGGAGAAGAGAGGCATTCTTTCCTTTTGCAGAGATGTGGCTGACTCCATCACCGCAAGAGCACCCAGCTCCCTGGTTTTGGGAAGACCATTCAGGAACTGATGGAGGTGCAGGGGGTGTGTTTGACCCCAACACAGCAGTTTGATGCCAAAAATTTCCCTGCAAAATAGCTTTTGCTCCATCTTCTGCTACACTTTTATTTCTTCTCTGGGCCCTGATTTTGATAGTCAGGTATTTTTTTCTAGATCTGAAAGCTTAGCTGAGAACCTCCTTATCACAACACAAAGGCTGGTCTACAACAGTACAGGGAGATCCCATACTTGACCACTGTTTTGTGATCTGTCAGGTTTTTTTTCTTAAGATGCATCCTGGTACTTACTTTCTAGTTTGCCCTTTTTCCTTCTAATTGATGCTCGAAGTAGATCTGGCCCCTCCAAGTCTTCCTGAAAGCGTTTTGCCTTCACTTCTGAAAACCATTCACCTGTCACAAACTTCTTCTTCTTCTCGTCCTTGATGGAGCCTTGTATCCTCCTGAAAGTCAATGACAACATTATGCACCAAGATCTCCAAGGTTTTGACTTCCCCTGAGCTACGTCCAGGATAACTGTCTGAGCCATTCATCTGTCTGAGACTGTGAGGGATCCCAAGATTTTCTCTGCAATCACAAGAGCCAAACCAGCATGAAAACAGAAGCTGATTTATTCTTCACCTGAAATGGAAACATCACTCGGCAAACATAGCCTTCACCTCCTCCAAATCCTACAAACCCAGATCAGAAATTCCGGGCAAGGAGCTCTGTCTGTTTGGGAAGATTTGGGACTGTTGCAGGTCTTACACTTCTCTTGGGTTTTGGTCTACTAATCTCTTTATGAGCAGTACAGCTTTTTGAATCAAATCTGATGCATTGAAATAAATTGTGTTATTTAAGGGAATAATATCCTTGCATCATTCTTACCTGCACTGCTTCTCTCCCCACTCCTCCTACCATGTCAGCTTTGGCACTCAAACAGTTACCTCTCCTTCCTGAGCACTGCCTCTCCTGCTGTAACTGCTAGGCACACCCAGGCTGGGTTTTGGCACCTAAACCCATCAGTGTTCTGTTTGTTTGGCCTCTACTTTTAACCCTCCTCTTGTTATTTTGGTTCTACACCACAGCCTGAGCTGTCTTCCAGTTGCCACTGTCTCCCATAGCCCAGCATTGTTCAGGGTCCCTGTGAGGTCTGAGAGGTCACAAAAAACTCTCACCTCAATCCAATTCTCAGCAGGAAGAGAGGGCAAGCCCCCAGACAATCTTGAAGCCTGAACGGGCCACATCTGGCTGCCTAAAGGCCAGGAGGGGGCGAGTACAAGGGCAACTGGGGACTCACTGGAACTGGCAGCTGGACGGAGCTACACAGCTCCCATCTACATCAGGGCTGCATCGGCCCCTGGGAGGGATTTGAGGTGCTGGGCCAGAGGAGACGTAGAAAAATATTTTAATCTCGTTGACTCCAGCTCAGTGTAATGACTGACTGACTGACTTCACGTCACCCCGCAGGCAGGTCGTGTTGGAGCCAGACACTTCCCCACTTGCTCCAGAGGTCTCACTGCCTCTAGCCATGCTGAAAGCACAGGGCTTTTGGCACCGCGCTGGGCAGGATTTGTCTCACTGCTCTCACATTAAAGCTGTGCAGAAGCTTCCACAGAGAAGCAAAACACAACGGACATAATCCAAACACTTTTCCCCAAACCTCGTCTGCAGAGCTGAAATTCTACTTCTGAAGAAGGAAAAAAAATGGAAGAAAAAAGCCCAGAGAAAAGCTTTCTGAAGCTTTGTTTGGAATCAGCAGAGCTGTTGGAGCACACAGACACCTCCACCACTGGCTCTGCTCCCTCAGCCCTCACCCCAAGAACAAGCCAGGGCATGCCACCTCCCCAGAACTTGCTGCAGAGCTACCCATTTCCCCACAAGCCCTGACCATCCTTCTTGCATGGGACTTGCTCTTCTTCGGCTCCACAGCAAGTTGGACTCGCAGCCTTAACAGGGGCAAAGCAGCACCACCGCCCACCCTGATGGAACCACTCCCTTCTCACTGTGGAGAGTTCGGTGCCAGCTTCCTGAGCCCGGGGGTGGACTGTCAGCCCAGATGGCCTGATGGCATTTTTAATGTGACAGCTGCAACAATCAGCCCCCAATCCTGAGCTCTAAAATGGCCAGTGTCAAGTGAGTGAGTCCCAGCTCTGTAACGACTCCCCACAAACCTTTGTCAGACCCTGTCTCCTCCAGCTGCCCCTCTCTGTATACCACGGGTACTGTATACACACCCCCACCTGAAAGAGCACTGGGGACACAGAAAGCAGAGATGAGGAGTGAAAGTCTCCTTTTAAAACACTCTATGCTATTTGTGAGGAGAATAAGGTAGCAGCTACTCCCCTGCTCAGACCTCTGACACTGAGAAATCAGCATCTTCCTCCCCAGGGCAGGAAAGAGATGGTTTCCCTTGGTGTCTCTGGGGGCTACTGATTAATTCCACAGGACAGTCCAGCCCTGTGGTCCTGTAGAGAGGGAACAGCGGTGACAACAGGATGGCTGAGAAAGCAGAAGGGACAATGAAAAGCTCTGTCAGGATCCACACAAAAAGGGACAGCACTGCTGCAGCCTGCCTCTCTCCTTGTGCAGACTCACACACACAGATCCCCTCCTCTCTTAAAGAAGTAAACAAATTCCCCTGGGGAAGTTCATGTGCTGATGGTATTGGATGCTCTCTCACCTGATGCGATCCCCATCCCTCTTCTTCAGCTCTGCATCTCTTTGCAGAACCTGCATCAGCTTCTCATACTCCTCCTCGGTCAGGAAGCTCAAGTCCAACATCTTCCGTGAGATCTTTTTCAATCTTTCAGGCAACTGAAGCAATGAGGAGCTAATCCAGCCCAGGCAGCCGCAATGCCATGGGCTGCCCTGTGCAGCCCACCCTGGAGCACCCAGCAAGACGTGGCTGGGGAAAAAGGTCCTCACAGTGGCATGGCCTGGCTGGGAATCATGTTAGCACCTGCACTCACGCCTCCAGGCACTGGCACCTTGTTCTGCACTGTGTGCCTGCCCCTGTCAGCAGAATTCTCTCAGCAAATCCAGCTCCTTCGCTTTTCTTCAGGGAAGCCAACGTCAATGAGGCAGGCAGCACAGGAAGGAGAGAGTTTGCCACCCTCCTGAGCCGCCTCGGCAGGCTTGAAAGCTCCTTTCACCAGTGGCAATTCTGGCACCTCTGGCAGGCGTCTTCCTCAGTTGGGAAGTCTGTTTCCGTGGAGCTCAAGCATCCCTGCAAGGAAACAGCACTGAGATGCCGATCACGATAAGCGCAGCATATGGCAGGCGAGTGTGTACATTGGGGGTTTTAATTTCTTCTTCTGCAGAAGCTCCAAAACAAGCCGCTCGACTTTCCTCCCCATCCCACAGCTCCTCCTGTGATGATAACCTAACCGAGGTCATGTTTTATTTTAGCTGCTTCCCCACTAACAGGTAAACAGCTGACTCAGTGCTACAAGCAAAATGTGCATTTACAGCACCAACCCCCCTGTCCTTACCTCCAGTCTTCTTTTCCTCTCTCCTGTCTGCCCTAAACAACACCGAGGATAGACAGTTGCCTTCTGAAAGCACTTGGAGAATGAGTGCCCTGTGCCCTGCCGTGTGACTGCTGAGTTATGCCATGGACTACCAGTAGCTGCTTGTGTTCTGCAGTGCCTGCCCTTTGCTTTGTGCTGCTCTGCCATTTGCTGCTCAAACAGGACTGGAGCAGATTGCTTAGGGCTTCAACATGCTGAGTGAGAATGGCCAGCAGCTGTGTCGCGGGGAGGAAGAGTAAATCGTGTGTTGCTTTGCTGCCTTATTCCTCTCCCCATGGCCAACCTGAGGGTCAGGGTGGACCTCCAAGGAAGCAGAAGCTCTGCTTATGCCTGTGCAAGCAGTTTCCAGCTCAACAGATGGGATTTTCCCACTGTTTCCAAACCCACCAGGTGACTGCGGGTTTCATCACACTCAGTTTTTTTCTCCCAAAGCCACAGCCTTGAGAGTCAGGTCTTTAAAAAGGAATAAACCTCAACCTTTGGGATAAACAGGATCTAAAAGTCATCAGGCCCATGCCTTAACCTCAAGGCCTGCATCAACCCCTCTGTGTCTAGTCTGCCCCTTTGACAAGGGCAACCACAGCCCTCCTAGGCCACCTATTCCAGTGCTTGGCTAACTGGGAGCAAGTAACTTCTTCCTACTGCCTAATCCAGACCTCCCTGATGGATATTAGCCCATCCCATCCACAAAGGAGGTGCTCCCTTTGCCATCATCCTCACAGGCTTTCACACTGCAGCCTTCATGTTAACCAACCCCAGCTCCTTCCTGTTCCTCAGAGCTGAGGTCTCTGTAATTTCTGTTCTTTTGCACTGTCTCCACAAGGAGCATCTCTCCGCCAACTGGCATATCCACTGTGCTCACCTTACATTATTTCTCAGATTTTTACAGAGAGTACAACAGCTTAGAAGAAACCAGACATCTGACGTGGATACTTACAGGGAAATACCACAGTGCACCGCACAAAAAGGCTCCTGAAAGGGATGAACAGTGTCATACTCATTCTTTGAAAATAAATGATGTGAAAATAGATTTTGGAAGCAAGGAAACAACTTCTCTTTTGAGACAAATAGGGTTGTGCTTGTCACACTGCAATTACAGCCTTTAACATCTGAGAAACTGTTGACAACACCCTAAATAGCTAAAACAGAAACAGTAATATAAAGCCAGGATCAATCTCCAACATTTAGACCTAATTTTGATTCAGCTTGCTTCCTCCCTGGCTCTCTGGCATAATCCCGCTTCTGCACAGCCACGTACAGAAATATCCAGGGCAAGTTTTATTTTTAAAGAAGTATCTGGGGACGCAGTTCTCGCAGTATTTGCCTCTCTAGAACCTTTATTTATTTTTAACAAATCCATGGTGTGTGGGCTGAAAGCAAAGGCTCATACTTATTCATCAGTCTGGTAGCCAGCTAGAACCAGAATAAAGGTTTTTTCATTCTAAATAGCCTTTTTCTCCTGAGAATGTTTCATCTACTGAACAGTTGAGGCAGGAGGAAACAGTTAACAGAACTAAGCGGCCACCTCCTTCTTTTGTTCTAAAGAGTTAAAAATCAAACCACTGGACTGTGGGAAAGTGAGCTGGTCCAGAGGGCTGCTCCACCTGGAAGTTCTGCTGGCAGCCTCTTCTGCAAAGCTGCTGGCCCAGGCCACGGGAGTCCACAAGGCTGAGGAAGGATCTGCACACACAGCATGGTGCTGGCCCTGCTGAGCTTTCACAGCCTCTGATGGGTTCGCTGCTCCACAACATCTTGGGTGCTGCAGAGGCTTGGAACAGTAAAAACCCACTATGAACCCCCCACAGCAATCAGGGACAGTGTGTTGTTTGCTTACTTGGGCCTGAAATCTCCACAGATTTAGGATAACAATCACTTAACATGTCATGGGCACGCAGACTGCACCCAGACACCCCACAGATCACTTATGCTCGAGCTCACACTCCTGCTCCTCATGGAGCACCCTGCAGCCCTGTTGTGCTTTGTTGGATGTGCGTAACCCCCTCCCCTCTCAAAACGCAGGTAATGAACTGTTCAGAGACCACAGGGATGATGCATTAAGCATCTGAATCAATAGATCCACAAGAAAGCCAGAACCCCATAGGGCCAGGGCTGCTTTGGAGGTGTCCTGCCCAGCCCTCACCACCTTTGCATGCAGCAGCCGGGGGAAACATGGAGGCCTTGGAGATCTGTAGGGCAGTGGGGGGAGTAATTGAGCAGCACTGTGACAGGTTTTGCCCTTGACCAGCAACATCCTATGGACAAGAACCTTTACCAGTCTGCTGGTTTAAACTGGATTTGGACAAATTGTGACACGCTCCTCCCTTCCTACTGGTGGGGGACTCCCTCCTAGGTCAGGATTGCTCTGTGGCAACAGCAGCATGGAAGTGCAAATTGTGTGCCCAGAGTCGCAGCATTTGGATGGACACCGTGCAGAGCAGACCAGGCTGCTCTCAAAGGTTACACCACCACAATGCTCCGGTCCAGAGGGAGCAGCACTGCTGGGTCCTGCCTCTTGTCATGGCAAAATGGGCTATGATGGCTACAGGAAGGGCCATAAACCCAAACAGAACACACTGGATGTACAATGGACTTTCTTCCCTCTAACTGCTTTTCTGGGGAAGAAAACATGATAAAGCAGATCAGCTTACATACTGTACACATGTTGGGCAAGGAGACAAGCAGAAGCAGGACCTATCATGTCAGACAACTGGCTGCACCTCTTAACTTGAGAGCTTTTGATTCCTTGTAGTGTCTGTCCAAGAAGCAGCCAAATGCTGCAGTCACTGGAGAAGATCAGTGATGGGTGTGTTACGCTACTGTGCAGCTTGTGAAACCCACAGCCCAGGCACAGGAGGAGATGTGAGGTCTGTTCCATTAAAGCAGTGTTCTGGGATGGGCCTGTCTTATCTCCCAACAGATTTTTAGTGTCACTGATGTTTTGATTCACCTCTTACTTGCTTCATTTGTTATTCCCAAGCATTTTCTTGGAAACCCCAGTAAGGGTTACTCCGCATTCACCTACTCCCAGTTCCCATCTGGCAGACCCATGTCACTGCCATGGTTTCTCTTCCAGAGGAAAGTTTGTTATTTGCTCATTCCAGGTGTTCCTTGGGGTTGAACATTCCTCCCAACCTCCCCTGCTCTACATCTGGCTTAACTACTGAACTGTTGAGCAGTGTTTGGGTGCAGGAAAGCTTTTCCCAACAGCTATAATCCCTAGTTTCTTTACCTGCAAGACTGGTTTAGCAGTGAGGAAAGGTGGTGCAAGCAGAGCCTATCTCAGTCCGCAGCCAGTAGGGAATCAGGCAACATCAACCTTCATGTGTCTGTCCCAAACTGCCCCTTTCCCCTTCAGCAAAGCAGCAAGCACCAGTGTGACAGCCCCTCAGCACCAACCCACCTGTAAAAGCAAAGGGGCAAAGAGCACCAACCTTTACAAGTGGCACACACCATCCTTGTGTAGAAGCTGTGCATGAGGGTACAACGAATGGGAGTGTATCCCGACAGCCTGGCTAGTGCTCATCTCCTTACTCCTTCGCAATGTGTCCCCGTACAAGTGATCCAAACCAGCTGAACTACCTGTGTCAAGGTCCTGCCACCTCTCAGCTCGGGGACATGCAGCTGCACCCACAGGGAATGGCTGGGGGTTAGTGCTGGAGAGCTTTCCAAAACAAACACTTTGACTAATGCTGTGTAGGGTTTCTGCAGCATTAGGAGGTATTTATGAAAGAAAATAAGTGACAGACATCTTGCCTGAATTGATACGTCATCTCTTTTTATCACAGTGGAGAAAGGTGTTGTTCAAGGAGATTTGGGGTGTTTTTTTTAAGTAACCCTCTTTCAAGTAGCTTTGTCAGGTGAAAATTTAACACTCGCTTAGCATAGCAGGCATGAAACAGCCCCTTTGGGAAAGGCAGATGCTGATACAACAGGCTGCCACCTCCCTTGTCTTGCAGTTTCACTTTATTTCTGGGAGGGTTAACTCAGCTGCAGCCCAAAACAGAACTATGTTAATGCTCTTCATAACTAACCTGAGCACAGACTGCTCAGATGCACAGGACCAGCTCTGTGCTCTTGATGTCATCCTCCTACAGACGTGAATTACCCAGAGACCATCTGCGGGGTATTCCAGTCGCAGTTCAGTTTCTCACCCTGAGCTTTTCCTTCCCAATGCTGCACATCTTCCTCAGTGCTAGAGTGTGAGAAGATTAAGGCTGTAGAGACATGGACCAAGCAGATGGATGCTCCATCTCTGGAAGTGTTCAAGGCCAAGCCGGGTGGGGCTTTGAGCAACCCCACGGAAGCTGTCCCTGCCCATGGCAGAGGTTTCAATTAGACAGTCTTTAAGGTCTCTTCCAACCCAAACAAATCTGTGATTCTATAACTTCCTTGACCAGACACTACATTACATGCAAAGCACAAATTCAAGAACTTTAACATCCCAATTTGGTAGTCAGGATGAAGAAATAATGACAGTGTTGAACACCCCAGTTTCATCATCCAAGAGACTGAGTAGGACCATCCAGACCCACAAGGCCCTTTTGAGACCCGGAGCT
Organism: Upupa epops; assembly: GCA_013397515.1. NCBI lineage: Eukaryota > Metazoa > Chordata > Aves > Bucerotiformes > Upupidae > Upupa > Upupa epops. Next base: position 34,059 of record VZRI01011272.1, read on the forward strand.
GTGCATAGATCTGAGTAACAAAACATCCCTACCCAAAGAGTACCAAAGCCCAGAATGCATAATACTGATGTCACAAGGCTATTCATAGCCAGATGAAAACACAGCCAGCTGGAAAGGCCGTTCGCCTCTGCCATACCTCTTCATCACATATCCTGGCACAATGTAAGGAAATAAACTCCTTTTGTTTTACAATTTACAGACTCTTCCCAATACCCTTTCAGTCAAGGCAGCTTTTGTAGGGCAGGTCAAAGCTAAGAGCAGCTTTGTGCTAAGAATGATGGATGTGCTCCTGGCACCCACTGCAGCTCTCAGCACACACTGTAGTTAACAGTATCAGAAAGTCTTAGAGCCAAAACTGTCATACCTGTATGGAGTCTGGGACCAGCCTTTTGCCTCTCCCTGTCTCACAGTGGGGGATCCAACTTCGCTGTTTCTTCTGCTGGGAAGCTGCAAACCAACAGGGCTGCTGCAGAAGAGGGCAGCCAGCTGTGTGAGTGTTAGCACTGTGGCAACTCAGCTGATATAAGTGCTGCCTTTTACACTTGGACAGGTCCTCAGGGTGCAGTACCAGATAGGAACGGTATTGCACAAGCCTACAGACATCACTCCTCAAGTATCAAATTGCTGCCAGCGTAACCTTCACAGGGAAATGCAGGTGCTCCTAAGGCACAGACTGCACAGCAGACACCCTGACCCCAGTACATTCTGCTTGTGGCTGCACTCACACCAGTGACCTTCTTCCTCCCTGTGTGCTCACATTTCCCTTCTCACTGTCATGCAATAAATAAATAAAATACCTGCCTTTTGGTTAGCCATTGCAAGGTGAAGCTCCACAGCACCATGAGTGAGTGCTCTTCCAAAAAGCATGGCTTTTTCACAGTTCACAACATACTGCTTGTAGCTGTAGACTGTCTGGTGCACTGTAGACCTAGAGCAGGTGCAGGCTACAAGAACAGAGGATGTATTTTGCACAATCATTTTCTGAGAAGCTGTCCCACTAAAAGTGCTGTGGTTGCACTGTTTGCATTGTTACTGTGTTGAACTTTTCCCAGTGAAAGGAGAGAAAAGAGCTCTACTACTCCTCCTAAGCCTCTAAGTCATGGCCTTCAGATGAGAGACAGCTGATAAGATAAAGAATTTCAAACAAAGCAGGCAGTCGTGGTCTCCCAGAGCAGCCCACATAGGAACACATCTGTTACCATCACACAGTAAATGTCAAGGCCAAATTCCAGCATCGCCAGGCTGCTTGGTCTCACCTACCTCCAACTGTGCAAATTCCTTGAGTTCAACTAATGCAGGTTTTTACTTTACACAGGTTTTCCTCTGTTCAGTGAGGGCTGTACATGACGTGATGTACCATTCCCACCTCAGACACAGCACTGAGCTCTGGTGTTAGCTGATACACAGACTAGGCTGAAGGCTAGCAGCTCTGACCCTAGTTGTGGGTCTTCACTCTGATGTGCACCCCAGAAGCATCCCAGTGCTCAGTTCACCATGAGCCCAGCCTTGGGTAGTTTCTCTCATTTTAGCTGCAGCCTCCCATCACACTTTCCAATAACAAGCAGCATGATAGAGAAACTCAGTGGTTTTATTAAAATCTCTTTCCTCCTCCTCCCCCGAGCAGCTTTAGTGAAGGACATCCATTGATAACACACGGCCCCAAGATGCTCTGAGGCACCCAAGAATTGCAGGAATTCATCACAGCAAGGAGGTCTCTTGAGAGCAGCCAGCAGAAGATATTTTAGAACAACAATGCAATTCTAAGCCCAAACCCAGTGAACTTGCCTCCCCAGTGCAAGTGGGGAATGCATAACTGAAGAAGTGCTCCACTGGATGTGTTAGAAGCAAGTGAACTCAGCTTATGTGCCTTCAGCTGCCCCTGTAGAAGGTTATGAGACTTACATTACAGACCTGTCTGTCCAAGTTTCCATTCCCTTCAGTAAAAATTGAAGCATAAGGAGTTTTCTCCCTTTAACACAGTTTTAGCCAACACAATGTAACTGTCACACAAGAGGTTACCTACACAGAACTTGACCCAGCTCCTTCCAGCAAGGATCTGCAGGGGTGGAATTTGCATTGCAGACAATTTACTTCCTTGTATCTATTTTTAATTACATGAACCATCCTCCAGCTACCAGCTAGGGTAAACACAACCATTAAGGCCTTCTACTGGTAATAAAGTGATAATCCAATGCTGTAGTTCAAATATTTGAGGCTCCCGTTTATTTCATAGGTGGGCACTATTTGCAGATCTTTCAGGATGTAGTTCATTTTAATTCTGCAGTTTGCCAGAACACAAACAAACAAGCACAGCCACCTAGCATACCACAAAATCCTCCAATACCCACTGAACAAGGATGCCGCGGCCCAGCTGCAAGACAGAATGCCAGTAGTTCAGAGACTTTGCTGTTTTCCATTGGGAAAATGCTAGCAGTGAGTTTAGATACCACGTGGCTTGAAGGTTACTCCTAAAAGCATCTTCTCAGCAGTTCCACTTGAAAAGGCAACAGCAAATACAAATACGGTAGATAGAAGTGAGAAAACAGCAGCTTAAATCCAGACCCCAGAAGGCACAGGTTATGTATTTAGAGGAACACTCGCCCTGTCACCACTCATCATAGAATCATCTAGTCCAATCATCTAGTCCAATCCCTCTTCACAGATGAACAACCAGACCAGGTCCAGGTGGGTTTAAAATGTCTCCAGAGAAGGAGACTCCACAAACCCCCCAGGCAGTCCCCTCCAGCGCCCCATCACCCTCCCTGGGAAGAAGTTATAGAATCAGTCAGAGTTGGAAAGGACCACAGGATCATCCAGTTCCAAACCCCCTACCATGGGCAGGGACACCCCACCCTAGATCAGGCTGGCCAGAGCCTCATCCAGCCCGGCCTTAAACACCTTCAGGGAGAAGGCTCCAACCACCTCCCCGGGTAACCCGTTCCAGGTTCTCATCATTCTCACAGTGAAGAACTTCCTCCTCACATCAAGTCCAAATCTACTCATCTCCAGCTTT
>VZRI01011274.1:168-12884 GCA_013397515.1 Upupa epops
GAGAAGGAGACTCCACAACCCCCCTGAGCAGCCTGTTCCAATGCTCTAGTACCCTCCCTGGGAAGAAGTTCCTTCTGATATTTATAAGGAACCTCCTCTGTTACAGCTTGCACCCACTGTCCCTTGTTCTGTCACAAGATGACCTTAAGAAGGGTCTAGCTCAGCAATGCCCAGTACTGGAGAAGATTTACATCCCTATCCCTGCTGGCCACCCTATTCCTGATATATGCCAGGATGCCATTGGCCTTTTGTGCCACCTGGGCAACTTGCTGGCTCATATTTAGCCAGTTGTCGACCAGTACTGCCAGATGCCTCTCTGCCAGGCCACTCTCCAACCATTCATCCCCTAGGCTGTGGCTCTGCTGGGGGTGATTATGGCCAAAATGGACCTCCCTAAGTTCGATGTGGGCGTTGTAGAACAATTTTGAAATGAGTACATAATAATACATTGGCTTTTTTCCAATAAAATCACTCCAGGGTCAGCTCATCGAGCAAGTGAATGGAAGTACGTTTTTTTACAAGTCCCCATTGCCCTTGATTAAAATGAAGAAGGAACCCCACTTACTATGGACAGAAGCAGTGCATTTAGTTACTTCTATTGGAAAACATTAACAGAGATAAATAAATTACAAAACACCTGAGCCATGTTCAGCAGTTTAAGCAAGACTGATGCCCAAAAGCACACAAGGAAAACTGACCTTCTGTTTTCTTTCCTTCAAACTTGTATGTGAAAAGCAGGAATACACTAAAGGAGCTCAAGGATTTCTGCTGAGGTACACACCTTTGCAAGAGCAGTAGATATTAAATAGAGTTTCAGGGAGTTTCTTTTACACAAGTGCAGAGAGCTCATGAGTTCTCACTTCCAAACCTACAGAGACAATAAGATAGTGATATCTGATGCGATTTTTAAATTACACATGAGCACCTGCCATGACGTACATGCTAGCTGAAGGATACATGAGAAGAAGATGCTAAACTGTCTGCACTTCCATATAGTGAGGATGCTTAGAAAAGACATGCAGGAAGGGCTAAAGATTATAGACAAGAAAGGTAGAGAACTTCTTTTGCCCAGTCCAAGTGTTCATTAGCTTTCTGAGTTCAATAGCAGAATAAATTATCATGCCAATTTGTATATTTCTTTACTCGTAATGCAGTAGGACCTCATTATCCCATTGAATTAATACCGATTCATTGGACTGCACTGCATAAGATCAAAACAGCAATGAAATATAGATATTTTTACCTGATACACCAAGAAGTTTTATTTCTACCCCCATATATTTGCTAATTTGAGGAATGATTTCTTATACACATGAAGGTAGAAAGCCTGAAGACATACAAATCCTTTTTCCACAGTTTCTAGCATCACAGCTATTAACAAAAGCTGAAGTATTTAATGTGGAAGACTAACGTGAAATTGATATCATCTTTTTAACAAGGGCATAATTAAAATAGCAAAATTTTCTGGTTTATCTTCAAAACAGGAATAGGCAAATAGGTACCATCACGCCATAGCACTGGACAGCTGGTTTTATTGATAAACGAACAATTGCACAGACAGGTTTTCTGTGTGAACATCCCCTAATCCCTCAGCACACACATGTCCTTCAAAGATGAAGATTATTTTGAAAATCTAATGTTTCACGTACAAGATTTCCATGATTACATGAAACACTCCCTCAATGTCTGTCATTTACAACCAGTGAGTCACAGAAACTGTCTTGGTTTTTGTTCAAGCTGATCCCAAACCATGTGAGTAAATAAGAATCGGTACCCTTCACCTATCTGTCTATATACCCTCAAAGGAAACTTAAAACAATGAACTGCTGTTTTAGGACTTGGGTCAGGGCAGGGCATTTCAAAGTAAAATAATTATTAAGTCATAAACTACCTCAGAGTGAAAAGACATTTTAGGATTGATAACATATGGCAACTTTCCTTATTTTATTCCTAGATAAATAAATCCATTTGGAATGGAAACAAGCAAAATTATTAATACTTAAACCCAACAAAGTTTATCTTTCTTCTCAAAGTAATTATTTATAGACATTATCATTATTTTCATCAAAAAAGCACATACAATTCTATTTAGCTTATCAACGAAATCAGAAGGGAAGTCTTATTGAAGGACTAACTCTCCTTAATGCCCTTATTCTCCCTTCATTATGCCATCGATGTCCCATGACAACAACATTAATTTGACACGGATGAGTTATGACCCAAGAACTCTCAAGAAGCCTAAGGCAGGGTTTTCTACTTTGGGTATTGGGACCAGAAAGACCATGCATAAAAAAGCGGTGTAGTTGAAGGAGCAATTAAGCTACAGGTTGTGTTGCTGTAAGCAGTTAACCAGAGGTGTCTAATAAATTATTTGATTATAGAACATCCGAGAGTTTTGACATCAATTGTAACCATGCATAAAGCTAAGAGTCAATGACTTTGTATTTTGCTTGATTCTTCTGGGCACTCATTACTGTACCATGGAAATCCAGCACTGTTGGGGTTTTCATACAAATCGTAAGCAAGTTCACAGCACCTCAAAACAATGAACCAATACAATACAACAGTCCTGAGAAAGAAGTGGGAAACCGTTGCTGCTAAGCAGACCTGTTCAAGGCTGTTCAAACACAGAGCAGAAAAGAATAAGGGAGCAGATTGCTGAGAGAGTTGAAGTTGTTCAGCTGAGGAAGAGGTGACTCCAGGAGGATCTTAGAGTGACCATCCAAAACCAGAAAGGGGCCTATAAGGAGGCTATGAAACTGCTGTTCACAAGGACAAGAAATGATAGGATGAGGGGTAATGGTTTTAAATTGGAAAAGGGTAGATTTAGTCTGAGCATCAGGAAAAAACTCTTAATCTGATGGTGGTGGATCACTGGAACAGGTTGTCTAGAGAGGTGGTGGAGGCACCATCCCTGGAGACATTCAAGGTCAGGCTTGATAGGACTCTGAACAATCTATTTTAGTTAGAGATGTATTTGCTTGTTGTAGGGCAGTTGGACTGGATGACCTTTAGAAGATCTTTACAAACCAATACAGTTTTTGATTGTATGAAAAGTGATGTTTTGAGACATTATATGTGTATACATATGATGAAATTCTACAGAACACAATTCAGTAGAGATATCCAATGAATTCCTGAACTAGAAGCCTGAGATACATACACACACACACACACACACATGTATTTATTGGTACAATCCCACAGTAACATACACCCTTTCTTCTGGCACTTGCACCACTTCACTCAGTGGTTCTCCATCATATCTACATGTACCTCCTCATGTTTAGGACCTGTAGCTATGGGCACTCTATTTCCCAGTCCCACATTGACTCAGTACTATTCCGCCTTCTTACAAAGTAAAGGGAAATTTACTCTGATGGGAAAGCCAGATTACAAGGTCTTACAAGAACTTGAATTTAAAAAACAATAAAATCACTGCAAAACAAACTTCACAACCACTGCAAATCTGAACCACCCCTTGATCACATCCATTTCCTAAAATAATACTGGCACAGTATCATCCTCACTGGGGAGAGCCACCCTCTCACGTGACCATGAAGAACCATGGACAGCTGTATTTGTTTTATGACTAAAAGGTTGAGCACTCCAGCGAGGACCCAGAAACTGTCAGGACGACTCAGAGGGTCATCACACATCACATGCAGCAAAGCAGTGAATCAAGCACATCTCAAAAAAACTTTAGAGAGCAATTCATATACTATTACAGAGAAGATTATGAATAACAAATAGGTGATTGTAAATTCAGTTCTCCATGGATAATACATACACAAAAAATGCTAATTTTCCAGGTTCAATTATTCACAACAAATGAGTCAATCAACCCTCTTCCCTCACAGACTACTATTTCTGGAAGCTATTTATAAGTGAGATAAAATTGATGGGCTCGTATCATCTATTTCTGTGCAAGAGGGAAGTGTACGATAATCCCCTTTCTATTTCATTTATTAAGGCGTTCCATGAACGTGAATGGCAGCAATGAACACAAGAATCAGCTGTAATTGATACTGCAGAGAGCTAAATTGCAAGCTGGTGTATTTGGCTTACATTACAAATTTCAGTAGCTCAGACAAGGCACTTAATAATAGAATACCTCGTTTGTTAGGCAGTGCGGCCAACAGAACTCTGAACAAACAGCCCATTTCAAACTTCTGTTACTGACATGTAAAATACCAGTGGTACAGGGACTATTCCTAAAATCAAAGTATCTGGAATTGTCTAAAGCAGCTACCTCTCCTGCAAAACAAGGCAATTCACAGATAGGTGCTCTTCCTTGACTTCCTAGCCACCTGTATTTCCCCCAGCCATATGATGTCCTCCTACTTAGAGTGACTTTGTTTTGCTGAGTATTAGACAGAAAAAATACAGCTGACTTTCTTCTCTCTCTGTTCCACAGAGAACATCACTGTGAGAATGGTGAGGGGCCTGGAATGTGTTGCCCAAGGAGGTGGTTGGGGCCCCGTCCCTGGAGGTGTTTAAGGCTGGGCTGGATGAGGTTCTGGCCAGCCTGCTCTAGGGTGGGATGTCTCTGCCCATGGCAGGGGTTTGAGACTGGATGATCCTGTGGTCCCTTCCAACCCTGACTGATTCTATAACTTCTTCCCAGGAAGGGTGAGGGGGCACTGGAGGGGGCTGCCCAGGGGGTTTGTGTAGTCTCCTTTTGTGGAGAAGTTTTAAACCCACCTGGACCTGTTTGGGGTGTCCTGCTGTGGCAGGGGGATTGGACTAGATGATCTTTCTAGGTGCCTTCCAATCCCTGATGATTCTATGATTCTATGTCAGCAGGGATAACAAAACAGCTAAAACAGAGGCAGCCACCAAGTCTCCCTTCTCAGCAGAACAGCTGTATCTCTGACTCATTTCCAGAAGTAAACCAAGTCCTGATAAAAGGACTTTTCTGCTGAAAGAAGGATCAACGCTTGCATACAGGTTCTGCAGAACTTTGCTGAACTGAGATATCAAAACCACCTCTGCCTAACATCGACCCAAGATCCAGAATTGTCACACACACCCTGTTGACAACTATAGTCCTGTCAGAATCAAGAAGATAATTCAGCAATAGTATTTTACAGACAGTTGCTACCTTAACAACTTGATGCAGGTTAAGAAATTGAGAGCCACCATAGACATTTTTTTTCCCAGATACAATTTAAAGGTTAAACCAGACAAGTTCTCTAAAGAGTGATCTAATTATATCCAAAGGCTCAGCTCAGGAGACTTTGTGTTGTATGAGCAAAGTAGACACTGCTCAACATTGCTCCCATCAATGACAGCTGAGCCTCCCAGAAGGCTACAGACACTTGCACATGGATCCTAGCTACCTCATTTCCCAATGTAACATCCCAATTAACTTACAAAAGGGATTATCCATACAAATTCTCACCAAAATTAATGTGGCCAAATGTCTTTCCTGGCTTTGCAGAATTGAACCCTCATTTACATGTGGCTGAGGTCATCTCTCCCCACTCCCCAGCACCATCTCTGGAAAAGGTGTATTTAACCCCAGCTGAAGAAAGTGACAGCAGCTTAGGAAAGAAAATGTTAAGTATTATGCAAAAAATAGAGTTTGAACTAATCTAAAATAAATGAAATGCCTTTGAAAACAAAATTGGCCTAATATTTTCAATGCTGATTCACACAGAGACAACAAAGAGAACACAGAGTCAACTAAAATCAAATGAAATTTGAAATTGCTTCCAGAGTTGGTGCTAAAAAGAAAGCACACTCAAGGGTCTACTATGCTGCATTCTCGCAAGGCATAAACAGGGTCTGCAATAAACTGCTTGATGCTGTCTTGCTGGTCATAAAGCTATGAAAAAAAAAAGGGATATGCCATTTTTTATAATGCTTCAGGGTCCAATGCAATATAAATTATATCTGGCTTTCTGGCAATATAGCTTCAGGTGCAGATTCTAGTAACTTGGAGCTTTATATACAGCGTTGCAATACAAGAAGTAAACATATTTTTTTGCTGTATTGAACCATTAGGTAGCTACAGCTTTTCTCAAAGGAGAACGTAAGTGACAAGCATTCTAAACCCCAGTGAAAGTCTAAATCACTAACAAAAAGACCAAGATCAGATATCCTCGATTTGACATTCCCAGTGCTAAGATGTATTTTTATTCCTTTTATACTTAAAAGAAACATTATCTTCTCTAAAAAGAAAATACTAAAATTACTTAGTTTTCAGCCAAATGCAAGAATACCAAGACAACTCCACTAATCAAATGTCTGCTGCTTCTCAGAGCTACCCAAAGACTAAAAATATTCTTACCTTCTGAAGAGATCTGAAGAATTTCATGCACTTTATCTGGAATAAAATTAATTAATTCTTTCCACTATATTAAACTTACTCCCACTTATTACAATAATTGATAGTTCTGCTTCTCTACTCCAGACTTGTTTTTGAAGAATTTCTCAATTGAAAAGACAGTGTCTATCTGCCATTAGCTTACCGAAGAATTCAGCTCCTCAGTGCATTCTTTCAAATCTTCCACCTTCACAGTGCTTCCAACGTCCTCCCTTTCCTAATCAACATGATCACTTCCACCTTACAGAGGATTGACAGGTGAGCATCATCTCCAGTTCCACATCATTTTAGCTCTTTAAAAGACCTTATCACTCCCTTTCACAGAGCAGGTCTGCTAGACAAGTTTTTCCTATCAAGGCAAAAGCTGAAGCTTTAATCCAGATACTCGTTACTGTGGTGCAAGATGAGTTCAGCATCTTTCTTCATGTCTTTGATGAATTCAGCCCAGCTACTTCAAAACGATTTGTAAAATATTATCTTAGATCATTGCTTTGAAGATGTTTCCATTCTCATTGCTTCCTTGTGAGCAGTTCCTTGTGTTACCACAGCGTGTCTATATTCCCTGGTGTATCACACTGTCTGCACCTCCGTACCAGTAGACGTTATTCAAGTCCACACTGCCTCCTTCCTTCCATTCTCATTAACTCTATCTTTTAGCAACATATTATGACTTTTGATCTTCAGCCTCCTTTTTTCTACTTACACACTCATCACTGTTGGAGGGACTTCTTCACAAGCTGACACAAGAATCTTTTTTCAAATGCTCAACACCTTTTCACCTTGACAACTATGTACAGACAGTGAGTGAGGTTTGAGGCTACATAGGGTAACATTGTGTTCCTCGGCACTGTTAGTTCTGATGATTAATTCTTACCTCATTGGGACATTATTTTCTCAGGAGGATGGCATGCGTTGGCTTTTTAAGCTTCACATCTGTAGCATTCCTAACCCAAATCAGTCATGTTCCTAGATAATAATGTAAAACAAATAAGGAACAGTAATAAACTGAATTTCCTGAGTTTGTAATGCATTATTTTAAAACAACTACTTATAGGAACTTTCACTTGAAAAAATAATGTAGAGATGTTCCCAAACCTGAACCTATTTAACACAGGTTTTGCGTTAAATCTTGATGTGTAGGGAATTCCAGCTAAGTTACACATAAGAGCTTTCCAATTAATGCAACTGTCTTGCCTGGGCAACATACATTCAATTTTATCAAAAATATACATAATAAATAATAGTAAATAATGAGAACATTACTAAAAAGGTCTTCTCAACAGATTTGGGTTAAAGGCAAATGATTTGAAAACAAGTTACTGAGGCAATCTTCAATCACAGTGACTACTATCAGCCATAAACATACAGGACCCTCTAACTACCCAGGGTAATAAGTCTTGTATATTATTGCTGGGAATTCGTTCAAAGCCCAAATCATTTTTAGTTTGCAGAGCTCTCCAATTTATTTTCCATGGTTGGGAGGAATCTACTACTAAACTAAAACCACAGTTTTATCCCCCATTATCTCTGCACATAAAGAGTCACAGAGCTTCAGGCTAGAATTAACATGAGATAGGCTATTATAACTGCAGGAACATTTAGCAGTCCCTGTTGACTTTGCAGTTTGTAATAACAAATAACCTCTCCATAATCTCTTGCTCCTTTTTTTAAACTTGATGCCTTGAGGAATTTTTGAAGCTTGTGATAAAATGCTGACGGTATTTACCTATTTTTGGTTACTAGCCTGGCTTTCCTTTTCTCCTTGGACAAAGTCATTTAAAGATGTGGTACTTGAAAACAAATACTTTAACAAGTATAACCCTTAATTTCATGAATGCCCTACAGAAATATGATGTCCTACTGCATTTGATTACTGAAGCAAAACTAAATCTGCTTGTAAAAAGACACTATTTTATAATGAAGTGCTCACTCTTTCACCAAGGAAGAACCTTGCAATCAGATGTGAAGGTTATAAAAGACGCAGCGTGCAACTCAAAAGTATCTTATCACCAACAAAGGTAATTAAAACCAGGTTTCTGTTAGGACGACTTAGACATTTAGAGGCTTTCACAAACCACTGAACTTCACGATCATAATGAAGTACAAGTACTTTGCACCACATAGTAAGAAAATGATGAATGTGACTGAAAATAAAGTACAATCTGGCATATATAGTGTATATATATATATAGTATATGTATATAGATATATATGTATATAGAGAAAGAAAATTTCAGTCTCCATAGATGTCACACAGTCCTCACAAGAACAAATTAAATCAAATGAAGCTGCCATACCTTAATGAGTATTTCCCTCTATCCTTTACTCTCATATGCTGCAAAGTATAGAGGAGCAGTGGGCTGCTGCAAATTGATCTTTTTCAGACAGAGAAAGGAAGTAACAATGAATTTATTCGTAAGGCCAACAATATACGCTCTCTGCTTTGTATACATGCCAAATTCAACTTCAATTTTGAATAGATGAGAAGGAAAATATTCTCTTGTATTTTAGACTGAACACACTCCTCAATATTTTCTAGTACTAATTAAAATATTTTTTAAAAATTAAGATATTTAGAAATAAGAACTATTTCCAAGTAGATAACCCACTGAGTGTTCTGTAGCTCACCGAACTGGTTCCTATTACAACTTCATTTATTTTAGCATTCTCCTTACTTGACAGCAACTCACTATCGCCGTTATTTGTAGAAAGTTAAACAGTTATGCCTTACAAAAATCTATCTTGGAATTTTACTTTCAGTGTTTCTATGGGTTATTTCATACCTAGATATTTTACACCTATTTGCTAGATGTAACTCCTTTCCTCCTATGAAGTAGGTATTTTTCTCTTCTTGTGAGGTTTACCTAAAAGTTGTAGCAAGTTGTCTAATCTGCTGAATTTCAGAACCACAGTACTAGAGAGGAACCTCCAGCACCCTAAAGCTGCACCATTTTCACTGCTTTTCTCCATCTTCTTTAACCTCTCCTCTAAAGTCTTGCTTAATTTATTCCTTTTGTTTCTATGCCTTTATTCTTCTTCAGAAATCTACACACACCATTTTTGATGGATACCAATCCTTCCATTCCTCTTTCAGCTTCACCTTCTTCCTGGTGTCTCACGCTGTACCCACAGGGTGCATTGTCAGCACATCTCTACCCTTGAGACCACACTCCAATTTTCAAATACATTACTACTAAATGCAATAAAGGATGAGATCATGATGCATGTGGACTTCAGCAGAGACGTCTGCTTAAGCATAGTCATAACATTTAGCCTGTGCCTCAGCAGAAGCCTACTCAGGAAAGAAACTCAAGCGTTTCAACAGCCTGAGCTTCTATAAGGTCTGCAATTCTCCTCCTACCTTAGCCTAACTTTATATGAAAATGTGTGAGATCACATAGCCTTTGGAGCATGATTTCCACAAACTCTTACGCATGTAAGTGCTGTACAATTTGATTTCAGTGGAGTTACTCCAGGAAAAAAGTAAAGCATTAGGAAGACCTTGCAGGATCTGGAAGATGACCGATTCTGCAAAGACAAGACTTCATAACCTTATTTCACGTGCTAAGCGCCACGCGTTTCATATAACAACACACTTATACCAGTCTTTGATCATTTATCTCATTCAGGCTTTTGTCATTTTAAACTTATCCTGTTCATTCCTTACTACACATGGCCTCGTTTAATTTCCTTGTATCCACAGATGAGAAATTAGACAGGCCCAGAATAGATCAAACAGAATACTGAATTTGGGTCATTATCCACAAAGTATCGCAAGCCAGGCTGCCTTAACTTGTCAGGGACAGTTGACTTGCAGTGTTTTCCCCTTTAGGGATACTAAAGACAAGTAACTTTGACTAGACCAGCTGACATAGCTAGAATGCTTGAAAAGATTTGAAGAATCTTTTCTTCAAAACTCACATGCCTGAAAGATCACCCCTACTTTATCTCCTGAGGATGTATCGGGAAGTTTTTATCCAAATCATCAACTTTATCTAAAAGTCAACAGCACCTAAAAGTGCCAATTTGCAAAGGTCTCTTCATCACAACTATTTCATCTCAGCAACTGAATGTATTTAGCTTTAATCAGATTGAACCTAGTCACCTGTTTTAAATTAACAACATGCTTAGGCACTCCACTGGACCAAAGCTAGAGCAACTTGTATCTGCAGCTTTCTAAACAATCGCACCACCTTTTTCCAAGTACAGCTCTGCAACACCGACCATTTTGCTTGCTGTTAATCTGCTTTTATTATTCAAATTAATATTTCATACCTTGATTTGAATGCATTCTGCTTCAAATTAATACAGGAATTGCATCAGCCTTTTGAAGCGTTTTTCTGTCCCACTTTATTCAACATCTAACAAAAAGAAAACACACACGTTCCTGCTTTGGTTTCTAGTGCTACTTGCATACAGTCACTAAGGAAATGTTATTTTTACATCTGGTTGATTTATAAAGTTTGTCTAGAGCATAAAGGACTAAGATACTCTTTTTACATTTTGATTTGCAAATAGATCTTCAAACAGAACATTGAGAAATTAAAAGAAAGAAGTTTAAGCATTAGGGTTTCAAAACATAAACTCAAGGCCTTCTCTTACCCTATTGCCACTACTAAATCAAGTGTGCAATAACTTTGCAGCATTCAGGCTTAAGAAGGACATTGAGGTGCTGGAGTGGGTGCAGAGAAGTGCAACAGGGCTGGGGAGAGGTCTGGAAAACAGGGCTTATAAGGACTGGCTGAGAGAACAAGGATTATTTAGTCTAGAGAAGAGGAGGCTGAGATGAAACCTTATTGCTCTGTATAGCTACCTCAAAGGAGGTTGTAGCAAGGCTGGTGCTGGTCTCCTCTCCCAAATTACTAATGATAGGATGAAGGGAAATGGTCTCAGGCTGCATCAGTGGAGGTTTAGATTAGACATTAGGAAGAAGTTCTTTCCTGAGAGAGTGGTTGGGCACTGGAAAAGTCTGCCCAGGGAGGTGGTAAAGTCACCATCCCTGGAGGGGTTTAAAAGACGAGTAGATAGAGCACTTGAGGCCATGGTCTCTAGGAGTTAGGGTTGGACTTGCTGATCCTGGAGGTCCTTTCAAGCCATGATGATTCTATAACTCCACGATTCCATGATTCTATAGTATAAAAATATAGGCAAGCCACGGCTCAGGCGTACTTTGTTTATTGCAACCATGAGGCCTATTAGGGACATCTTTGTTTACCTCATCACAAGTAAACATTCAGGAAGAAATATTGTAGAAAAAATGTTGTTCTGGATTCGTTGCTAATTAGCACAATTTTAAGAGTTGCCCATAATGGAACTGCTCAACCTCTTCCTCAACAGAAGTGGGGGACTGAATCTCAGTTACAAATGCTCTCCTCCCCTTCATCTGTGTGTTTTCACTTGCTACTTGTAATAAATTCTGTATTTCTAGAAAAATCAAGAAATACTGACACCAAATAAATAGTTTGTACCTTCCAATGCCCACATACATCCTAACATTGCTATTATAATATTCTAATAGATTGGCTTTCCACACAAGGTTATAAAAGTGTGGTTTATTAGGGTACTGCTGCCATAAACTTGCAATTCTTCTTCAGGTTAAATTTATATCTAGCTATCAAAATACATTGCTACGTTTCAATAGTGTGTTGCAAATTAACATAACCTCCCAATCCTTAGAGTCAGTGAAATAAAAAATAAAATAATCTAGCTACTGTTCAAACAAACAGCTTTATAATTTCTTCTGTAGCTCCTTTTTCTATTTGCTAAGGTCAAGATGTGTACATGGGTAATTGCCAATGAGGAAGCCACAACTGTGCCATAAAACAGGTTATTAAAAATTAAGGATTGTAATTACACACCGAAAACCAGTAATATTCTCCTTCCTTTCTCCATGCTCTCTAAATCTTCTCACTGTGGTAGCTGGTATTCTCAGACAAAGGCTTTTCCTAAAAAAAATAATGCGTTAGTCTGGATGTTAGGAAGAATTTCTTTATTGAAAGGGTCGTCGGCACTGGAACAGGCTGCCCAGGGCAGTGGTGGAGGCATCATCCCTGGTGGTATTTAACTGGCGTGTGGACCTGGTGCTTAGGAGCATGATTTAGTGGTGACCTGGCAGTGCCGGGTCAAAGGTTCGACTTGATGATCGTGAAGGTCTCTTCCAGCCAGAGATTTCTGTGATTATCAGCTCCCCGGGGGCGACAGCAGCTCGGGATGAGGGGCCAGAGCTGGAATGCTCCTTAAGCCCCAGCGTCGAGGCGCTGCCGCTGCTCTGTCCTGTCCCGGCGGTGCCACCCCCGCGGGGGCAGAGGCGGTCCGGCTGATGCGTGACCCGAGACCAAGCCGATACCAGCAACCAGATTATCCCCCGCTCCAGCAGCCGCCTCCG
>VZRI01011275.1:0-30624 GCA_013397515.1 Upupa epops
AGCTGGTAAGCTGAGGAGAAGGGGAGCAGCCTCAACTTCTTTGTTTGGAGTAGAGAACAAAGGGGAAGGAGAGATGATGGCTGTTGGGTTAGAAGCAGCTGGTCACTCCTGTCCACTGCCAGTCTGCACCCACGAAGCGGTCAATTTAAGCTCAGGGGGAGCTGGCTGACACGAGCAAAGAATCTTTCTTCCTGTGGCAATGAATCGTGTCCCGA
This sequence comes from Upupa epops, assembly GCA_013397515.1. Taxonomy (NCBI): domain Eukaryota; kingdom Metazoa; phylum Chordata; class Aves; order Bucerotiformes; family Upupidae; genus Upupa; species Upupa epops. The sequence continues at coordinate 216 of VZRI01011275.1, forward strand.
TTTTCTCCCCCCCTCCCCTGTGTTCACTGGACTCACTTTGTACCAAACCCCTTAGCTGCGGCACCACCAGGCTGCAGATCCCAGGGCTCCAGGGATGAATTCACTGACCTTGACACAGAGACCTGAGAGTTTGTGTGCTCAGCAGCTGGGAAGGACTGGCTTCGCTGCGAGGCAGACAGCACTAACCCGGCCCACGGTGATCTGAGCTGCCTCTCAATCGACAACCCAACCCGGTGATGCTCTGCGCTCGCTCCCCGAGAGATTCAGCCTGCAGGAGCTCTTGCAGGCTGAGGGTCTGACTGCTGGGGGGGGGAGCTCGGTTAAAAACGCCTGGTGGGAACCGTTTCCCTGCAGCCAGAAACCCTAACCTAAACTATAGATACCCAGTCACCAAGCAGAGAGGCTGAAGCATCCAGACCAGAGCTCTACTCCGCTTTTGTGGGTTAACGACTCCCAGCTCTTTACTGTCGGAGCCCAGGCTTCCCTCCCCGGCAATAGTGGAGCCGGGCAGTCAGCATCTCAATGTAATCTGCACTACAATGCCCTATGTTAATGCGGAGAGCGACTTCAAACCCAGAACAACATGTTAATGGTGCCTCCCATATAACTCCGGGGCCTGACAATTAGTAGCCACTTTTATTAGCGGGGAAGTGCAGAAATACTCCCTGGCAAAACCTGGCCACCTTTGTTCTGCGGCTGAGGTGACTTCGGCAGCGCCGGCTCCCCCAGCCCCTTTTGTGAGGCTGCGAGTCAGTTGTAAACAGGGGGGCTACCCCCTGCCAAAGACACAGGACACCTCACTGTGCCGAAGCTGTATGGATTCAGCTACGAGCCACAGCTCCTCGCTGGCCACGCAGGGGCTTGACCCCCTGAAATGAGCGGCTGGCAGTGACGCTCTTTATCTGGGTGCCAACTGGGGTTAAACTCCTGGGTCTCGGGTACCAACCCGGACTAAGGGTGGTTTCATTGCTCGACACCATCAGCTTCAGGGAGACTCTTCCTGCCACCCCTCACCTGAGCCCCCGTTCTTGCTGGTTCGTGCGGTGTCACCGCTTCCCTTCTCACACATCTACCTCCCGCTTGGCCTCTGCTGGAGGATGCTGGCCGTGCTCGGTGCCAGACACACAGACCCAGCAGCCATTTCTCAAAGGATGAGATGAACCTGTTCTCCAGATTCCTCTACCTGCTATGAACTTACACTGCCTTTACACACACCCAGCTCTGCTGTTAACTAGGGGATTCAAGCCTCAACACCATCCTCTCATGCACCGCTCTGCATGAGTGAGAAGCATCCTCCAAAGACCCCCTTCCCAGCAATGCCTGCTGCTACGAGGCCTTGTCATGCTGCTGTAGGAGGGGGAGCTGCAGGAGGGGGGTGCTGCCTTTCAACTAAAAAGAGGAGACCTAAGGAAAGCATTTTGCACGCTGAGGGTGGTGAAACGCCCAAGCAGGGTGAGCGGGGAGGTGGGAGATGTCCCAGGTCAGACTCCACAGGAGTCTGGTTTGATGTGGGAGGCTGAGTGATGTGGGACGTGAGGTACAGTCCCTGTGAGTCCAGAGGAAGAGAACACAGGGCTGACCTGGAGCTCTTGGCCTCATTACTGTGATGAACCAGCACAGAGCTGAGAAGATCAGTGGTTTAGTTGAGGGAGTTGTGGGGTTCTCAAGTCAAAACACGGGGTTACTATTGGCAGACCGAGTTCCTAGTGCCTGACTGAGTGTGGCTGCGCTCTGACCAACCCCAAACGTCTCCCACATAGGTCTGAAGTCAGTCAAAGCCTCCACGCTCAGTACAGCACAGCAGGTGATGATGTAAAGTAAAGGAGGACCAACATACCAGCACTGGATGCTGCAGAGCCACCTCTTGAGGAGCTGGAAGCACAGGGTTGGTTTCTTGCGGGACTAAAGCGCTGGCCCTGGGTTTCTGATGCTCTGGACTGCAAGCAGCTCCAAGACCTCTCTGAAAAGGGATTAGAGTTACTTTCATGGACCAAACGTGAAGCTCTGCAGCATAATGCTGTGTGTGCACAGTGATCACCACACATTTCTGCTCACAGGCAATTCAGTTGGGTCTCTTCCTTCCTTAGAGCCTGTCTCCATAGCCAGCAGGATATCAAACCTCCTCCTCCTCCTCCCTGAAAACCAATGAGTAGCAAAAGGTAGCTGCAGCGCTCCTAAACGACCCCTCTGCTCTGAGCTGTGGGAGCTGTAGGTGCTGCAGTTCTACCCTCGAGTTGATGCCAGGACAGCTTCCTCTCCAGGTACCAAGGTTGGCACAAATGGCCCCGGATCCCTGGCAGGTAGATACCAGCCCTACTGTGTTTGAAGAGACCTGGCTTCAAAATAACGGCGGGATAGACTTCGGAAAGCACGCCTCCTGGTTGGCACAGCGGGTTCTTCTTCACATCAGAAGCAAACACCAGGATGTGATGTTCTGAATATTCACTGTCAGTATATTTGAGAGCTCACACCTCCTTCTGTGTGAATGTGTGATGACTGGAAGGACCGCGCCGCTCTGCATCACAGCTACAAAAGGAAACGGGGGCTGCAGACCTTACTGTTTATTATAGACAGGGTTTCTGCTTTCAGCTAGAGGACACCGGCCCTTCACTCCCAGGAACTCCCGTTACTCTCCCAGAAGCAGCCGTTGGGAAGGGCTTCCTGCAGCAGTGGCTGTGAGCTGGGGAATGGGCTGCTTCCAATCACTACCCAGAGAAAATGCACCCAGCGGTCTGTGACTCTGTTACCTTGGCCTCTCAGAAGCCCTCACCTGCTTCAGCAGCACTGTCCCTGCCTCTTCTTTCTAGGCAGAAGAGGAAATGCCTGTCCTCCCTCAGTTTCCTCCAGCGCTTTGAAGAGATGTTCTTTGAGCACCTCCGTCCTCCTCCTCTCCACACAGAATTGTTCAGAGTTGAGAGAAGCAGCTCTGCACTCTGCACACAGCTAAAGGGCATCAAACAGGGGAGTAGGGTACAGTAACACCCTCAGCCCTGAATGCATCTTTACCTCAGGACTTGGGGACACTGCCTGTTAGTCAGCACCGCCTCAGAGCCCCACAAGCAGTGATGGAAAGGAGCTTAGGGCTTTTGTTGCTGAAGAACCACCAAACATCCCTCAACTCAGTGGCAATGGCCCATGGCTTGAGAACCCTCTAAACCATTCACTGTGCTTCCTACTTGGTGCCTTTCAGGAAGATATTAGCTAAACGAGGGAAATTATCCATCTATTCAGCCAGGCAGCCAGGCAGCCACACATCCATCCACCTGCTCATCCAACCATCCACCCACCCATCCAGACCAGGGTCTGGGGCGGATGAAAACAGGAGTGGTTAGTAGATCAAGAGAGGTTCTCCTCCCCATGTACTCTGCCCTGGGGAGACCCTGTCTGGAATCCTGTGTCCATTTCTGGGCNCAGAGTCCTGGCAGGGGGCTGCCCAGGGGGGCTGTGGAGTCTCCTTCTCTGGAGCCGTTTCAAACCCTCCTGGGCTGTTCCTGTGCATCTCCACTGCTACTGAAGCCCTCCTGCTTTTCCACAAGTTTGTCCTTCAGGAGTCTGAAAGGGCTGTCAGGCCCTGGAGCAGCTGCCCAGGGAGGGGCTTGAGTCCCTCAGGGAGCTGTTGCCTTGGGGAGCAGAGCTTGGTGGTGCCAATAGGGCTGGGAAAAGGTTGGACCTGATGATCTTGGAGCTCTCTTCCAGCCCACACTGCTCTAGGGTTCTACCTGAAGAGACCCCCAAAGTGGGGAGGATGAGGGCTCCTGGGAAACAGGGAGTTAACAGGCCCCAGCAGTGCCAGGCTCTGTTGCCAGAGTAGGAAATAGCTTGCCCCTGCGCTCAATTTGCCTAATTGATTAGAAGCCTGATTGCAGCCCTGAAGGGCTGGATGCCCAGGGGGTGATGCATGCACAGAGTTTCCAAGGCACCCCTCAGGAAAGGGAGGTTCCTGGGCTGAGAAAGCATTTGCCACTGTGGATCAGCTCCTCCACAAGGTGCCAGCCCCCAGACTTGGCGAGAGGGGGTCACCAAGACAAATCCTAGCGCTACCCCTAACGCTACCTCCCGCAGGTCAGGTCGCCTTCATCCCACCCAGCAGATGCTCAGCCCCCTGCGGAGAGGCTCCCCAACAGGAGGGATGTTTCCTCGCTCACCCGAAGCTCCCCAGCCACAATCTGGGAGCAGCTTGCTCCTGCAGTCTTCTCTGCGCCCTCACTGCCCAGGAGTGAGGAGGGGAAGTGCCCAAGGCTTGGCAAGAGTCCCCAGGGGTCAGGAAGCAGCCCCAGAGCTCCCTAAGCAGCTCGGTGAAGCTGCCCTGTGGAGCCAGGGGCAGGAAGCAGTTTCCAGGACGGTAACCCAGCCCCAGTCTGGGCTCTGCCAGCCTGGCCTCATCACTATTACCATGATAAAGCCCAGCAGGCTTTTCTCTACTTCCCTTTGGCCCCTTCAGGCCCTCTACTTGCTCTTGACTTCTCTGAATTTCACTTTGATACCCTGACACCTCGCTTGTTCTCCCAGACAGATATCATTACCAGAGTTCAAACGCTTTTGAGGGGGGTGGGGGGTGAGGGAGTGAGGGGAAAGCTCTGGGAACAGAGGAGGTGAGGAGAGCCAGGAGCTAACAGAGATACAGGGTGAGGAGAGCTAGGAGCTAACAGAGATAGGGTGAGATCATCTAGGAGCTAACAGAGATACACGGTGAGGAGAGCTAGGAGCTAACAGAGAGCCAGGGTGAGGAGAGCCAGGAGCTAACAGAGAGCCAGGGTGAGGAGAGCCAGGAGCACTGGCCTCTCAAGATTGCTCAGGTCTTCTCTCCAATTCAGAGGGTTCAGAAAGCTGCAAGTGTGGGACACAACCAGCCCTCCGGCTGAAAGGGTGAGCCCAGCAGGATGAATGAGGGCTGCAGACTGAGGACTGTGCTCCCCTGCTCCCAGCGAGACCTCCCCATCCTTCCGTGGAGAGAGGACTCGACAGCAGCTCCAACTGTAAGCGAAGGAAGAGCCCACGTGAAGGCTCATTCCAAGCATCACCCCGTGAGGCTGCATGGGGGCTACAGTGCTGGCGTGGAGGAAAACCCCCTCTGCTCCTCCCCACACCTCCACCACCTGCTGGAACTGCTGGGCAACCCCTGAGTGAAGCAGAAGCTGCTCTCCTTAACTCGGGTGGGACACAGTGACCCCCAACATGGCTAGGACTGCAGGGTACCAGGACATCACACGCACTTATGGGACCCTGGTGAGAAGCAGGAGGTCACAGAACTCATTTCTTCTCTCCTGAGAGGGAAAGTGAGGGCAGCTGGGGTTCACCCAGGAGAACCATGACTGGGGTTAGAGGAGACCTTCACAAACCACCCGGGAGAACAACAGGTGGGAAAAGCAAGCCTGGCCTCAGCAGCAGAGGTCCTGCTGTTGGCTCTGATTTGAGAGCCAGCCCACTGTTAGGAATGGGTCTGCACTGCCATCGGGAAGAGAGATCCTGTGGGTTTTCATCCTGTTACCTCCCATCTCCTTTTTTTCTGGGCTGGAATCCCTTGTAGAGCCTCTGCAGCTCCTGATTTAGTAGTCTGAGGGCCACTAGACACAGCTCGAACCCTTGTGACTAAACACATTGATACTGCTGCCCTGTTAATCCCCGAGCCCCCCCCACATCATCCGGAGGATGACAGAGCAGGGGATGCACTTATTAAGCCCGTGGGTGACATCAAGTGGGAAGAGACTACCAGGAAGCTGGGCTTAGAGAGAGCACAGTGTGGTTTTGATAAGCTGGAAGTGTGGCCCAAAGCAGCAGCAGCCATCCAGCACAGGGGGGAGAAATCCACTACGTGAATCACAGAGTCACTGAATGACAGAGAGACTGAGGCTGGCAGAGCCCTCTGAGCTCCTCCAGCCCAGCCCAGCCCCTGACATCACCCCAGCAGCCAGAGCAGGGCACTCAGGGCCACAGCCAGGCTGTCCTTCAACACCTCCAGACACAGGGACTCCCCCCCTGCCCTGGGCAGTCCAGTCCAGGCTCTGAGCACCCTTTCCCTGAGGAAGGGCTTCCTGACAGCCAACCTCACCCTCCCCTGGCAGCTTCAGGCCCTATCAGTGATCTCTCCATGTGTGATCCACATACCTGTGACCTACCCAAGTGTGACCTGTCTGTGGTCCACGGGGCTGATCACTGTGATCTGTCACACGGGGCAGCACCGCACAGAGCGAGCGCAGCCCCAATCCCCCCTACAGGAACCGCTTGTCCTAGTACCAACAGCCACCCATCCCTCTGAGGGCACAGAGGGGTTCCTTATCCTTATTTCCTTGTCCTTAAAGCATGATCGAGTGTGGCTCTTTGCCTTCAGGCAAGTTCACCCTAGAACCATCACCCCGTGTGTAAGAGATGCTCTGGTAACCACAATGCATGCAGTTGCTGCACGGGTGCCTACAATTTGCATCCCCCCCGGACACCGACCGTGCCTTGGGAACATTCCAGTCCCGAACGACCATCTGGCCCTGTAGGGAAACGGGGTTCCTGTGGGGACAGCAGTTCCTCTACAGGACCCCCCAGTTTGGCTTCCAGCAGCCTCCTGGTGCTAGCGTGGAGAGTGAGTAACAGTGCAAAGCAGGGTGTACATGAACCCCTTCCCCCCGTGCACCCCAGAGCCGTGTCCTCGTCCCCAGGGGCACGGTAATCAGGGGTTTCCTGGCTCGAGTGAGACCCAAATCCCAGCTCCCCACGCTGGGTTTCACACTTGCAACACAGAGGCTGGAGGTGAGGCGCTCCGCATGGGAACAACCCTTCTCCCTGGCGCTGGGCTAGGATGGTGACCACAAACCCACTGCAACACACCCCAAGACTCCCCCCCACCTGAAACCCCCCCACCAACCCAACCCAACCCAACCCAACCCAACCCAGGCGTCACACTCGGACCACCCCGTTCCAGGATCACCTTCAGCATCGCGGGTCAAACGGGTGGCTGGGGGTACCTGAGGCAGCTAACGAACAAAGGAAGCAGCCAAAGCCCTGCTCCTCTGGGGTGGGGTTGTCTTTGTAAACTTCAAAGGTGATCCCTCTCCTTCCTCCTCTTTACATTTTACTGTCTGGCTCTCTGCCCGTCCTGCAGCTGCTGGCGGCGTCAAACCTGCCTCCTCACGGCCCATAAAGCCGGAGCGGGGCTGCCGGGGCGCAGGTGTGGAAGGGCAGAGTGCCACACGGGCAGCTGATGATTTCTCTGGCACCCCATGCTGAGCTGCTGAGCAAAGGAGAGGCAGCTCAGCACAGGGAGAGGGGCTCTTTGTTCGCAAAGGTATCCGAGGTCCCGTTACTGCTCCCACAGCCAAGGTGCTGGGCTCTCACCGCAAGGGCTGTTGGCACCAGTGACCCTCCCGCATCCAGCTCTGAACCCGGAGGCTGTCGTTTGATGGGGGGTTGAGTCCCTCCACTATGAGAACCCTTACCTTTCCTTTCAAGCCCCATCCTCCACGTGGGGCTGTGGAAGGAAAACAAAAGTCAAGTGGCTAGGGGTGCACTGGTGCCAGAGGCTTCAGGCTGGGAATCCCTGCAGCCATCTGCACCCATCCGGGCAGTTCTGTGCTCACTGATGTTCAATCATGGAATCCTTAGGGATGGGAAAGGACCTGGAAAGACCCTCCAGTCCAATCCCCCTGCCACAGCAGGATCCCCCAGACCCAGTGGCACAGGAACACAGCCAGGCGGGGCTGGAACGTCTGCAGAGAAGGAGACTCCACAACCCCCTGGGCAGCCCCTTCCAGTGCTCCGGGACCCTCCCTGGGAAGAAGGTCCTGCTGAGATTGAGAGGGAACCTCCTCTGTTCCAGCTGGCACCCAGTGCCCCTTGTCCTGTCCCCAGATGCCCTTGAGCAGAGCCTGGCTCTATCCTCCTGGCACCCACCCTCACCGGGTGACCAGCCTCCCTGTGTTCTGTGACTCGGAGCACAGAGATGAGGAATGCCACCGAACCAGCCTGTGGCACAGTCGGGCACAGTGATGGCAGGGAAACCAGGAACCTTCAAGACCAAACCAAGCACCCAAAATCAGCACAGCAGGGCACCTTCTCCTCCAGTCCTTGAGCCCAGGTCCTGCCTGTATTTCCGAGCTGCCTCACCTCAGCTCAGTTCTTCCCAGAGCCGAACGGAGCGGAGACAGAGCCTCCTTCACCAAACACCCTGGGGACGGAACAGCAGCAGGGAAAGGGGGAGGCAGAGATGTCAAGAATGAGAAGGCATTGGGAAGACTCCATCGCTTGCAGCTAGAGCTGGAATTTAACACCCTGGGCGAAGAGTCTATTTTTCCCCTCCCTGCTGACTGCCCTCGGCCGCTGCTTCCCGTGAGCAGCATCTCCAGCTCCTGCTTCCCAGGATCTCTTGGCTTGGAAGAGGCCAAAGCAGGTTGGAAGCGGCAGTAAGAGATTTAATGTTCAAGAAGGAACCCCTTGAGCTGGAAAAGAGATGGAAACCCCTGACAACACCAGTGAAGAGAAACCTTACCGGGGCTTTGAGACCTGAGCAGTCAGGGCACTGGGTGGGCTGTTAGGATGAGCTTTGTCATCCCCTTTTAGGAAGCCTTACTCTGGGCGGTCCAGAGGAGCTCAGAGAACTTTACTCCCTCTTTACCCCCCTTTTATCCCCTTTAACCCTCCTTTCTCTCCCCCTTTCCCCCTTTCACTCCCTTTACCATTTCTACCTCCCTTTTATCCCCCTTTACCCCCTTTATCCCCTTTTACCCCCACCTTTCAGGGTTTAGCTGACAGGGCTGGGAGAGGGTTGGACTGGATGACCTTGAAGCCTCTCGCAGCCAGAGCTGTTCCAGGAGCCTGTGAAACCCCTCTCGGTGCGTGAAGCAGGCACCAAGCCTTCCTAACTCTTGTGCCTGGTCAGCCTTGGGTGGGAGGAACTGCTTCTCTGGCAGCTGAGGGGCAGAGGAGGAGAGCATGGTGGAAGAGGGCATCAGCTGGGGAGGGACTCCAGCCTTTCCTGACTCTCAGTCGACAGAGACTCCCAGGCAGGCAGAAGTTCAGGAGGATGGGTACCCCGTGGCTGCCCTTCAGCCGCTGGGGAGGGACGGTTACGGGTGCTTCCCTTTCGATCCAGGTCAGGGCAGTGGAACCGGCTCCTGAGAGCACTGAAACCAACTGAACCAACCCCCCCACTGACAAGGGAGAAACCCCCCAGCACTGCCTGCCAAGCGCAGCTCCAGCGGGGCCACTGGAAAAACCCTGCCTGCAAACATGACCTTTGCTCCCCGCAGTGGGCTCTGCGACCAGAGAGCTCGGTGCAGCTGAAAGGACCCAGTGAGGGCTGGCGTTTTCACACCTAGCTCAGGAAATATTTGCTCGGGGGGGTTTGGTACCTCATGTGTTTCTGACTGCGTGCCAGGCCCCGCTGGGCACTGTGGGCAGAAGGATGCCCTTGCTCAGCGGGATGCTGGACTCACGGTGCATGGAGCGTTTGCCCCTCCAGGTGCCATTGCCAAGCGCTGCTTCACCTGGAAAAGAGTAACTCCTGTGACAGCAGGACTGTCTGAGAGACTGTTCCTAACCAGGCGGGTTAGGCAGGCAGCGTGAAGGCAGTACACGTGGGTTTCATGGAATCATCAGGGATCGGAAGGGGCCTGGAAGGATCATCCAGTCCAACCCCCCTGCCACAGCAGGATCACCCAGACCAAGTCCAGGAGGGTTTCAAACGTCTCCAGAGAAGGAGACTCCACAAACCACCCAGACAGCCCCCTCCAGTGCCCCTCACCCTCCCTGGGAAGAAGTTATAACTCAGCCAGGGTTGGAAGGGACCCCAGGATCATCCAGTTCCAACAGTGGATCTGGCCAGCAATTCCCCTCGTGACAGCAGGCAGATTCAGAATGAGAACAGCTGAACAGACCGAGTTCAGCTAGAGAAGATCCTGAGCAACACCCCTAGATCTGAGAGTGGGAGCAGAAACGATGTGAGGAGCCTGCAGAAGTCCCCTGCAACCCTGTCTGTTCGAGGTCTGCAGAGCACACACAGCAGGAGTCATTTGAACGGCTTCACCAGGAGCAGTCCCAAACAGCCACAGCCAGTACCCATCCCGAACCCCTCTCTGAGCTGCCCGCTCTGGCCACAGCCCCTGCACTGCCCTTCCCCGGGCAATAGGACTCACAGAACTGCTGAGGCTGCAAAAGACCTCCAGGATCATCGAGTCCACCTGGCATCCCCTCAACCAGCTAGGAGCCCTGAAGAGGAGCCGGGGTCAGTCATCAGTCCCCTGGCTGAGGAGATGTCAGGGAGAAAGCCTTTGAAGTGTGAACAGTGCTCCTCAAAGCACAGGGAACTGGTCTGGGCTCCCAGAAGGGCTGGTGCCTCTCACAGACCATCTCCTTTTAACTGCAGGTCTAATTAAAGAAGGCACACAGACCCATCTCCTCTGGGTCTCTGGCCACACAGCACAGCAGGAGCGACTGCTGAGAGGGAAAGCACTGCCAGACATCCAGGTAGAGCAGGCAGGTGATGCAGAGGCCAGCTGAGCAAAGAGAGGAGGCAGCGGGCCAGCCTCCTGGTCCAGAGGCAGAGGTCTCCTACAGCCTGTCTGTAAACAGTGAGTGCCTTGTGGTTCTCTCCCTGCAGAAGTGCTGCAAGAGCTCTCTGTCAGGTGCACCCTAACGGGGGTTAGGGAAGGCTCAGGGCAAAGAGGCTGAGGGAGCTGGGGGGGTTCAGCCTGGAGAAGAGGAGACTCAGGGGGACCTTCTCCCTCTCTGCAGCTCCCTGAAGGGAGGCTGCAGTCAGGTGGGGGTCAGGCTCTTCTCCTACAAAGAGGTGTCTGGAGGTGTTGAAGGACAGCCTGGCTGTGGCCCTGAGTGCCCTGGTCTGGGTCATGGGGTGATGTTGGGTGCTGGGCTGGGCTGGAGGAGCTCAGAGGGCTCTGCCAGCCTCAGTGATCCTGCGAATGATAACTGCTGTGTTAGTGTAGGAACCACAGCAGCTCTGCTTTGCCCAGTTCTGTTAAAAGCAGCAAAATCCTTCCACGATCAATAAGTACTCTGCTCTAAAAGAAGAGCGTGCGTGAGACGAGCAGCCCCGGGCGGTGAGATGAGGAACCCGGGCGCAGGCAACCGGGGGGAGGAGGTGATGCCCAAAGCAGGAAAGGCACTGCCATTCCATCTGCCCTCCTGGCAGAGAGGAGTCAGAGTGAGAACGGACTCTCCTGCTGCTCGCTGCGTGGCCCTGCAGAGATGCCCTTCCCTGGCTCCAGATGTTTCAGGGCAGACTTGGCACCCAGCAGACAAAGTGTGCCAGCACCGGCCTGAGCGGGTGTGAGCTGCAGCACTCTGCTGCAGCAGCCGCTGAGAACTAGCACATCATTAGGGACACTCTCACCGGAGAGCGTGGGGGTCTCCGCTCCACGCATCAGACCAAACCGAGGACACTTTAACCCCCCCAGCTCCCCAGCAGATGACTCCTAATAGCTCTCCTCACCCGCTTCTTCGCACTCGGTTCCAGCACCGAGTCTGGCACGCAGTGCTCCTCTGTGCTTTGCTCTCCAAACCAAAACGCAGCCCCCCCAGACAGCAGCAGCAGAACGAGAGCCACCACAAGATGTAGCTGTTTGTTTGAAGAGAGCTCTGGCAGAGGAATTATCAGAGCTCCTATCTTGCGGTGCAGACACCGAGTCTGAGCCTGAGCCTCCGCACCCTGGGCAGTCGTTGCCACCTCCCTGAATTAGCAGCACTTTGCACCTACTTGCACGGACATAAATGACAGCCAGGAGCGAGGGGATGGAAAGCAGCGCTGCAGTGTGCAGCCTGCAGCCACAGACACCTGCAGCCCCTTGGCAGAGCTAGGGACAGAGGCTCTAGGTCTCCTCTCTGCATGGTACTGCGATCCTGCCAACCTGCTCAGGAATCAGAGAATCCTTAGGGATGGGGAGGGACCTCGAAAGATCCTCCAGTCCCATCCCTGTGCCACAGCACTGCTGACACCATCACCGACCCATCTCACACGCAGCACAGACTTGCAATGGCCAGGGTGCACACGATGGGTACAGTGCTCCTGTTCACACCTCACACTTCAAGCAGACTGTGAAATCCGTTCTTTGGCAGAGCTGGAGCAGGAGCTGCTCCCCCCTGCTGCCTCCTTGATGAAGGGAACAGTGAGAGTTCACACGGACCCAGGACTTGGCAGCACAAGGCACTACGGTTCACAGCATCCCAGAGCGTCAGGGATGGGAAGGGACCTTGAGAGGTCACCCAGTCCAACCCCCTGCCACAGCAGGATCCCCTAGATCCAGGGGCACAGGAACAGCCCAGGAGGGTCTGGAACATCTCAGGAGAAGGCTCCACAGCACCCCTGGGCAGCCCCTGCCAGGGCTCTGGCACCCTCCCTGGGAGAAGCTGCTTCTCCTCTTGATGTGGAACCTCCTCTGTTCCAGCTGACACCCGGTGCCCCTTGTCCTGGCACTGGGTGCCCCTGAGCAGAGCCTGGCTCCTTCCTCCTGACCCCCACCCTTTCCATCTTGATCAACAACCATGGGGTCCCCCCTCAGGCTCCTCTGTTCCCAGCTCACCAGCACCTTCAGAGCCAAGAGACACCCTCTCAGCCTGCACAAGGTCAGGCAACAGCCCCTTGCATGCATCTCAGCTGCTGAGTCTAGTGAAAACAGGAGTGCCTGGTGTCCAGGAGGCTCAGGCCTGTGGTCACAGTGAGTGGAAGATGGGCTGGCAAGGGAAGGCAGTCTGAGGGCAATTGCTGGCCCGGCAGCAGCTGCTGTCAGGCAACTTCTCCACCAAGAAGCGAGTACTGGGGTGGGGATGGCAGAGCTGCTCCTCACAACATGCAGCTCCCCAAAAGCAATCCACAGCGAGAGGGGCAGCCTCTCCCCCAGCCTCTGCACTGAGGGGCAAGACCCCACTGTCCACAGGCTGCCTCCTCATCCTCCTCAATGTCTAGTGGGGACCAGAACTGAACGCAGTACTGAAGAGGTGATCTGGCCACCTCATGGCCCACTGACGGGCTGGAGCATCACAGTAAGGTCCCCCCAACCCTCTCTTCTCCAGGCTGAACAGACCCAGCTCTCTCAGCCTTTGTTCACATGGGAGGTCTCCCAGTGCCCTGATCAGCCTGGTCACCCCTCTGGACCCTGTGTAAATTGTCCCTCTCAAACACAAGAGGGGGAGAAGCCAAGGAACCACCCAGAAGCCTTGCTGCACGCATGCCAGCCTTCCCTCTTGCTTCTCTCTCCTGCCCCTCAGGAACAGCAGCAAGCTACCCCAAAGCTGGGAGTCCCAGAAGGAGCCCAACCACCCCAACCAGGGGTGTTTTCCACAGAGCAGAGCTTCTACAACTTCATTTCATTTGCTCCTCTTAGCATCCCGAAAGCTCTGGGGGATCTCGAGTCCCTTCCAAGCTGCTTCTCCCCCTTTCCAGGCATAAAAGGCCACCCCTTGGCTTCTCTGCTTTATTTTTCTCTCACCTACTTGTGAACAGTCACTTGTGCTCCGGCTAAGCCTGCAGAGAGGAGCACTGAGCCAAGACAAATTTGCCTTGGGTCAGGCAAACAGGGCCCGTGCTGCCCACCTTTCACCTGGGGCGGGATGAAAGGGCAGCCAGGCTGCCTCACGGTTTGGTGCCATCTGAGCTCATCACAAAAAACAATCACCAGGAGACACCTGAAAGGGTCTACAGAGAAACCTCTCTCCAAAAGCCAAGAGAGGGGGGCTTTTTTTCACCTCCAGCACTTAGGAGCCACTTTCTGCTGTCACTTGCACTGATGGGAACTCTCAGTGCTTTCACAGAGGGGAAAATTAGGGCTTTCTCTGGGGACGGGACCAGGCTTCCCCTCTGGGGACGGGACCAGGCTTCCTCTCCAGGAACAGGACTAAACTTCCCCTCTAGGGACAAGACTAGGATTCCTCTCTGGGGACTAGACTCTTCTCAAGGTCATCTGGGGCTAGGACAAAAGCCTGGCTCCATCCTCCTGACACCCACCCCTCACAGATTGAGAGACAGGAATGAGGTCCCCCCTCAGCCTCCTCTTCTCCCAGCTCCAGAGCCCCAGCTCCCTCAGCCTCCCCTCAGCAGGGAGCTGCTCTCCTTCCCTCATGACAGATTGTTATTCGCAGTCTCTGCGTTACACGTGAGGACATCCATTGAAAACATCAGCGCTCGGACCAGAGCCCTTCACTGGGCAGGAAGAGCCCGCGGCTCCTCTCCTCGTCCGCACGGAGGATGCTGCGCTCGCCGCTTGCGGTCCGAACGCGCTCGCTGCGCCCCGCGGGGCAAATACCTGTGGTGCACAAGCGGCCTCTCTAAATCACTAGATAAATGGACGGAACCTCTGAGCTGAGAAGCAGAAGCCTGTTCTGACCTCTCTGAGCTCAGGGAAGGAATGCAAACGGAGAGCGAAACCCTCAGCCCTCGGCCGGGCTGGCCCTAGAGATGGAGCCGGGGCTGGCAGGCGGGCAGAGGGGGCGAGCATCGCACAGGGGTGTGAGGAACGCAGCCCACCCCAGCTCCTCTCACAGGGCACAGCTGGCCGTCTGTACACAAAGCAAGCAAGCTCGAAGAGAGGAGGTGAGAAGGGGCCTGGAGTAAAAATACCCCGGGGTTTTTTTTAACCTCTATTTGATTTTTTGATTTGTTTTTCATCTTTCGCTCTGTTTTGCTCTGTTTTGCTTTCCCTCCTGCCCCGGGCTGCTTCAGCCAAGCAGGTTTCACTCATTCACACATCATTTGAAAAGCAGGGGTTTTTTTACCAGAACACTTGTGAGAGAGCAGAATCAGCATCTCCGAGGAATGGAACTGGAACCGGGGGTGCTGCTGAATCTCTTCAAGCATTCCTCATCCTTCTCCCTTTGCTCATGCCCTTCTGGCATCTCCAGTCCACAGCACAGGACACCTGGCTATTAATAAGGAGCTGGAGGGGAAGGAGGCCCATCACAAACACCAGTGAAGCTGCTTCCAAGCATCTGCATCCTCCTCACCTCTGTCACTCCTCTTCCACGCATTTATCCTCAGACACCCCCCCCTCTGTGCCACTGTTGTGTGGAGCACAGAAAGCCTGAGCTACTTCACCAAGGCTCCTGTCTCTAGCTCTCTTGTTTCACCTTAAAGCAGCAGAACATCCCCACTCTGAAAATAACTCGAACGATTAGTATTTCTCTGCTCTAACCTCCTACAGTCCCTTCCCACCAGCGGGTCTCCTGCCAGAGCCAGAGCACGCTGCTCGCAGTCACTGACTCCACTCTTCTCCCACAGCTCTGACACAGGGAGCAGTGACTCTGGACGGCCAGTCCCGGCCTGAGTGGCTCTCAGAAAAGCACAAGTGTTGCTTTAATCAGATTATAAATCGCTCATAAAAGTCAGCTGCCCACATCCTTCACTCCGGGAAAGCACAACCGGCTGCTTCCCACTGGTCCTTACAAAGACACCCGAGAGCGAACCTCTGTCAGCAATCACTGCAAAGTCAAAGCCAACCCATACTCAGGATTCTACTGCTCTCTGGCAAAAGAAATGGAAGAGATTCCATTCTGGGAGTTTGGCAGGGGCTGGGTACTCAGTTTCCAGAGCAGCAGCTATCCCTGCTGCTTTCTAAATGCTTCTGTATCACAGTCCTCACTGATTTGGGTAAGACAAGGTATTCTACTATAAGCAGAGTGGAAGTGCAGAGTACTCTGTGCTCCACATCTACTGAGGGCATTGAGACCCCCCGAGAGAAATCAGGGAATCCGTTTCAATCTACTAATTCCCTTGTCCCTTAATTCACAGGTCTGGCAGGCTTGACTGTCATCCAAGGACAGGACAAGGGGCACCGGGTGTCAGCGGGAACAGAGGAGGTTCCACATCAAGAGGAGAAGAGACTTCTTCCCTGTGAGGGTGCCAGAGCCCTGGCAGGGGCTGCCCAGGGGGGCTGTGGTGTCTCCTTCTCTGGAGCCGTTTCAAACCCTCCTGCCCTGTTCCTGTGCCCCTGGATCTAGGGGCTCCTGCTGTGGCAGGGGGACTGGACTGGGTGATCTTTCGAGGTCCCTTCTGATCCCTAACACTGTGATGTTTAGGATGTTAAACAGCCAGGTTTAGGTTAACGGAGCAGCTGCAGTGAGCCAAGTGCCCATCTGCACTACCTTTGCTCAATGAGGATGGAGCACATCTGTTCTCCCACCACTGCTCTTCATGGTCTCTCTACTCAGGGGAAAGCAGCCTAGATGCCTCTCTTTATCTCGAGGATCACGAACCTGCAGGAACTACAAGAAGGGCTCCCAAATCAGCTGGATGAGCTTGTCCCGAGCTCAGCCTGCGAAGAGGGGACTTGTCTGGCTGACTAGCGCGAACAACATAAGCCCCGTCTTTCCTCCCTAGGTAAGCGGGATTAAATACTTGGAACTCGGTGTCTAAACCCGTTATTTACACTGTGTGAAGTTCCCTTCAGCTCTCAGGAGCTTCTGAGCTCAGTGCCTGATAAGGGAGAGCTCCAAGAGATGTGATCTGCAGAGATAGCATGAGATAATAGTGCAGACAGTGCGTGCACAAGGTGTGCAAGCCGAACACATCCGGGGGAGACAGACACTGGACCAGAGACGAAATGTCAGTGCTAATGAAGGAATTAGGTTTCTATCCCCAGACAAAACGCTGTGAGCTCATTAAAGCCTTCTCCCGTGCCGACTGGTTGGTCTCTGGGGCATCTCAACCCTCAACTGGAATCTAATGCCCTGCTGCTGCAGAAGCCTCATTGCTAGCAAACGGGTTGAGTTTTGGGATTGCATCCCTCTCCATACATCAGGCTGTCTCTCCCTGCAGACAGAGGGCAGGTACCTAAAAGCTCCTGGTCACAAGTCTGCAGAATTAGTGAGAATTAGTTGCTACAGCGAGAAACAGGTAATTTTTCCTCAGAATTCTTCGTTTCCCTCTAGGATTCTCGAATCCAGATCCCCACTGACACTGCTCAGGAACCCCGAGCCAACAGCACACGGGAGGATCCTCGAAGATGGTGAGGTAAGATAGGGGAATGAAGGTGTTTTGACTAGCTGTAATTCTTCCCTGCTCAGCAGCGTGTGACACAGCTCTCCGCCACAAACTCTTCAGCAGCCTAGTTAAAAACAGCAGCTTCACCCCTGGTTCCCAGCAGGGAGGGTTCACACCACAGCTGGCACTAACTGGCCGCCTTGCTAGGGAAACCAAGGGCAGAGCAAGCAAAGGATCTGAAACGCTGACCTGGAGAGCTGGGGCTTTAGAGCCTTTCGAAAACACCCCTAGCCACTGGACCAGGCAGCGGCCGCATCACACGCGGGGGGGACTGCTCTGGGCAAGCTCTGAGCGTGGAGGGTGCCTTTCACAGAGCACTCGGAGCTCTCTGGCAAAATCGGAGGTTTCTGGGAGACACTGACACTTGGGAGAGCAGGTGGTTCCCACCAGAGAGGTGCTTGAACGATGCCACTCATAGACAAAGCCCCCGCCAGCCCTATCGCATCCCTGCCTGGGTTACTCAGCCCTCGACGGGCGCTGCAGCCGCCGCGATCCTTGTCCAAACGAAGCAGCAGTACCCGAGCCAGGGGCACTGCTGGAGCAGAGCAGACAATGAGGAATAGACTCGAGGGACTTAGAGTAGCAAGACAATTTGCACCGAGGCACTTGATGTCCAGGGACTGGTCCCCCCCACTTAAAAGCGACATAAAGTTTTGGCCGGGATTTTGTATCCCCCCCCTTCCAGTAGCTGGGAAACAAAGCCCAAAACAAATGACAAGTAAACACTCAGCCACAGGAAGCCATTAACCACAGTGGGCACCAATTAGAGCCCAGCAGGACTCCTTTACACCGCCTGGTGCTCTAGCTCCTCCTCGACTCCGCTGGCATCACACTCCCCGAGCGGGCTTTAGGAAACAACAGGCTGTTTCATTTACTCGGCAATTTGTAGCCACCTATTCCTGCTGATAGGCCCATAAAGCTGTTTGTAGTCGTCTTCTGCTTCCCTTCAAGTTTGTGTCATTAGAAACCGCAATTACTGTCTGCCCGAAGAGAGCACTTTTCAGGAAAGAGAATAAAATCGCGGTGCTGCGCTCCCTTTCTTCTTTGTCTCCTCTCCTTTTCAACCCCCCCTTTGCAGGAGAATGCCCAACACAACGGCTCCTGTCAGCAGAGCCAGCTCCCGGCCGAGGGGAGGGCGACTCCTGACTTTGCAGCCAGGACCTTGGGGTTTTTAAAGCCCAAAACGGAGCCTTTTTGGTAGAACAGAGGGAAGAGGATGCTTTTTGCTTAGAATTAAACCAAGGGCTTAATCAGAACAACATAGAGTAGGGTGGTCTTCTCTTAAATTAAACCAGGAGCATGAAGAGTTAACCAAGAATCACGTAAAGATAGGGTGTTCTTCTCAAAAATAAACCAAGAGCGCTTCTGGGGACAGGACAAGGGGCACTGGGTGCCAGCTGGAGCAGAGGAGGTTCCCTCTCAATCTCAGCAGGACCTTCTTCCCAGGGAGGGTCCTGGAGCACTGGAAGGGGCTGCCCAGGGGGGTTGTGGAGTCTCCTTCTCAGGAGACGTTCCAGCCCCGCCTGGCTGTTCTTCCCAGGTCACTTCTGATCCCTAAAGATTCTATGATAGTCATTACAGTCCTGACTGTGATCACAGCCTGGACTGGACTGCCCAGGGCAGTGGTACAGTCACCTAACATCACCCCAGCAGCCAGACCAGGGCACTCAGGGCCACAGCCAGGCTGTCCTTCAACCCCTCCAGACACGGGGACTCCTCCACTGCCCTGGGCAGTCCAGTCCAGGCTCTGAGCACCCNTCCCCAGTCTCGTTGCTCCTCTGCACCCACTCCAGCCCACTTCTTTCTTGCAGTGAGGGGCCCAGCACTGCCCCCAGGACTCAAGGGGAGGCCTCCCCAGTGCTCAGTGCAGGGGAGAATGATGTCCGTAGTCCTGCTGGCCACACCAGTGCTGATCCCAGCCAGGATGCCATTGGCCTTTGGTGCCACCTGGGCACCCTGCTGGCTCCTGTTCAGCCGGTTGCCACCCAGTGCTGCCAGGTCCCTCTGTGCCAGGCTGCTCAAGTGTGACCCATGAGCAAAGCACCAGCCCACAGGAGATGCTGCACAGGCAAGCCCCTGTGTTTATTTCTAACAGCCACACTGCTGGCACCGAGGGCACCAGCCCCGAAAACTGCACCTTATGCAGCAGGATCAAAAGAAGCAGAGTCCCTGCTCTACAGCCACCTCCAAATCAGGTGCCTCATCACAGCCAGTCATCCGGGCTCCTGGTGTCGTCAAGCAAGAGAGATAAGTGCCTCCAATTCCCCCTCATCCCACTCCAGGCTGGGTGCCCACAGCAGGTGAGATGAATCGCATTGCTATCGGCCATGCGGGGCAGGGAGCGTCCTAGAGGGCTCCTTTGGGAGAGAGACTCCACTTCTGGCAGTGAAAGGCGAGAGGGATCCCGTGCTCCAAGATTAGGGAGGACGATAGCGGTTCACACACTTGTGAAAACTCCCGTGATGTAGTTAGCTGGGCTTGAGGACACTTAAAGCCTCAAGCTCCCAGTGCGGGGGGAGGATCCCATACAGCCTCTGCCTATTATCAACGGAGAGTAAGAGGGGGCCTGCACCTTTCCCTAAAGAAGTAAAGGTCTGCACTGCTTTGATTTCCCAAGCAAATGAGGTTCCAGCGCAGAGCAACAGAGATGATGGAGGGAGTAGAGCAGCTCCCTGATGAGATGAGGCTGAGGGAGCTGGGAGAAGAGGAGGCTGAGGGGGGGGACCTCATTNTGGCAGGGGGACTGGACTGGAGGATCTTTTGAGGTCCCTTCCCAACCCTAAGGATTCTGTGATTCTAAATCAAACCCTCTAACAGCAGAGCTTTTACAGTCGGGTCTCTCTAGATGCCAGAGCATCCTCTCTACTCAACGTTCTCTAGAGAGAAGGAGAAAGCCCTGGGAGATGACTGTCTTAGAGAGGCCGAGATGAAGATGCACGGGTGATGATGAAAGACCTCTCTCAGTGGTGACTGCTTCTCTCCAAAAATAATGCGGCGCTGGGTTCCCCTGTTAAGTACAGAGGGAAGGGTTTCCTTTAGAAGAGGAAATTCTCGTAAGGAAGTTGTTTTAAGATAAATAAAAGTTCAGGATGAAGCCAGCAAAAGGTGTGAAGGAGTTCTCTTTGATTCCCTAGCTTGTGGATTGGGGCTCAGACACAGACGACCCTTTATGCACATATTAATAGGATGCTAATAAGCCTACAATTCTACTTTAACAGGGCCCTGTAGAGACAGCCCGACCTGTGGCACCAGATACTCCCTATCTGAGAGAGGATTTATTTCCCCCTCACACAGGGAAAGGATCAGACTAAGGATTTTTGACTACCGGTCCGGGGGGAAACTCCCTGCGAAACCAGAGTGTTATTTGAGTGGGAGAGTTTCTCCACCGTCACAGAGGAAGGCCAAGCCTGTCGGAGTGACTAGGAGCAGCCTTTACTCTCTCTCCCCTGGCCGATCTCATGTGCAAAACAAGGGCAACTCAGCCGCTTAAATTGCCGGGTCCTGAAAACCATCGGGGCATCAAAACCCTGGAGCAGAGAAAGGACCCCAGGGGTTTGGGTAACTCACTGCACCCCTCGGAAAACTCCCAGAGGGACCCTCCTGAGCTGTAAACTTCAGCTATCCCCAGGGTAACAGCCTTCAGGGTTTGGAACGATGCCTGCAAGAGGTCTCCAAGGGGGTAAAAAGTCATAGTGGAGCCTACTACCACCTCCCCATCCATTCACAGCTTCACGGGTTGGAAGGGACCCCAGGGGTCATCCAGTCCAACCTCTCACAGCAGGATCCAGCTGAACTGAGCTGGCCCAGACCCCTGTCCAGCTGAGCCTGAACACTGCCTACAGCTGAGCAATCCCCCCTGCCCTTGGAAGACCCTTCCACTGGCTGACAGCTCTCAGCAGGAACAACTCTCCTCTCCAATCCAGCAGGGAATCTCTCCTGGAGCCACTGGTAGCCATTGCCCCTTGGCCTTTCTCCAGGACTCCTTGTGCAGAGGGAGTCTCCATCCTCCTGGCAGCCACCCCTGATGGGCTGGAGCATCGCAGTAAGGGCCCCCCTGAGCCTTCTCTTCTCCAGGCTGAACAGACCCAGCTCTCTCAGCCCTTGTTCAGATGGGAGGTCTCCTAGTGCCCTGATCACCCTGGTCGCCCCTCTCTGGACCCTCCCAGTCTGTCTGCATCTTTTCTGTCTAGCACTGGTCCTCACTGAACTTCATGAGGTTTCTGCACCCAAAGAACTGATTTGTTGGCACAAACGAGCCTCCTGCCCTCCTTAAAACGGGGGGTATCTCCCTTTCCACCTTTAAGCATCACAGTGTCAAGGATTGGAAGGGACTTCAAGAGATCATCCAGCCCAGTCCCCCTGCCACAGCAGGAGCCCCTAGATCCAGGGGCACAGGAACAGCCCAGGAGGGTTTGAAACGGCTCCAGAGAAGGAGACTCCACAGCCCCCCTGGGCAGCCCCTGCCAGGGCTCTGGCACCCTCACCGGGAAGAGGTCTGCTTTCGCATTTTACTCTGCTGTCTCTACTCCCTGCTGTCGCAGACACTCTCAAAGCCGACACTGTCAGCACCAGAGAGCAGTCTGCATCTCCACACAGCTGGCAACTGCCGCCAGTCCCCAGCAGATGGCAACGTTGACCTGGCTGTCCGTGTCCCCTGCTGCCCACCCAGCTACCCAAGAGCATTAACCCCCAGGAGACCTTCCCCTCTTTGAGCTCATCCCTGCCTGCCCTGGAGCCACCCTCACTCCTTCCCAGTGTCTTGGGCAGACAAGAAGTCAGCTCTGCCAGTCGGTCTGGAATTGTTCAGCACCAGGTTGGATGAGGCTTTCGGCAACCAGGTCTAGTGGGAGAGAGGTGTCACTGCCCATGGCGATGGGGTGGAAGCAGATCTTCCAGGTCCCTTCCAGCCTAACCCTCTCTATGATTCTAGGATCGTTCGTGTTCACAGGAGACAGCAGAGGACACAGCTGCCATCTCACCGAGCTCCCCAGCATCACTGCTGTGCAGCTTTGCCTCTCTCTCTCCCTAGTGCTGTTTGTGATGAGATCTCAGGAGTGACAGTGATGGATCAGGAAAGCCGGTGAACACGCGAGATGTGGCTACCGAGCAGCCACAGGAGGCAGATGTGACGACAGGCAGACAGTAGAACAGAAGTGACTGATGGATTAAATGAGCTTTGCCTTCATTAAAACAATAAAACAAGTGAAGAGCAGGACTGCTGCCTCCTCCCACCTCTCTGCAAACCCCGTCTCCCTGGCTCAGCACCAAAGCCCAGCTCAACAGGCACACTGCCCGCAGTGGGAAGAGTCCCGTCTGCATCACAACCCATCCTTTGCTACCAAGGACACGAGCAAACATGCAGAGCCCCGGCCGTTCCCACCCTGCAGAAAGGCCTGCGGGCACCCTCTGTGCTGAGAGGGCTGGAAGGCAGCCCTGGCACCCACCTCTCAGCCCTCGCTCTCTCCACGCGGGAGGCAGCAGCAGCGCCCGGGGCGAAGAAACACACCGGGTGATGCCTTATGGTACCCACAGCCTTGGCTGGGCTAGAGGGGTAACGAGAGAAACTCAAACACCAGATCACTCCACCCCTGCCTGTTCTCTCTCGATCTGAGGCGAAGCCAAGCTCAGAAGCAGGGAGGGAAGGAAACGAGCGCCGTGGGTTCAGACGGGTGCACTCCCACACCGAGCGAACACTGAACAGCACCAGGAGCTGCTCCACCGCAGTGGAGGAGGCTGGCAGATGGTGCAGGTGTCCTTGTCCACCAGAGGCAAGAAGATGCTGCTAGGAAGCCGGTGGTCAGCTCAGGATAGAGGGGAGAGCGACAGAGCTTTTGCTGGCGCGTCGCGTCCCTTAGCTGCTGCCTCCTCTTCCTCACATCGAGCCTATTTTTCTCTTCCCCCACCCCCGTGTAGCAGCAGCTCCCTGAAGTGAAGCCATCTGCCTCTGCCCACACAGAGGTTCCCAGCAGAACCCTCCCGAGACACTCGAGTGAGTGAGCTGCTGGGAGCTGAGCTCACAGCCCCGGCCTGCAGCGGGCACGGGCGTGCGGAGCAGACGTGCAGCTGGGTTTGGATGAAGAGGGACCCCTGCCAGCCCGCGGCGGCTCACCTGCTCCCTGCCAACTCCGTCCTGATGTTTATGTCTCATCCAACATCAAAGGGGCTTGAAGAGAGTCCAGCAAAAGCGCGAGAAGCTAAACAAAGCAGCTTAATTGCTTCTTAATTGCACGGTGGTTTAATTATCTCCGTGAGAAAGAACTCTGGAACAAGGCAGTCTAAGACTTGTCTTAGATCGTGCAGCTCTGTCCCTGCATTGCTTAAGAGCTCAGGAAGCCCTTCCTCAGGGAAAGGGTGCTCAGAGCCTGGACTGGGTTTGCCAGCCCAACCAGGCAGCACCTTCACCACCACCCAGAAGAGACCAACCTGTGGCCCCGCAGTGGAGCAGGAGGCTGCTGTAAATCCACCCAGGAAGGCATCCACCCCCCTCCAGGGCTACAGCCAACAAGTCCTCGACTGCCAGTGATGCTGAGATCACTGCTACCGGCATGTAAATAAAGGAGGGGGGGTGTGACCGACTTCACATCAGACGCCAGAGTGCTCTCCGACCCCACAGGCACAGGGTGCCCACAGGAGTCCATCTCCTCTGTCCCCTGTGCTTCACCCTATGTGGGTGCTGCTACCGAGCTGAGCGAAGGAAGCGGCTCTGCGTGCAGAGCCAGTTCATCCCCTGCTGCCTGGATCAGCCTTGGGAGGAGCTAGGCCAGACCACCGACTCAGTGTCTCACTGAGGTCTGCCAGCACTCTGAACTCAGCCTGCTTGTGCCAGCTCCAGCAGCGATGGTCTCCTGCTGAACTCCATCTGGCTGAGCCTGTCCATCCCTTCAGCCTGGCTCTGACCCGCCTCAGTCCCATCTCCCCAGGCATCTCAGGGCAGACCGGCTTCCCCAGATTCGCTGCCTCCAGCTCTTGTCCTTGCTGGGTTTTAACCCCGACCGGAGGCACAAGAGGCTGGCAGAGAGCACTGGCGGGGCAGGGAAAGCTGCTCCTGCAGCCCTTCCCTCCCTGCGCCGGAGCTCTGCTCCAGGCTGCGACCCTTAAGCAACCCCCCCTCAGGCTGCAAAAGCCTTCAGGGAAAAGCAACCCAAGCCCAAACGATCCAACAACAACCTCCACGGGACTGATGAGGCGCTGAGAGGTGCTCAGGGCTACTGATCTCCTTCTCAAGCCGACACTGGCTCAAACACAGGGAAGCCTTTATTCAGCAGCCAGTACCGGGCACAGAGTTACGGGGCAAGCAGAGGGCTTGGAGAGGGAACAGCAAGTCACTCTGGTAATAAGGCACTTGTTTTGCCTTCTCCAGCTTCGCTCTTGAGGAAAATCAGATGATCTCTCCTTTTTTCCCCAGTGAAATTCCAGAGAGACCTTTACCTGGTGCTCACACACAATCCCACCCCCTCTGGAGAGGGTGTCATGGTTATAAAAGCAGCCTCAGGATCTAGGAGACGTCATGTAGCCTTTAAAACACAAAACACCTCACCCACCTCTGCTTTGATCCGGATTCGAGCGCTGCAGCACCAGTGTTTGGCAGTAACCACAGCCAGAAATACACCAGGCAGGGAAAGAGAGCGAGCTCGGCTCCTCTCTCGAGTATGGGTGCCTGTGTTCACACACAGCTCGGCAGGGCTTTGTGTGGGAGCTGAAGCGCCCTGATTTACAGCCGTAAAACTACCTTGGCTGCCCTCTCTCCTTCCCGAGAGACCCTTCATTCTCAGCTCGCAGAGAGCGAGGGCAGGGAGTTTCTTGCCCATCCCTTGTTATTCAAACACAGCCATCAGTACCTGACCAGTGACTCTCCTCCTCCTCCTTTGAATAAGGAGAGCATCTGCTTCACCTCGGTGCCGAGCAGCCGCGCTCAGCTCCCCGTTACTATGGCGATATCACCGGGGAGGCAGAGCAACCGCCTGATGCTCCCGTCTCCTCTCCCTCTGCACCTACAACAGCCCCTCTTCCCCCCACCCGGGGACCAGGGAACAGGGCAGCCCCGCAGGACGGCGGGGAACAGCGTGGGAGGGTAAAACCCAGCGATATCAACTGAGGGCAGATGGCAGGGCTGCGGGGGAGACCTGGACACCAAGAATCCCGCAAGCACAGCGTGCTTCTTCTAACGGGGCTCTGCCTGCTCCACAAGGAAAACCCTCGGCTTCGCAGGACCCAGGCAGCAACGAGAGCCGGGATCACCCGCACAACTCCCTGTCTCCCCTGGGAACCACCACGCCAGTCCCTGCAGGCGCATTTGTGAGTGTCACAGAATCACTGAGGCTGGCAGAGCCCTCTGAGCTCTGGGAGAAGAAAACCTTGGGAGAAGAGCCTGACCCCCACCTGACTGCACCCTCCCTTTAGGGAGCTGGAGAGAGGGAGAAGGTCCTCNGGGCACCCTGCTGGCTCCTATTCAGCTGAGGGAGCTGGGAACAAAGGAGCCTGAGGGGGGACCCCATGACTGTTGATCAAGATGGAAAGGGTGGGGGTCAGGAGGAAGGAGCCAGGCTCTGCTCAGGGGCACCCAGTGCCAGGACAAGGGGCACTGGGTGTCAGCTGGAGCAGAGGAGGTTCCACATCCAGAGGAGAAGGAACTTCTTCCCAGTGAGGGTGCCAGAGCCCTGGCAGGGGCTGCCCAGGGGGGCTGTGGAGTCTCCTGCTCTGGAGCTGTTTCAAACCCTCCTGGGCTGCTCCTATGTGACTGGATCTAGGGGCTCCTGCTGTGGCAGGGCGTTGCACTGGGTGATCCCTAGAGGTCTGTTGCAATCCCTGACAGTCTGGGATTTTAACAAAACAAGACAGCCAAGAAAACTTCAAGCCCTGCAGAGCTCTCCAGCTTTCACCAAGCACTACCCAGAGGAACCCCAGGCAAAAGCCTTTAACAGCTTTAGCAGTGAAATCAAAGCCATGCAAACCATATTCCATGGAAAACTAATCACCTTCCTGCTTCCCTGGGAACCAGCTCCTCACCCGCACTGCATCCACAAACCTGGCTGGAGAGCCAGGACCAGAGCCCCCCAGTCCCCCAGCCCTGGAGCAGGAATGGAGGGGTTAGTGCCATGGAGTTCTCCCCACACTTCAGCCAACCCACCTGCACTATTCCAGGAGACTCTTGCTCCAGGTTTTCCTTAGTGGGGAGGGAAAAGCAGCCTCTCTGTCTGTCCTGGTGGGCAGGTGTGTACTGAGCTGCAGTCACTCAGGTCCTGCCCGAACTGAGCACAAAGGGTAACCGGCAGCGCTTCAGACTCACCTTCCCATGCAGCTGGGAGCTCACCCCGCGATGGAGCTGCTCTCTGCAGGCAGTGATTCTCTTCCAGTTGAACCAAAGCTTCTCAAGAACTCTTCTCTTTACAAAACCACCCCCTAGCAGGGGCTTCTCTAGAGAGAAAGGAAAGCTGAAGAGTATTGTATTTACAACGCAGGGTTGAAGAGCTCTGCGCTGAACTGGGGGGATTTCAGTCCATGCAGTGAGGGAGCTCTTCATCCTGCGGGTGCGGAGGCCCTGGGACAGGTTGCCCCAGGCAAGTGCTCCATTTACCTGAATACTGGAGGCCAGGTTGGAGGAGGCTTTGAACAACCTGCTCTAGCAGAAGGAGGGTGGGACTACACCCTCTTTAAGGTCCCTTCCAGCCCCCTGTGATTTAAGTAACCCACAAGGCAAAGGAAACAGCACCCATGTGGAAGAGCAGCTGCTGCTGAAAACACCCCCCTCTCCCCCTCCCAGGAGAGCAGCCCTCCAGTTGTGTCTGAGAGGGGCAGGTGGAGCTGTTTGCCAGCAGCTCCCGGGGATGCTCTCTTCTGCAGGCTGTACGAGTGCTCTGGGGAGGAAGAGTGTGCAAGAACAGAAAAGCTGTGCTGCCACGCGCCCTCCCCTCCATTCTGAGGAGAAAGGCATTACTGATCGTGTCAGAGCAGTGGGGCAGTAGAGATTCAGGCTGGAACCCGCAGCAGTGCTCGGGGCAGGTGCTGTTCAGTTAGAGAAACATGGGCTTCACCTGTACCCGACAGCTGCAGGCTTCCCCCGGAACAGCAGTGAGCTGACAGCCCTCGTGAGCTGCCCCAAAAACATCGTGGGAAAGAGACAGGGACCCAGAACACATTGGCTTGGTGATGCTTTGCTCTCTTCCAGCCCAGATCACCCCGATGTGTTCAGGGGAAGAAGGGAAGCCATCCATCCTGAAGGAGGCATCGATTAGTTTAAGCATCCGTGGCACCAGCTGCTCCTGTCTTTCAGCAGCTAAAAGGGTTACAAATGGGAGGCTGAGGCACTTGGAAACAGCTAACATGCTGCAGAAGGAAAGCACGGTGGTCTAAATACCAAGAAGACCTGTGCCTCCTCAATCCCTGAGCGCAGAGCAGCTGCTCACAGCACTCTGGGGTGGCTCTTCCTCCAGTTCACAAACTGGCAGAGCATCCTGAGGGAGCTGGCAGGAGCTCTACCCACCCCAGGGAAGCTCCCCTCCATCTGTGCTGACCCCGGGAGCAGCAAATTGATGCAAGAGGCTCCACCACAGCATCTCACATGGCTCAGGCTGACTGGGGACTGGCGGAAAGAAGATGCAGTGGTGGGAGATCTCAGTTCTCAGCACCTCAATCACTCCTGCTTTCAGCATGAAGAGGGACTGTGACTGGTTCTTGATGTGATGCCTGTCAGTGTATAATTAAACAGTGAATCTTGGGGTGAAGCTGCACAAACACAATGCCTTCCTTGAGGGTTTCCCCTGCTGCCTGCATCTCCACAGGCAGTTTTGCCTCTTGAAGGTGGTCACTGGGCTCAAACTCCTGCTGTACCCTGTGTTAATGGGGTAAGCAAACAGCCTTGTGCTTCCTTCACCCTACAGTCTTGGGGTTCTAGAATCCAACCAAATACCAAGAGAAAAGCTACAAGCAGAGGTTCCTGGCAGTGTACAGCTTGTCCCTCCCTCTCTGTTCTGGTTTCACCTGCAAGGCTGACGGGCAGAACCCTAGGGGCTACCGTTTGTCCTTAAAAGAGAGCAGGAAGGCAGCAAATGCTGAAAACTTGATGCCAACGATTACGAAGGAGGTTCTGTCCCGAGCAGACTCTGCTTAGCTGACTTCAGAGTTCTTCTTCTCATCCAGCCCCAGCTTAGGACTGCATTTCCTCATGGGGAGAGGAGCTTCAACATGCCTGACTCACAGTACCTGACCTAGCACAGAGGTCTTAGCTGTGTGACCTCCGGGTAGCTGTGTTCATAGCATCCCACAGTGTCAGGGGTGGGAAGGGCCCTCGAAAGGTCATCCAGTCCAATCCCTCTGCCACAGCAGCAGCCCCTTGATCCAGGGGTACAGGAACAGCCCAGGAGGGTTTGAAATGGCTCCAGAGAAGGAGACTCCACAGCCCCCCTGGGCAGCCCCCTGCCAGGGCTCTGGCTCCCTCACCGGGAAGAGGTCTGCTTCTCCTCTTGATGTGGAACCTCCTCTGTTCCAGCTGACACCCGGTGCCCCTTGTCCTGGCACTGGGTGCCCCTGAGCAGAGCCTGGCTCCTTCCTCCTGACCCCCACCCTTTCCATCTTGATCAACAGCCATGGGGTCCCCCCTCAGGCTCCTTTGTTCCCAGCTCCTTCAGCCTTTCCTCAGCAGGGAGATGCTCCCCTCCCTCCATCATCCCTGTGGCTCTGTGTTGAACTCTCTGCAGCAGCTTTGTGCCCTTCTGGAACTGAGGGGCCCAGGACTGGACACAGGATTCCAGATGGGTTCTCTCCAGGGCAGTGTAGAGGAAGGGGAGAACCTCTCTCAGTCTCTTAACCACCCCCCTTGTCATCCACCCCAGGCTGCCACAGGCCTTCATTCAAATGGATCTTTGGGGAAATAAAAATCTCTCCAGGCAGTCCCCAAGGTCTCAGTGCTCTCTGAGCAGGTTCCTCCTCCATCAGACTCAGCTCCCACCCCCAGCCACGCTGTGTTTGCCGCTGCTGCTGCTGCTGTGGGCTGCATTTATTGAATTTGCTGCCGCGCTTCCAACCCCAAACAAAGCAGCTTTCAGCCTCGCGAGTGAAGCTTCATCGCCCCAGCCCTTAATGAGGGCATCAGTGCTCATTACAACGGGGGATACTGATTACAGCTGATAGGAGAGCACCGAGCAGTTTCCCATCCCTCCCTCCAGGATGCTCCTTCACAACTTGCATTTCCACAGGAGGACTCGGCTACAGCTCCGCCGCTCATTGTCAGAACAAACGCCGGCAGCGTCTGAAACCAACCCAGCCCCCGGGACATCTGGCAGGGGGGGTCTGCAATCGCTGAGGCAGATCTGCCTGCAGATGGCACTGAACACGGACGGATGCAGCAGAGCACAGGCAGACCCCGTTATAAACGCCACGGGTACGGATGCGCTGCAAATCGCCCTCGGCTTTGGTTTAAATGAAATGGAGTTGCTCTCCAGCCAGTCCCATCCCCATCCTTTTCTCTCTGGCCTTTGACTCGGGGTTTCTTCAATGGGTGGACCAAGGCATTTAATAAAGAATCACTCTCTTAAAAGCATCTCTCTCCTCTTAAGCTTCAGGTGGGGAAACTGTTCAAACCATGGTGGAGCGAAGGGGGCTACTGTCCCTATTTACTGCACATCACTCCACGGGCAGCTCTACACCCCAGGGTCTAACGGAGCAGCCAACACCGACACCACTTGCTGTCAACAGCTGCTCCCTGTGTGTAACGTGGAATTCCCGATGTGCGGCACCGACCTCTGCCGAGTAAACCCAGCCTAACGAGTCCGCACACGCTCCGGCAGGCACTTGGGGAACGTTTACTCCTGCACTGTAAACACTGAGGTCGTGCTCGTGTTCCCAAAGGCTGGGCAGCAACAATAGGAGCAGCAAGGCAGCAGGTGCGAGCCCCTGAGGATTTGACCTTTTCCTCTCCACCGGTAGTTGGTGTTCAATTGGCTTCTCTCCCTGCCCCCTCCCTTCTCCCGACACAGCGAGCTCTGATGGGTACCAGGTTACGGGGGGTGCTGCAGGGCCCGGGGGTGGGGGACCATCAGGGGACAATGACAAAGGATGCTGCTGCCGCTGCGCTCTCCCCTCCTCCTCGGCAGCCCCGGGGAGCGGGGGGAACCTGGCAGCCACACTGAGCCTCAGCACCCCCCGTCCCGCTCGGTGGAGCAGCCGCTGTCCCCATCCTCCCGCTGCCCGGGGCTGCTCCCGGTGGGACCGATCCCAGTGCCCCCGCCGCCATCTCCTCCATCACGGCCAAGCAGAACCGCACAGTCGGTCCTCACGGCCAGCAGCCCGCTGTCCCCAACCCGGGGGCCACCCCGCAACAGCCCGAAGCGACCGAGGCGCCGAAGCCGCTGCGACACCAAAGCCGGGTGGTTTATTCAAATAAATAGAAATGCGGATTTATCTACAAATATACAAGCCCGTCCCGCACCGCCGCTCGCCGCTCTC
>VZRI01011275.1:32814-43515 GCA_013397515.1 Upupa epops
TCTCCCAGCTCCAGAGCCCCAGTTCCCTCAGCCTCTCCTCAGCAGGGAGCTGCTCTCCTCCCTCCATCATCTCTGTTGCTCACGCTCCAGTTCGAGCAGTGAAGATGGATCCTACCACGGAATCACAGAATCGTTTCAGCTGGAAAAGACCTTCAAGATTACGGGTTGAAGGTCCCGAGGCCACTGCTCAACCCTGTCCCTGAGCTCCCGGCTCACACAAGGGTGAGACTCTTCAAAGCGCCTGTTTGTTGTCGGTTTGGTGTGGGCTGGGGTTTGGTTTTCATAACAGCAGGAGTGATGATTCACTGAAATACACCAAACCACAAAGCCATGGGCACAGAGCAAACCATCCAGCTAATGAACCCGAGTAGAGGCAGCGCTGTGGAGGCAAGACCCGTGCAGAACTGAACCACAGCTCCCCGGCACTAACAGGGCGGAGATCACTGCTCCCGGGGAAAGACAGGCTGCACGCAGGGGGGAACGCAGCACCCCCTCTGCACCACACAGCCGGTGTGAAACACGGTGCTGCGGCTCATCCCATCACAGAGACAAGTCAAAGCTGTGTGAGTGACACAGGTAACCTGAGACTGCTCCCTCCCTTGTTAGGAAGTGAGATGAGGAGATTGAGGGATTCAGCCTGCAGGAGACTCAGGGGGGACCTTCTCCCTCTCTCCAGCTCCCTGCAGGGAGGGTGCAGTCAGGTGGAGGTCGGGCTCTTCTCCCAGCAACCAGCACCTGGATGAGAAGGCAGGGCCTGAAGCTGCCAGGGGAGGGTTAGGTTGGCTGTCAGGAAGCCCTTCCTCAGGGAAAGAGTGCTCCGCAGGGGGGGATCCCTGGAACAGGATGCCTAAGGAGGGATGGAGGCCCCATCCCCGGAGCCATGCAAGGTCTGGTCTGGGGAGTGCTGGCCCTGTTATTGCAGGAGGGTTGGTGTAGATGCCCTTCGGGAGGGCCCTTCCAACCCTCTGATTTTATGATACTTCATAAACAAACGAATCAGCAGCACAGATTTTGCAGCCAAGTGACAGCAACACTCCGGGAAGACCCCATGCGAAGGGGACAGGCAGCGCTCTGTGGTCCTTGTTTCCCCACTTCTGCTACAGAAAAGCTGAAAAGTAGCTAACAGACACAGCAGCTCTTTATTTTAAGAGAAACAAACCACAACAACCAGCCCTGCTGAAAGACCAAACTGTGTCTGACGTGAAACACTCCAGAACAAACAGACTCTTCCGTTTGTTTCCCTGCCTGTGCCTGGCTAGCTCTCCCTCCCTTCTTGTACACAGAGCGCGGTGCAGGAGAAGCTTGCCAACGTGAAAATGAACACCACATGCTGCCTCTGCCTCTCCTCAGAACGCTGGAGGAACGCAGACACAGGCCGAGCAGCCACCCTGAAGGATCTGCTTTAACTGAGAGCTTAGATCTACGGGTTCTCTTTCATTTTAAGAGGACAGAGCTCCCTGGCGTAAAGACAAGTGGATTTTGTTACGAGGGGAGCTGGCCCGAGGACTCACCTTGCGAAAGGGATATAGGACAGACTATACCTGAAAAACAAAGAACAGACAAGTGCAATTAACCGGGTGATTAGGGCTCTCCTGCAACAGTCCCGCACGAGCAGAAGCAACCTGTTGTAACAACACTCGGAGCAAGGTTCTCCCCTCGGCACCCACTGCTCACCCGAGGAAAGGCGACACGTTTGCACCAGAACTCAGTGTCCTGCCAGGGATTCCTGGCTTCATTACACCCCACTCCCTTGTGTCTGTGCTCCTGCAGTCGATCGTTCCCACTGCACACCCACTGGAACCAAGCAGATCTGCTCTCGGATTGGAAAGGGGTGGAAATTCAAGAGGAAAACTGGCCTTTTGCGAGATGAGAGAGAAAACCTTCTCAGTCAGAAAGGAGAGGCAGTGCTGTGCAAATAAACACCGCGCTGGCGTAGCTCTCAGACAGATATACCCTGTCGGGTGCAAAACGCAGCGCAGCTCCGCCTCTCTGACAGCCCGTGCCTCTACCATCCTCCGAGAGCTGCTTCTCACAAGCCCACGGGATGCTCTGCTCTCATGCCCAGCCTCATCAAGCTCCACGAACGTGAAGCTGTCTGCTGTCAACACGCAGAACGTCGGCTGAGTTAGCAATGAGCCCTCCAGCTAGCAACAGGCACTCACTCCCCCGGGCCCAGCGGTCCCCAGCACGGTGCCCATGTCTCACTACCCCAAACAAGCGGTCCTTTGTGCTCAGACCCCAGTTCACACAGGCACCGTGCAGGCAGGGCAAGTTCAAACAAGACCTGTGGTCACCTCGGGCTGCCTAGGCATTAGCACCGAGTAATTCACCTGGGCCAAGGAGACCAAGTGCATTCAGCTGTGTCTCCATGGAGAAAGCAGCAGCTTCCAAACCTCGTGCCAGGCGTGCAAGCATTCGCCTGGCTGTACTCACACAGACCCCAGCCCAGCCCTTGAGCCCTCCTGGATGGTCAACGGGGTACGTGCTGCTCTGTAACTACCCTCCCGGTGCCTCTCGATACTGCTGGGGCAAGGCACCCTATGGCAGCATCTAGCTTCTTCCACTTCAACAACTGGAAAACTCCAGTTAGAAGCCAGGAAAGAGGGACGTAAGGAGAAGCAGAGCACTTGAGTACAGAGCTACTGTCTCAACAGAGGAAAGGCATGGGGAAACGTTGCCCAGATCTCTTCCTTCCCGAACGCTTCAAAGCAGCTCGCACGTTGCAGAACACAGTGAGCACTGCTGCGGGAGGCTGCCTATCGATGTTGTTCAAGTTACACAAGCCAACTCAGAAACAGCTTGAGGCTCCCACTTGGGCTCGCTCACGCTATGCAAAGCACATGCCTCTAGATATTTTATAATCCCACGGGGGTAGGGGGAGGTAAGGAATTCTCAGGGGACTCACCAGGTCATTGCCAAGGACTGCAATATGCAGAATAACATCGCCAGACCCCTCTTGTTCCACTGAGCGAAAAGAAAACAAAACGTCAGGCTCTGAACAGCTGGAGAAGTCTCTTCAGTCAACAGCCGAGGCCACTGACAGCGCCTTGTTTGCCTGGCTCGTCCTGAACCGCTGCTCCTTCCCACCCTGCCAACCTTCCGTTCGTCTGTCGCTGCACTAGAGTCACAGCACAAAAGCCTTCCCTAGCCTTGAAAACTCATCGCAGCACCGGTGCTAATACCAGTAATACTAAGGGTAATGGAAGCTCTAACCCCCTAATTAGGGGCTTAATGAGAAGCGCTCCTGCCCTTCTGACAACAGAGAAGCTCCCTTCAGCTACGGACTCGCCTCTCTGGCACACGATTACAGCTGGTCTGTCAGTCAGCACGCCTGCCTGGGGGTTCTAGCTCTGTCTCAGCAGCTGAACACTCTGTAGCCAAGGTTTCTGAAGACCACCACCTAGTCTCCGATACTCTCTGACATAAGCACACACCACTAAGATGAACGTCTGTCTTAACATGGTTTCCTTAGTTCTCATTCCAGAGGCTCTACCTGATGCTCTAGGCTCTGTACTCTCATCTCTGCAGATGGAAGGGTGCGTCTGCTTTGCAGCCAGGAGGCTCCTTTTCCACCCAAACTCAACGGCAGATGAAAGCACAACCACACACACGGGCTCATCCCTATTTAACTGAATGTGAAGGCTGTGACTACCAGAGGCAGAGCGCTCCCTGAGCAAGGCAGACCTCTCACTTACCCAGAATACAGCACACAGAGTCAACACCATGAAGAGCTGAGGGGAGATGAGAGACCACAACAAAAGGATGAGTACACAGACACAACACAGCAAAGACTCCAGCTGTGCCACCCCGGTTTTCAGTGGCCAAACAGGCTGGTGAGACAAGCAAGGCCACAGGCTGTCACACAGTGGCTGTACACGGAGCTTCAGAGAAGCAGCCTTTTCCAAGGCGCAGTACGGCGTGCTCCGCGGTCAGGAGGGCTGGCAGAAAGGAACCAGGAGAACCTGCACCAGGTCTGTGTGGCTTTAGGTGTTAAGTCTATTAAGAGAAGAGCCTGGGTGATAAAGCTTGCCTGCAAGCCACCAAGCAGTCTGGGAACCATTCTCCTGTTTGCAGTCTCAATCTGGATGCAGTACCCACAACATCAACATCTGAAAAGAAGGGTATGTGCATCGTGATGAGTAAACGAACAACTGCCAGGCTGGGCTCACAACGGCCAGGCTGGGCTCAGGAGCCACCGGCTTCTCATGGCAGCTGAAAATCCGCTCTACTAGCCTTGCTCTTTAAGAATGATTTCTGGTAATACTTGTAAAGTGATCACCATCACGTTAGCCCCTGTTTGGTCTGGGACATCTGCCCCTAAATGACTATTTACAAATAAACCCCCCCAGCTTCACAGAAAGGAGCCAGAAAACCTTTAGGATCACAGAGCTCATCAGCTCAGCTGGCAGCACAAAGCAGAGGCGGACTGGGAAACAATCCCCCCTAAACTTGAATTCTGAGGTTAAGAGAGGACTTTCCAGCAGGAGGAGTAACAGCAGGGTATTTACCAGCATCACAATGGTGGCTACCAATCTTTTCGGCTCAAACATGGCTTTCAGTTGCTTCAGCGGCCCCATCAGGAAGCAGGTACTAACAGGAGGGAGAAACACAAACAGGCGGTAAATCGCTTTCTAATCCATCCTTCCTGAAGACAATAGGTAATTAAGCAGCAAGATGACCACAAAGACCTTCAAAAAAGCATTGTGGTGTTCAGCACCAGAGCCCTGCCGGGAAGAGAGGTGACGCAGCTCACACGTGCTGTCACCCTCGGCCATGAAATGCCTCCCTACCCACCACCATCACAGCGCAGGGTTTTCAGGGGGAATTCCACACGAGGGCTGTTTTAAGAACCAACCTCCCCAAAGCTGCAGAGAGTCCTGACTAAATGAGAACAGTTTTCTCCACTGAACAGGAACAAACTGTTCTCAGCTCAGTGCAGTCCAAGGCAGTGTCTTCTCTGTTTGTGACTCTGGGCCGCGGGGCAGTAACATTAATCACAAACGAGTTAGCGAGGGGGGTGAAAATGGGGCTGCAAAAACCAGGGCACCCAAAACGCACTGATGTTGGCTACCACTTGGAGGGTTAGGTGCCACAAGAGCTCCTCTAGGGATGGGAGAGTGCAAAGGCAGCGGAAGGGTTGAGTAAGGAATAATCTAGAGGTCCTCCATTTACACTGAGTATTTATCCCTGTCTCTCCCATTGTGCAGGGGACACAGCCGTCACCCCAGGGAAGAATCAAAAATCACAGTGTAAGAAGCCACTGAACAGAGCATTTTAATAAGAAAACAACGCTGTTTGTAAACAGCAGAAACAGCATTCTCGTGTAAAAGCACCACGGACTCAAAGGAGGCTCCTTTTCTGCTACTACTAACGGGTAAGGAACAGTACCTGGCTAAAGCAGCAAGGTTTCCCAGGGTGTAAAATACTGCAAAGGGTTTGATTCCCTTTGGGAGCCACAGTAATGCTGTTCCCTATAAAAGAGAGGTTATTAATTAGTTAATTCAATTCCTCTAGAGTTTACAGTCTATAAATCCACCTCCAGAGGGTCCCAGCAGAGCACAGTGCGCTCAGACGCGCGGCGGTGGATGCTCAGCACACTGCTATTGCCACCTTCTGGCAAGGCCCTGCCAGGATTCCCTGGACTTGACACCATTCCCATTGTTTCCAACAACATCTGGTGGTGCTGCTGGTGTTTAATCTGGGGCACAATCACTAGTGTAACAATGCCCCACTGTACAGAGATCAAACACCTCTGCACACACAAGATCAGCTGGCAGAAAGCCACACTCTCGCAATCATCTGGGTTGGAAAAGACCTTTAAGATCGAGATGCTGGGATGAGGGCTGGACTGGATGATCCTGCAGGTCCTTTCCAGCTGTAATGACCCTGTGATTTGAAGTCCAGCTGTTAATGATATCCACCATCTCCTTTCTCCTTTGATCAAACCTCTGGACTCATGAGAATTAACAGAAAGATTTCAGAAGTCTTTACTTCCAAACAGCCCTTATTTCCACTCAACACAAACGAATCCAGAGCTTTCCACTGCCCATAGAATCGTCCTGGCTGGAAAGCACCTCCAGAAGCATCAAGTCCAGCCCTCATCCCAACATCTCCCTAACTCTTAGACCATGATCCCAGACCCTGTGACTGTATCCAGTTCTGGAACCCTCAGCACAAGAAAGATGCAGGCAGACTGGAGCATCCTGAGGAGGCCAGTACAGTGCTCAGGGGAATGGAGCATCAACCCTATAGGGGCAGGCTGAGGGAGCTGGGGCTGTGCAGCCTGGAGAAGGCTCCAGGGGGCCCTTCTTTTGACCTCTGACCCTGAGGAGGGCTCCATGAAGGCAGAGGAAGATCTCTTCCAAAGGGTTTGGATGGACAGGACAAGGATCACTGGGTTCCAGCTGGGAAAGGAGAGATTTAGGTGGGAAATGAGTTGTGTCAGCATTCAGACTCTCAGGAAGAAACGTTACTGCCCTAGGATAAACACTCTGCTGTAAATGGCAGGTGGTCCAGACCACTCACAGCCCACCACGCTCACTGCACAGTCGATGTCCAGCTAAACAGCAGAGGATGCAGGATAAAGCAAACAGAACCACAAAGCAGTGACATGAATGAGGCTCTGCTGCACACGAAGTACAGGGGAGAACCCACCCCAAACCACTCTACTTACAAGAATAGAACACACAATGCCAGCGACAAAACATATGGCAAACCATCTGACTCGGGTCCCGAAGCTGAGCGTGGAGGCATCAAGGACCTTAGCAGGAGGAGAGAGGAAAACACAACATTACAAAGGCAGGGCTGAACAACCAAAGGACATTTTTAACTTGGCTACTCCAGTCCTCAATTTTTTAGCCAAAGCCAGTGGTTTTACCTGGTGCCTGCACAATAGGCACTGCAGTTAAAGCAACTGCACGAGTGACCTGGAAAGGTACTTCCCAACACAGGACAAAGTCTGTGAAGGTGTATGCTGGCACTGGAGCAACGAGCCAGACCTCCTGTTCCCCTTCAATTGCCACGGAGAATCCTCACCACTGTACAACAGCAGAACGGCTGGCCATTTCCAGATGACTGGAGCTATTTGTGCTGCACTGCCTGTTCCTGCAGACCTCCTTCTCTTGCCAGACAGAATCCACTGTACCTACAAGCATGGTTCCACCCCAGTTACTGTTCCTTACAGGGTGTGGGCAGAGGAACACAGCTCATCTCACCACACAGCTGACCTGCTGAAAAGTTCACTTTATTTCCTGCTTCTCCAGCAACTGCAGGGCCTCTAAGACACCTTTAGGAGCTGAGCTGGCTGACACAACTCAGGAAGCAGGAAGAGAACTAGCACTCCTTTTATTCTGACGACAGTCGTCTGCTAGACTGATGAGCCAAACCAGCTCAGCAAGATGTCAGAAGCAGCAGGGTGGATACACAGCAGGAGCAGGGCCACACTGCTGGCACAACTGTCCCTTCCTGCACCAGTGACTCGTTAGATGTGCTCAGATCATCTTCTCCACCAGTGCTGTAAGAGCGATGTATTTCAGTCTACTCCAGGTCACTGGAGCTCTTTCTACTCTAAACTGACCTACCACGTGTTGCTTCAGCTTAGTAAGATGACTACAGAAGGCTAACTTCCCCACTTGTTCAGGTAAAAATTCCCTCCTGTGATCCAGTCTGCATGTCTTCTCAATCAGGTACTCTCAATCACACAAAGACAGGGCTTCCCCACCCAGTTACTGTGACACTTCTCCAAGTCTCCTGCGAATTTCTCCTTCAGGTGGTGGCCACTGAACGTGTCACCACGGAATGTGGTTACTGCTGAGAATGACCTCCCATCCGTACAAATGAAGAACCCACGCCCAGCTTAGTAAAAGGGGGCCGTACGAGCACTCGCGCGCTGTCACAGAGCAGCACCCGCATGCGCTGGCAGCCAGGAACAGCCTGGACTGCTGTTAACTGGTGAAAGAATTACTGAGCTTTCTTAATCACATCAAACAGTTAAGGAGGGGGATCAAGATACTCGTCTTTTACACCTACATACTGTCAGCACTTGCATAGGTAGAAGGAGACACGGTCCTGTTGTATATTCTCCCCCCTTCCCTGTGCTCAGCGGTCACCCCGAGGGTCGGCGCATGCAGCTTACCTCGTGTGGTCCAACTTGTCCTTACGCACGCATTAAAGGAACAGACAAAACAGTAACTGATAGGTGGTTTGGTACTCCAAGTCCTATTTCTGAGTGTCTGCCCACGACAGGAGCGCAGGAAGCATGAGCAGGACACAGCCAGAGGCATCCACGTGAATCACGGCTGCAGTTACAACTGCCTATTCAAGCAACTAATCACCCCGAAAAAAGATGGGAGGGGAGTAAAAACCCACAGAATCCTTTAGCTCCCTTTGAAAAGAAGACAGAGTAACTGACACAACAGTAAGAAAGGACAGCTGATCATCTGAAGAGCTCAGGAAGTACAGAAAGACCTCACTGAAACATCACACAGCTGTTTCACCACGCAGACGACACCACCTTGGGGGGAGCATTGATTGATCTGCTGGAGGGGAGGAGGATGCTGCAGAGCTGGACAGGCTGGGTCAATGGGGAGAGGCCAACAGGATGGGGTTGAACAGGGCCAAGGGCAGGGTCCTGCACGTTGGCCACAAGGACACTCCTGCAGCTCCAGACTGGGGGAGGAGTGGCTGAAGGGAGGTTACAATCAGGGGGGTGTCAGGCTCTTTTCCCAGGAAAAGGTGTCTGGAGGTGTTGAAGGACAGCCTGGCTGTGGCCCTGAGTGCCCTGGTGTGGGTCATGGGGTGCTGTTAGGCGCTGGGCTGGGCTGGAGGTGCTCAGAGGGCTTTTCTCTCTCAATCATTCTGTGATTCTGTATTTCTCTTCTACTTTGCAGGAATTTCTACAGACTTTGTGGTCATGCTGCTGCAAAAATCAAGCGGGAACGAAATACAGTGGGATCTACGGCCATGAGC
This sequence comes from Upupa epops, assembly GCA_013397515.1. NCBI lineage: Eukaryota > Metazoa > Chordata > Aves > Bucerotiformes > Upupidae > Upupa > Upupa epops. The sequence continues at coordinate 41,782 of VZRI01011275.1, forward strand.
CATACGATGGCTGTTACACAAGCACCAGGGATTGCCATGAGAGAGAGCCGTTGTTTTCAACCAAACACATGACTCCACTCCAGAAAGGTCTCCTAAACCAGCTGAAGGCATCACACATGAAATACATGACTGAAAGTTTTCTTCCACAGCCTCACCCCCCTTAGGAAGCAGCCTCTGCACAGCAAAAAGCTTTCTGCTCTGCTACAGACACTTTCAAAGTACCCAGCACAACTCAGCTTACAGCCAGAGTTTGAGAGGATGTCAGTAAGAGTCCCCTCACCAAAACGAGGTTTCATTTCCAGTGTTCTCCCAGCACACTGCTACTCTGAAAGACACCTACAGCCGAGACATCGCCAAACACTTGAGCTTCGCTTCACTGGGTCCTTAATATAAAGAAGACCCCTCTGGTTTAGCTTCTCAGCTTGAAGCTCCTTTGCATTACACCAGACTTAGGTGTTTTATCATCTGCTGAACAGGCTGAATGGGCAGGTTTCTCCTGTTTAAAGTCTTCCCTGGCTGTAACAGTCCAATCACACCTGGCTTAGTTCTGGATTATTAACAAACAACATTTTTAGCTCAGAGCTCCCCTTCTCAAGATACGCTCCGCAAACACACTTGGGTATCTATCTATTGACTGTTTCCCTAAACCAAACATCACAGGACCGACTGTTACTGTCACGCGTCCCACGTGAAATGGGCTCAGGGATAACGGATTAATCCCTTCTCTTGGAACTGAACTAAGATTAGCAGAAACACAGTATTTTTTGGATAATCTTGGGTTAAGATCCAAAGGGGAAGCATTCCTGCCAAATGCTGTGATGTGAAAGGGCACACTGCTTCCAGAATGAGCCTGGCGTTGCTGCAATTTACCTGCTTTCCTGGGGCAAAGAGGCTGAGATCATAAACCTTGAAGCCCATCAGTAACTCAGCACAAAGACAAGTGAAGCTTGTCAGCGGCAAGCTGCTGGAACTAACATTATGGTACAGACATCAACTGTGCTGGTTATCCAAGGTTCATGAGCTACAGCTCACATCCAGGCTGCTTCATGCCTCAGCTCCCTCCCCCATGCTACAGCACCCTTCAGCAAACAGCACCAAGGCACTCCCCAGACGTGGGGCACTCTGACCTGCAGTCACTGCGACCAGAAGCGGGGCTGATGGTGTCAGTGGTTCCCTATAAAGTTGCTCAGCTTTGCTTCAACCTAGTACAGTGTTCACGTACAAACATAACTGACTGTGAGAAAGGCAGTGACAAGGAAATAAGTGAGCTGTATCGGGAAGTATGGAGTGAAAGCAGGAACTGGAGCGGAATATCCCTAAGCCAGGGCAGAATAAGTCTTTCTCTGCTTTTGCAAACTCAAGGGCGCAGGGAAACGGAGGAAGGGTTGAGAAAGGCAATAGATTGCTGAACTAGTAGCAAGGCCGGCGAGAGGAGCACCATGCACGGGGTAAGGAGACCGTGGTATCCCCAGGCGGGACAGGGAGAACACAACCGGAGAACACAACCAGAGATCCCCGAACCCCCAACACAACCGAGCGCTTCCCCACACAGCGAAACTTCGCCGTGACTCTCCGTGCCGGGCAGGGGCCGGGGCCGGTAGCCTCCCGCCTCCCCGCTCTCTCGTTACAGACGGGGCCGCGAGCAATTAGCGAGGGTTGGGTGCACGGGGCACACGGCGGGGCCTGAGGCCGCGGACTCGCAGCGGACCCGGGGCTCAGCCCTCGAGCGGGGGC
>VZRI01011275.1:43579-55141 GCA_013397515.1 Upupa epops
ATCTCCGCCCCTGCGGTGCCGCTGGGGGCTCCTCCTGCGTCAGGACGTGGGATCACGGAGCCCTTCAGGCTCCAGAAGACCTCCAGGCTCATGCAGTCCAGCCCCGACCCCAGCTGTCCCCCCCCACCCCGCACCCCGGCCCGGAGGCCCCGCTCTCCACGACTGGGAAACGCGGCCTGGGGTGGCATTCAGCGCCTCCCCTGGGCAGCCTGTGCCAAGGCCTCAGGGCCCTTCCCAGGGAGAAGTAGTGGAGCCTCCTTGTCTGGAGCCGTTTCAAACCCTCCTGGGCTGTTCCTGTGCCCCTGACTCTAGGGGCTCCTGCTGGGGCAGGGGGGTTGCACTGGTCTTTTGAGGTCCCTTCCAGTCCCCGGCACTCTGGGATTCTGTCAGAACCTGTCAGGGAGCAACCTTTCCCTTTCCTCTTGCTTTCTCTCACACCAGCTGCCTCCAGTGCTGTCCCTGCTCCCTTAGTAACACTGTGCTTTGTGTGGAGAACAAAGGACAAGTCACAACGCCAGGGGCTGCATTTTCTCCAGGAGCCGGCAAACTGTTTGCAGAACCGTGCCCAGCAGAGAAAGCTTTCTCTGTAGAGTAAGGGAAGGTCCCTTCTTCATACAGGGGTCACCAAAGCAAGATGAAAACTCATCCAGCTCTAGCTGAAACGATGACGTCGTGTGAGAGAGCTGTGGGAAGCTGAACACAACTCACAGCTCCCCTGTTACCACCCTCACTGAAGCAGCTTTGGGAGTAACTACTTCTCTTTTAAGCCCACAGTGACTGCTTTTTGTTCGTTTATTACTGAGCAGCCACCAAACGACTCACAAATCAAGTTTCCAGACCTTCCCCATCAAAGAGACCAAACCTTGCCCCAGCAGAACAAAGCCAGCTATCTGAATACCATGCTAAGATAAAGCCTAAGGCTCCCCTCCAAGAAGTGGGTCAAGAGAGCTCAAACTTTGAGAAAGAAGGGGAAGGACAGACAAACTGGGAGCTGAGCTGGTACCATTTCACTTAACTCCTAAAGCTGCATTCCTTAGCTGCAGCCCAGCAGCACTTGCTCACAGAGGTGAGAAATTCTTTTCTGGCTGAGAAACATGAAAGAAGAGAGCAGCTGACAGCAGCCTCTGCCCTGAGACAGGACAGGCTATGCTGTGCCATCACACTGGTGTGAAACAGGAGCTGCACAGGTCTCCAGCAGCAGACCGCAGAGTTATCTAGCTATGAGGATTAAAGCAAGCTGTGACATTCAGAGCAAACAGGTCTAGGGACCAGCCTGTGGAGACAAGCCCTGGGATCACAGCATTCAAACACAAACCCTGAGCTCTAGTTTTTATCATTAAACACTGAAGCTGGCAGACTGGGGAGCTGAGGTCCTTTCCACCCAGGATCACCCTGTGATTCAGTGATCCCAGCATGGCCAGGCATTAGGATCTGGAGGGCACTGCCTGAACTCAGTGCTCACAGAGGATACCACTCGTTTTCCCAGCTCATGCCACTCCACACTAGGGTCTCCCCTCAGGATCTAGACCCACACCACCACTTCCCAAAACGTTGGAGAGATTTATTGCCACTTGGAACATGTTTATTGTTCAAACCCACCGCACTGAACTAAATCCACCACGTGCATTCTGTGTCCTTACAGCAGTGTGGCCTCCAGGCAGGTCACGCAGGAAACCCCCCCGGCCCAACCAAATCCAAAACCACTGAAAGGCACTGTGTGTCCTTCAGCTCTCCAACTCCAAAGAAGTCACAGAGGAAAACTCAAACAGCAGGGAAAAGATTCAGGATAAGAACAGCAAGAGACCGTTGCCTTCCTTCATTCAGGGTCGGTTTTGCTTTCCCAAGTCTTAAATAACATGTGACTTAAAAATGTCGATTGATGACATCTCTTTCCTGAGACAAGGCATGCAGTAAGGGAAGAGGGGGAGCTGGTGGCTTCCAGGCTGCCTTTGTTCTTGTAGATTAGCAAGCCACCGCCTAACTTCACCACAATAAGAGGGATAGGAATGAATGCACCCGAGTTAAATGGCTGTAAGAAGACATTAACACCTAGAGCAAACAAGGATACCACCTACAGCTCTGCTCACTGACCTCTGCAACCATCACCGGTTGCTTTTTAGCCTCAAACAAGGTGACTTTTCAACTATTGCTTGTTATTTGGGTGAGGGACTTGGTTAGAAGGGGAGTGATTAAGGAGCTGTAAGGCAGCAGAACCTGAAACACAATGGTTTTCACTGCTGAGTAGTACTTTTTCCAAGGCAAGATAAGAAACAAAACCAATTAGTAGTAGAAGTGTTCTTGTGGGGCTGCACTCATCCCCACTGCAGTTGTCACAGCAGCTGTAGATGGTAGGGCTTCCTTGGCTGTCGTTCAGGATGAACACATTCCCTGGCTCACTTCAAGTTAGATGTTTAGTTCTTCTTCTCCATCCTGCCAAGAGAAGAACAGCTCTCGTAAGGACAAATATTGAACTGCAATTGCTAGTGAAACAGGGCTTCAGGAAGGGAGGGCAGTGCACATTCGCAAAGGCAGGTCTGCTTGCAGTTCTGTCACTCCTGTGACCCTCCCACTGCTCCACTAACTCTTCTTGGAGCAGCAGAGAGGAAAGCCAGAACCCTGACTCCTCAGGATCAGCTGGGGCTGTGTCTGCACTGTTTGCTACACGGTGCAGGTGTGAGACAGCCTGCAGCCTGTTCCCCACCGCACACACTGTTGGCTCTACCCCGTTTGGGCCAGCTGGGAGAGGTCTGGCTTGCTCTCTCTTGCTGAGACAGAACCCCTTCCCAGGTTTATGGATGCTCCCAGCTCAGGAATTCATCACCAAGACAGACACATGCAGAGCATCAGTACTACAGATGCAGCCACCCCCAGCCTAGCCGGCAGCTGCTGAAAGCTCTGCCTACACCCATGGCCGTAAGGGCTTTCACCCTTTTCTGTGTGCACCCTTCCAAAGCTTCGCAGGAGGTGCAAGCAGCCCTAGTTCAGTCTCGTTAGCAGATTTCCAGGAGGCAATGAAGTGAAAGCTACCTTCAGACACGATGCAGGGGTTTGCACCACCCTCAAAAGACACTAAACAGCCTTTTAAGAGCCATGGGTCTATGGCTTCCCATGGGGAAAGGGTGACTTGCCTGTATTTGATCAGTCGTCCTCCTTGAATAAGCTGTGCAACTTCATTAGTCAAGTGGCATGCGAAGAGCAGCCAGTTCCTCGGCTGCACTTTGTAGGCAAATCTCATGAAGGTCAAGGAGTAACAGCACAGTGCTGCAAAACACCGCAGAGAGCACACTTTGATCACCTGCATGGGCTTGGGGCGTAAACACACACACACACTCACAGGGGAACAACGAGGCTGGGGAAAGGTTCATGAGAGAGGCTGAGGGAGCTGGGGGGGTTCAGCCTGGAGAAGAGGAGACTCAGGGGGGACCTTCTCCCTCTCTCCAACTCCCTGCAGGGAGGGTGCAGTCAGGTGGGGGTCAGGCTCTTCTCCCAGGCACCCAGCACCAGGATGGGAGGGCAGGGCCTGAAGCTGCCAGGGGAGGGTGAGGTTGGCTGTCAGGAAGCCCTTCCTCAGGGAAAGGGTGCTCAGAGCCTGGACTGGACTGCCCAGGGCAGTGGGGGAGTCCCTGTGTCTGGAGGTGTTGAAGGACAGCCTGGCTGTGGCCCTGAGTGCTCTGCTCTGGCTGATGGGGTGATGTCAGGTCCTGAGCTGGATGAGCTCAGAGGGCTCTGCCAGCCTCAGTGATGCTGTGCTTTCCCTCACGCACTTTCCTGTGATGCCTGTTGAGTTTTTCACCCCAAAGCTACCCGAGCCAGAGAAGCAATAGTAACCCCAAGGAGACATGGCAGACAATCTCTAGGACAGAGCACTTCAAGAAGTACTGACTACCTCAACACAGCTCTCGATGAGGATGTCCTAAACCATCCTTGAAGAGGCAGGAGGTTTTAACCCTCAGAAATGATGACTGTTCAGAAGCACAAAGCTTCGTTCCCTGCTTTCTGGGAAGGGAACAGCAGTAATCCCCACTGAAATGCAGTCCTGATAGAGCAGGAAATGAGAACCCAAGACGCTGCTGACTGTGCAAAGGTCTGGCAGGCTCAAAGCACAGCAAGGAATCAAGAGGTGAATTGTTCAAGGGAAACAGCCTCTATGTAGAGAGCCTACAAGATGCGAATGCTGTACACACAGCGCCCTACACATCCCCTCGTGAACAGGGCAAGAGGGGTCTGCTCTGCCTGACTGAGTGAAACTGTCAGAGTTTCACTGTGCTAGAGAGCATTGGGACGAGTCTTCCACCTCAAGGAAGCTAATGAAGAGGCTTAATTACTCTCAGCCTCATTTCCTGAGGCTGTAGATTTCCTCAGCCCGAAGGTATCTTGCTTCAGGGCAAAGAATTACTGGGAAGCAGAGTTCTGAACCCAGGTCACACCGCCAACACCCATCTACTTAATTTAAGCTGTCAGATCGATGATCCCAGAGAAATGGCTGAACAGCACGAGAGTCAGACACCTAGGCAAAAACTGTACCCGTTCTGTATGAAGAGGAGAAACCACTGCTCACACCTTTGGAGCAAAGGCTCCCCATCTCAGGAGGAGTCACGGCAGCCCTGCAAGGAGACAAGCTCCCTCCGCTGCTTTCTGCACTCTGCAGACCCAGCGTTACAGTCACTCAAGCCTCACACCAACCTCACGGCATCGCTGCTCTTCACACAGCGTAGAGCTGGGGAGAGGGATGCACGCCGAGCCACTGTGGGCAGCAGCAAGACTCACGCACTGGGGCGAGTCTAGTCATCACAGCTGCCAAGACTCAGGGCCTGCCTCACTCCTCTCCAGAGGAAGGGGAGACTCTGGGGTGATCTCGGAGCAGCCTTCCAGTCCCTGAAGGGGGCTGCAGGAAAACTGGGGAGGGGCTGTTTCCAAGGGCTGGAAGTGGTAGGAGCAGGGGGAATGGTTTCCAGCTGGAAGAGGGGAGGTTGAGACTGGAAGTCAGGAGGAAGCTCTTCACAGTGAGGGTGCTGAGACCCTGGACCAGGTTGCCCAGGGAGGTTGTGGCTGCCCCCCAGCTCCCTGGCAGTGTTCAAGGCCAGACTGGATGGGACCTTGAGCATCCTGGTCTGGTGGGGGGTGTCCCTGCTGATGGCAAGGGGGTGGAACCAGATGATCTTGAGGGTCCCTTCAACCTGACCCACTCTACGGATCCATCAGAGACGCCTCTCTGGGCTCTTACCAAACGTCATTCGGCCACTGATGATTTCTGGAGATTTCTTCATGTCGTTGATAGCAGCAACGGGCAGCCCCCAGTTAGCAACCGGCCCCCAAAAGTGCTGTAAAGAGGGAAAGGAATCAAGTTACAGGCAGCCCACAGTACCCTCAGTCTTCCTCAGGCACACAAAGCTTCACAGGACAGAGTTAGCAGTACTCCCAGTTCAGACAGACAGCGTTTGGTGTGAGGGAGATGAAACTTCAGCTGGATGTAGCTTTCAGGAGCAAAGGAGGCTCCCACTGCATCTTCCTGCAGACTGGAGAGGAGCTGCTATCGCCCACTGAACTGCAGTTGGGTGCAATTACACCTCAGCCATCATTAGGCACCGACTCCTCTAGTCACATAACCACCTCAGACCTACGGCTCACCTCGGTGCTCAGAGCTGGCACTCCTCTTGCCAGACAGTTGTTAAAACTGGGAGCACAGTGGTCACAAACGGGGAAGCAGGAGGTTCAGCTTCAACCAGGCAACACTTCACTGCAACAGGCTGTAGAGTCAGCCCCTACAGACACCTGAAACCTGTCTGGATCTCCTCCTGGGTGATCTGCTCCAGGGGATCCTGCTCTGGCAGGGCAGCTGGAGCAAATGATGATCAGAGGTCCCGTCTAACCCCTACCATTCCGTAATTCTGGGAATGACTGAGGATCAAGTGCTGTGCAAGCAACTTCCTCCAAGTGCTTAGAGCATCCCCTGGATGATCAGGGCCATGCAACCGTTACTTAGAGCTTCACCTGCCACTGCTTCAGCTGCTTGGTGATCCCCAAACTCAGCGATTAGACACACGCAGGGGTAGGGCAGTTAGCCACAGGCGTGTGCACCACGAGATAAGCAGCTGAAAGAATTCAGGAAGAGACTGGTGCCACTCAGTTTGAGAGATCAAGGTGGTAGAGTCCCACTTCTACTGCTATTACAGGTGACAGGGCTTCAGCAGGATGCTTTGCACAGAAGCCACAGGCAGTGCCTGCGCCAGCTTCTCCTCATGGGGAACCAGGGATGCTCAAAAGCCACCTGGGCAGCTAGGCAGAAGAAAAGCACCTTGCAGACCCCAGAGGACCAGAAACAAGCGTCTGGTCAGGTAACCACGAGTGTCTGCACAGCCAGACAACCTGTGTGAGCGTGGAACGCAGAAGCCGGCTCCAGAAGGCAACTGTGAGGCAGCTGTACTCCAGCACTAAGGGGCCAGGGAAAAAACGCAGCAAGCTTACGCGGTCTGAAGAGCTGCAGAGCAAGCCTGAAGGAGATGCTGGTCACGAGCACGAGCCACACATGCCACTCCCCTGCCAGCATAACCCACCTGCGTGGGGGAATACTTCATGGGGAAACGACTTCTGCTCCTACAGCAGGAGACCCAGAAGTGTCCCAGTGCTGACAAGCTCAACCTCCTCACTGGATGAGAAACCACTGCTGGAACAGTGATGGCCTTCGAGGAGAAAAGCCACCCCAAGAGCACTGAGGGGACGAGGGAAGGCAGCTGGCAATTACCATCCCATGTGCCACCCAAGCGCTCCCTCAGCCCTGCTGCTCCCCGCTGCCCTCAATGCAAAGCAAACCACCCCAGTTCCAAAAGCTCCCTCAGTCACAGATGCCACTAAAGGGAAGAATTAATGCAATCTAAGAACAGCAAGTGCCTGCAGGACTAGCTACACACGACACAGTGATGCTCATGCTACCAAGACACGAATCCACCGCAAACCACACTGTGGCCAGGCATGAAGGAGGAGGGAGCTCTGCTCAGGGGTACCCAGTGCAGGACAAGGAGCACTGAGTGTCAGCTGGAACAGAGGAGGCTCCACAACAAGGGGAGAAGCAGCTTCTTCCCAGTGAGGGTGCCAGAGCCCTGGCAGGGGCTGCCCAGGGGGGTTGTGGAGTCTCCTCTGGAGCTGTTTCAAACCCTCATTGGGGGGTTGGAATGAATGATCTTTCAAGGTCCCTTCCAATCCCAACACCCTGTGATGCTGTGACTGTCTTACCGTGCTGTCCGAGGAGGCCGTTGTTGTTTCCCATTGGGTAAAGCACATGGAAGAAAGAGGAAAACAAAGTTAGTTGTTCTCATCATCACCGCAGAGAGCAGCAAACCCACACACAGAATGCAGCAGAAGTGAGCAACCTGCCAGCGGAGTCAACCTTCATCAGCTAACAAGATTTAAAGCCCCATTCACTTCAGGAGGTGTCACCCTGACCCTCCAAGTATTGAAAGGCCACCAGGTCTCCCTGGAGCCTTCTCCAGGCTGAAGAACCCCAATTCACCCAGCCTATCCTGGCAGCAGAGGTGCTCCAGCCCTGAGCATCTTTGTGGCTTCCTCTGGACAGGTCCATGTCTTCCCTGAACTGAGGGCTCCAGAGCTTGCAGAGGCTTTGACAGGGTGCCCCTGACTAGCCTGACCACTCGGTTGTTCTCTTATTTCCTGAGCTGCACCAGTAATCACCTGAGGGTCACAGGACCAGTCCAGGATCTGCTTTAAATAAAACTAAACAAGTTCCAGAGTCTCTCGGCACAGTGGTTGTGACAACAGGAGTAACCCTCAACGCAAGTGAGGTGGAAGTTGATTTCACAAAGCAAAAGCTTAGAATAGAATCCAGCTGCTGCTCTTTCAACAGGAGGCAGCTCTGGCCAAGGTCTTCCAAGGCTGCCCTCACATTCACATGAGGCTGGAGCAGTTATGCTCCCAGGAGAGGGCTAGTGAAGGTCACAGGCTTTTCCACGGGCAGGCATCCAGCCCCAAAGCTCTGCAGCCAGCACAGTCACAACAAGCACAGTAACAGTGGGGCAGGGCAGCAAGCGCCGGGCTATTCCTGAAGTGACAATGTTCCAGATCCCTCAGTTCCCAGAGCCACACTCCATCCCTTGACAAAGCAAAACACGCTGTCCTTAAGCTTCCAGAGCTCTGGACAACATCCAGCTGGGTGTACTCACTCATTCCTACAGGTCTCCCTCCTTCCAGGCACCACAAGAGGAAGTGGCAGCTGAGCAGAACCTTTTCCCTCCTACAATCCATTCCAGAAAGGGTCTAGTGGGGAAGATTTGGTTTCCCGTGTGTTCTCACACTGGCCAGGAGGTTATGAATAAACTGAGATTGCTCTGCAGAGCAACACATCCGCAGATCCACTGGCACCGACCAGCACCCCAACACTGCCACCCCCCAGTGAGCCGGGTATTAACCTCCTGCAAGCGCTGGACTGCCTGGTTCGTAGAGCACAGGAGGCAGCCACAGCGGGGCTGTAGCCTTCGACTGCCAGCACAGACAGAGGGCATGTGGTAACTCCCTGCCCTTAAAGCTTGACTGCTGAGCAAGACAGCAGATCAGCTGATTCCAGCCACACTACTGATGCTGCCTCTTCCGAGGTTCATGCCATTTGAAGGCCCTAGACAGCTCCTGCCAACAGGCAGGCTGGAGCTTCACGAGGGATCAACTTCTTCAAAGCCACCCGCAGGCACTCCAGCTGCGTTCCTGCTGAGACACCGGGAACAGGCATCTCGCCAGTGCCACAAGAGAGGGCATCTTCACACCAGCTTCTCTCTTAGGAGAAAGCTTCAAACGCTAATCAGCTAGCTTTAAAATTCACACTGCTGCTGCGTTTTCCAAGCAGCAGGAGGAGCCTGCCAGCAGCCTGCACACTTGCGGTGCCTAATTTAAAGCATTACAACATGTTTAGGATAAACCAGTCTTCATGATTTACAGCTTTCCTAGTCATCACCACTTGAGAGCAGCCAGAAGTGAAGCTGGCTGAATTATTAACAGGTTTAAGAGCAATTCATCTCGTTTCTTTGAGCAAGACCCAAATGCAAACCAACTCCTGATGTCATGGGACGATGGTGCCAGGTTCATCCACCTGTGTTCTTTGTGCCTGCTTTCACGCTATCCCGCCCCAAAGCTACAACAGAGACTACTTCTTCCTACAGATCTCTGCAAGTGTTTGATTGCTACATCGGATACCAGTACCTCACAGCTTTAAGGAGAGTCCTGCAGCCTCAGGAAGCTAGAGCCTTCAGGAAGAAATGTAAAGAGAGGAGCTCTAAGACAGATACCACTTCTCCCATGGAGGAGAGGACAGCCTTTTGTTGACAGTTATCTACATTGTAAACTCACACAAAGCAAACTCCTTTGCTGGGGAGACAGTGCTGAAAGGCCAGCAGCAACTGACTTCAGGTCTCCTGACACACCCCGGGACAGTCCCGAACCAGAGAATGGCCTGTGCTCATACAGGAGCTGCCCTCCTCCGGACCCCTTGCAGGAGCTCTGTGTAGAGACAAAGCAGCTATCTCTGCATGCAGCAGGGCAGAACTCACCCCACAAACACAGAACCCCAAGGAATGCTCTTTTTTACAAGACTCTTCATTGCAATAGCTTATTTCAAGGCTAAAATAGAGCTGAAAAGTCTTCGGCTGCCTCCTCAGGCTGTGTTAAGGAAAGAGGAGGCTCAGGGAAAACCTTCTTCCTTTATAACTACCTGCAGGGAAGGAAAGAGCCATTTCCAGCAAGGAACCGTGGTGGCATAGGAAGCAGCCATCATCTCTTGTAGCTTTTTGTTTGTCCTAACTAAGCAGCAGCAGACTGCTGTGCTCCTGGCTACATCCATAGTTCCCACCAAAGCCGCTGCAGAGAGCTAAAGGCAAAGCTCAAGAGACGCCTTTTAATGCCATCCAACATCTTAGAGACTCAGGAATCCACTGAGAAGCCTGCTCTGACCTTTGCTCTGCTCCAAGAGGGTTCTTCTCCTTGTATTCTACTCCTCTTTTTACCCCACCGTTTCAGTGGAAGCTGATTTTGCAAACGCTGATCAGACCCTTGTGCTTATGGGGCCTTGATTTGACAGACCCTCTCCCCTGCAGCCTTACACCATCTCCTCTGACTTTGAGTCTCTCAGACAGATAGGTGTCCTCCCACGTGCTTGCTCAACACTGAATGCCAGCTGCAACAGATGTAGGTAGTAAAGCAAGCAATAGCTGTACTGAAACGTTGCTCAACAGCCTTTATTAGAAAAGCCCATTTTTATCTGTTGGCTTTGACAGCCTGACTGTCAGCCAAGGCGGCGTCAGCCTGCCCACCCGACACAGCTCCAGGACAGCAGGGCAACCAGGTTTAAGCGGGTATGCTGCAACAGCACCTTCAAGACATTCTTCGGCTTTCAGATACCCGGTATCGCCGCACACAAGCCGAGGCCTGACAAAAGTACTGAGCTGCCTGCAAGGTGACCTAGGCCCCGCTCTGCTGAAGGGGGGCTCTAACAAGCCCCTGAGGAACAACACCCTCTGAGGCACTCGGGGCTTGAAATAAGCGATCCTCAGCCTGCGGCTGGGGGCCAAGCTTGCTCCCACCCACACCAAGCAGGGCTCCTTCTGCCCCTCAGAAGGACAGAAGGGTTTCAGTTGGAAGAGACCCTCAGGATCACCAAGTTCACCCTTTCCCGAGCTCGATCAGCACCACCAAACCCTGTCCCCCAACACAACAGCTGCCCTTCCCTTCAACACCCCCAGGGATGGGGGCTCAACCCCCTCCCTGGGCAGCTGCTCCAGGGCCTGACAGCCCTTTCAGAAAGGAAATCCCTCCTGACATCCAGCCTGACCCTCCCCGGCCCAGCTGCAGGCCACGGCCCCTCGTCTTGTCCTTGGCCACTAGCGAGAACAGACCGACCCCATCTCCCCCCAGCCTCCTTTCAAGCATCTGGAGAAAGCAAGAAGGTCTCCTCCTCTCCATCTCCTGTTCTCCAAGCTAAACAGCTCCGGGTCCCGCAGCCGTTCCTCGTACGACACCTGCTCTAAAGCCTTCACCGACTTGATGGCCGCCTCTGTCCCCATTCCATTCCAACCCCCCTCCGGTAGCGAGGGGCCCAGCACCAGGCTGCAGGCAGCGTTCAGAGGCCGTGCCCCGGGCTCCTGCGCCTCTCAGCCCGGGGCTGCCTGCCCCGAGGGCCCCGCCGGCTCTCACGGCCGGACAGAGAAGGTCGCAGAGCGGCGCAAGAGCGGCCGCGGCACCTTCAAACGGGTCGCGCCGCTTCAAGGTCAAGCCCGGCGACTCGGGACGAGCGGGAGACTGACAGCCCGCACAGACCCCGCGGGCCAAGGGCGCAACAGGGGACACCAGCGCCGCGACGGCTCGGTGGGCCCCGCCACCACCCTCTCCCCGCGGCACCCCCGTCCCCCTTCGCCGTTCCAGGCGGGCAGAGAGGGGAGCTCGGGCAGGGGCGGCCGCCGCCCCGCGCTCACCTCATCAGGTAGTCTCGGAACTCCTTGCTGCGCACATAGTCCGCGGCCTTGCGGGCCAGAGCCCCCGCCATGGCGGCTTCGGCAGCAGGGAGCGCCC
>VZRI01011275.1:58903-73568 GCA_013397515.1 Upupa epops
CATCCCCCAGTCTGTAGCTGCAGGGGGTTCTTGTGGCCACAGTGCAGGACCCTGCCCTTGGCCCTGTTCACCCTCACCCCGTTGCCCTCTGCCCAGTGCCCTGGCCTGCCCAGCAATCTCCACAGCACCCTCCTCCCCTCCCGCAGACCAACGCTCCCCCCATCGTGGTGCCATTCTGTGCAGGCAGACCATACCCTCTGTGTCCCGCTGACCTCCACGCTCCTTGCCCCTGGCCACCGAGCTGTCACAACACCGCGCGGGCAGCGCAGGGCAGCCCCGGCCCAAAGCAGCCGCGGGGAGAAGTTTCACAGCGCTGTTTATTCTGGAAAAAGAAGGGGGGCTTCAAGGAGAGCTGCTCGCAGCCCTCCCCGTGCACAGCACACAGGCCTGGGCGTTGGAGAAGAAATCGGAGGGCAAAGGCAGAGTCACGCTGAACCAGAGGATTCAGTCGGCGCTGGAACAGCGCTGGCTGCAGGAAGGAAGGAAGGGTGCTGCTGCAGCAGCTCCACTCCTCGTTCCCTCGGGCACCGCGGGGCAGCGATCCTCTCCAGCACTGGGGTGCAAGTCCTCTCCAGCACGGGAGAACGACCGTGTCCAGCGGGTGAAGCTGTTTCTCTTCTTTCTCCTCCTCCATCTCAACAGAAAAGCCCCAACAGCTTGGCCTTTCCCTCCCGCAGGGCATCTGAGGACCGGGAAAGCGAGCAGCCGCAGCCCAAAGGCAGCTCCGGTCAGCTCGTGGCCCCCGTGAGCCGAGGGGGGCAACATCGCTGACATCTGGCACCAGGACCCTCCTCTCCTTCTCTGCAGCCAGGGAATGAGGAAACAACGGTCCCCTCGGCGCCGACCTTTCCAGCGCTGGGAGGCCCAGGCGTGAGGGCAGAGCCCGTGGCTTCTCTCGGTGTGCAAACACCCCGTACGGGGTGGAAACAGCCGCCCCCTGCCCTCGGAATCCCCTCCGTTAAAGCCTGTGACAGGGTCAGCCGGGCAGTGGGTTCTCTCTGCGCACAGAGCTGGAGCGGAGTAGCCAGGCAGGACGCGAGACGCTGGGTGAAGCGGGTGGATTCGGCTCAGCAGCTTGGAGCAGCAGCTGCAGACGGCCCTGCCTGCTCCAGGGTGGCACTCTGGCCTGCCAGAGCTGGTCTGCCTGAGCGGACTCGGCCGTGGAGGGGAGGGGAGGACTCACCCACCCTCTTCTGAACCGCTCACCGAATAGGGAGCGCCCTGGCTTCTAACGGGCGTCCCGGTCTGACCCCGAGCACAGGCGTGCTGGTTCCCTTGGCCAGCGTGCCCCACCACGCCGCCACGGGTGTTCTGCCTCCTCAGTGCTCGGTCCTCCCTCACCTCCTGCTCCCCCTCATCCCTGACCTCCTGCTGCTGGTGGAGACCGGGCACCGTTTTGCTCCCTAACCCCCAGGCTCCTGCCCCCACGGCTTGATGTGACCTTTCCTGCAGTCTCTTCAGACCCAGTGACCTCCTCAGAGGCTGAACTTCTCAGGGTCCTTCTCTTGGAGACCTCTGGGTAGGGTACGTCAGGGCTGAGGGCACCGGCCCCTCCAGTGGTGCTGGGGGCACGGGCGAAGAGCCCAGGATTTGGGCCTTTCGCTCCCGCAGCTCTCTGTCCCCATGCAGCACTGTTTCACGGGAGGGACAGTCCCCGCCTCTCTGCAGCCTTCCCGGGGTGGGCAGAGGCCAGCAGGTGCCCACTGGTGAGCAGCCAGGTCGCTCCCTCACGACGCCCTGAGGAGCAGAACGGAGTGTGTTCCCACCGACTCAGAGCAGCCTGGCCTTCCTGGGGCAGGGGCGATGGAGCCTCCGTGACGTGGCCGTCTCTCGGGAAGGAGCCCGAGCTGCGGCGGAACTGGCACAGCTTTGTGTCGGGGCTGGAGGCGGGACCCTGGCTGGGATGCGAGCGCGGCGACGAGGCGAGGGGGAGCGTTGCCCGACGCCGGGCTCCTGCTCGCTCTGACCTCCAGAACCGTTCTGCTAGCCCAGCGCAGATGGTTCTTTCCAGTACAATCCGTGGGCGCTCGGAGAGGGGGTAACTGCTACAACCTGGTGGAGGTCAGTCTTTTCATGCCCCGTCGCTGGGCCAGACTGGAGGACAAGACAGGCTCCAGCCTCGGGGCCTGAGGCGCTCGGTTCAAAGCGAAGTAGGTGGCTGCCATTGCCCCCTGCAAAACACAGAAACCTGGACTGACGCTCAGCTCTGCGAGGCTCTTCCCCTCCCTCGCTCCATCCCCTGCAGGAAAGGACACACACGGGCGATGCCCACGACTCAGAGTGCTGGGGGGCAGCACAGGGTGCCACCAGGTCACTACTGCACGGCCACCTGAACTTGGAAATGCAAATCCTTACTGCCAATCAGAGCATCCTCCAGGCTGGGACCTCCAGCATCACCACATCCAGCCCTCATCCCAACAGCTCCCCAGCCCCAGACCATGGCCTCAAGGGCTCTGGCTACTCGGTTGATAAACCCCTCCAGGGATGGGGACTGCACCCCCTCCCTGGGCAGCCTGGTCCAGTGCCCAACCACTCTCTCAGCACAGAGCTGCCTCCTCAGACCCAGTCTAACCCTCCCCTGACCCAGCTTGAGGCCATTGCCCCTCGTCCCAGCATCAGGAACTGGGGAGAAGAGCCCAGCAGCAGNGATGCTAGGTTTGGCCTCTGGCAAAGCATGCCCACAACTGCTTTATCACTCTTGAGAGGATCTGCACAGAGGACTGGTTGTTCTACAAGGAGGGAGGAGGCAGGAGCGTGGGCTGTACCTTCACCAGGTGCACGTCCTGCCTGCTGAGCTGGTTTTGAGACAGATGCTCCCTGTTCACTATCCACGGATGCCTGAGGACTTGGGCTGCCGTGAGGCGCTGGTGAGGGTCTACGTGAAGCATCTTCGACACGATGTCCTGGGCATCAGGGGAACACGAGAGGGAAGCATTAAAAACGGACAGCAGCAGCAGCGCAGGCCCTTCCCGACGGACTCCTTGGTGCCTGCTGACAGCAGCAGGGGCACTGCTCTGCAGTTGAGGCAGGGGAGGGTCAGACTGGCTCTGAGGCAGAGATTCTCTGCAGCCAGAGTGGTTGGGCCCTGGCAGGGCCTTCCCAGGGAGGTGGTGGAGTCCCCCTGCCTGGAGGGGGAAGCCCTCCAGAAGCCCTGCAGAAGCCCCGACTGACCTTGGCAGTGTCAGACACCGAGTCCCAGTTGCCTCCTGTGAGCGCGTACTTTCCGCTGCCGATCCTGGCCAGGATCTCCTCCGGGGTGTCGTCCGGGCCGTTGGCAAAAGGCGTGAACCTACGGCAGACAGAGCAAGGATGCCCTCCGTGACCCCGGGGGTCCGTACTGCCACTCGTCACCACAGGGATCTGGTTCCAGAACGGATGGCAGACATCCCAGCACCACGGCATCAGCCACGGGTGGCTGCCCCATCGCTGGCAGTGCTGAAGGCCAGGTTGGCTGGGGCCCTGAGCACCCTGCTCTAGTGAAGGTGCCCCTGCCTGGGCAGGGGGGTGGCACTGGGAGATCACTGAGGTCCCTTCCAGCCGTGGCCGTTCAGCCAGTCTGTGACGCTGCTCCGCAGGAGAGGCTGTTCACTCACCCAGCCAGCATGGTGTAGAGCAGGATCCCCAGGCTCCAGATGTCACAGGCTGCATCGTACCCCTGGCGCTTCAGGACCTAAGGGGGGCAAAGCGACACCAGAAGGTCCGTGTGACGGCTGCGTGTCTAACCTCTGAGCTCTGAGGAGGGGTCTACCTGCTGCCACTTCCAGGGCTGAGCTGCAAACCTGGCTCAAGCAGCTGGCTGCCTCAGGACCCAAACAGCAGCGATGAGGAGCAAGGGGAAGGCCAGCCTGGCACGAGCTGGCTCAAGCCCGGGCATCTCTAATCTTGACAGTGACCGAGCGCAGGCTGTTGGAGGCTCGGGGTGCCCCTCTGCCCTCACAGCAGAGCAGCACAGTACTGCAGGGCTACAGAACAGCTCTTGAAAAATGAGGCTCCCACCTTGCAGGGGGCTGGCGATCTGCTGCAGGGGCTGTTAGAGCAGAACAGAATCAGGACCTGCCGGTGTGAAGGTCGGGGTTTGGAGCGAGAGGTTTCTGCCCCTCCACTCGCACTAGGTGGCAGCCTCTGCTGTCTCCTGGGCAGCCTCCTCTCCTGCCATCCAACCCCCAGTCAAAGGGAGCTCCACGCGGGCTGCCAAGCCCTCCTCCCTCTGCCAGGGGTTCATGCAGGGGGGCTCGGGGAGGGAACACCAAAGCCAGTGTAGGCTGGAGGGCAGCTTCGACTCTCACAGGCAGCACTAAAGGATGGGCAGCTTTCCGTGGCCTCTCCACCAGCCCGGCGATGCTCTGTGTACCCCGCAGTGCTCCCTGCCTTGTCCATCCCAGCTGCCTGGGACTGTGACTTCTCCTTTCAGTTCCAATCAGAAGAGCCTGATCAGGACCTGCCTGGGGATGCCGGTCCCAGTGACCAACGCTGAGGCCTCCCCTCCAGTCCTGGGGGCTCCCAGTCCAGAGCTCCCTGCTACCTCTCGAGGCTGCTCTGTCCTGCGAGCAGAGCCCGACTCCCACCCTGCTAACATCTCCCTGCAGCTGGCTGTGGGGAGCAGCGAGGTCTCTCCTCAGCCCCCTTTCCTGCGGGCTAAAGCACCCCGGTTGCCTCAGCTGCTCCTCACACGGCAGGGTCTGCTCTGTGACCCCAGCGGCGACGGCAGCGCTGGGCGAGCACAGCAAGGACGGCACCCTCGGGCTTCTCGTGGAGCCTCAGTCCCGACATCAGCATCCCCGGCCTCTCAAGCCTCAGCCTGCTCGGGCAAAGCGCTCCAGAGGGGAGCCGAGTGACCGGGAGCAGCTGGACACGGGAGGTCACCTGTCCCAGCAGCGAGGCAGGGCCCTGCGAGCGCCAGCGCGAGAGACCCCAGCTCTGTCACGGGGAGGCAGCTGGCAGCCTCGTCCCCCTGGGCGAAGGGAGACAGGGGAAGGGCAGCTGGGCAGGACAGGCTCTTTACTGAGGGCCTCGGACGCTGCTCCTACCTCTGGGGCGACGAAGTTGGCCGTGTAGCAGGGAGTCATGAGCAGCCCGTTCTCCGCTCGCAGTTGCTTGGCGAAGCCGAAGTCGCAGATCCGGATGGAGTCCGGGTTCCCTGACTCGTCCATGTAGAGGATGTTGCTGGGCTTGAGGTCTCGGTGCACCACCTGAACGAGGGGGCAGCAACGAGGAGGGCAGGTGAAGGAGCAGGTCCAGCGCTCGGGCTGGCAGAGAAGCTGCTCTGGGCAGACGAAGGACGGGGAAGGCTGTGGTCCCTCCAAGTCACAAAGAACCCCTCCAGCAGCCTCTGCTGGGGCTGACAGAGGGAGGCTGCTGCTCGGGTCTGGGGGCTGATAGAGGGGCTGCTGTGCAGTGCCAGAGGCTCTGGAACACGAGGGACCTAGGCACTCAGCTGAAAGGAGAAGCACAACCCCCACCATGGGGGAGAGGGAGAGGAGAGGAGAGGAGAGGGAGAGGGAGAGGGAGAGGGAGAGGAGGGGACAAGAGAGGAGTCCAAAGGAGAGGAGAGGGAGAGGCTGGACAAGAGGGCTGCTGCAGATGGCCCAACAGGCAGCGCTTACACCCTGAGAGTGCAGGTAGTCCACGGTCTTGGTGATGGTGCAGAGCACAGCGCTGGCCTCCCGCTCCGAGAAACACTTCTGCCGAAGGATGCGGTCCAGCAGCTCTCCTCCCCGCATCAGCTCCATCACCAGGTACACGTACTTGCCGTCATCATAGACCTGCGAGAGGGGCAGGAGGAGCGGATGATCTGCACCCGTTCATTGGGAAAGGCTGGTCCTTCAGTCAGAGCGCTGGATTCACGGTGTGAAACACGGCCAGAGGAGAGGGACAGCTGCTCTGCGTGAAATCACAGAGTGACTGGGGCTGGCNTCACTACGCAAGAGCCAAGTGTGGCAGACGAGTCCACCATCACTTGTCTCTCAGGTCAGCAGCAAGAGGTTGATTTGTTCACACAGAAGGGTGGCCTTGCTGACCCGCTCTGCCGTCAGCAGAGTAGAGAAGCTGCTACCAGTAGCGCTCTTCACGCAGCCCGAAACACCTGCTGGCCCTCACCCGGCCCTCGCGCCCAGCAGCCACCCTGATCCACTGCAGCGGGGAACATCTGTCATCTCAAGTATCAGCCCTTCCCTCTAAGTGCTGCCCAGCTAAATGAGCTGTGTAATCCTCTCGGCCACGACCTGCTTCCCACGGCGTCGCACAGCCAGGCCAGCGCTCTGCTGGCACCAGCCACGCCACGCAGTCACCTGCCGCGGGGATCTCTGCAGGCAGCAGAGGCATTTTTGGTCTGAATGTAAAGACATCCATCCCCTTGTCCAGTCCTGGGCCCCTCGGTGCCAGAAGGACACAGAGCTGCTGGAGAGAGTCCAGCAGAGAGCCACAGGGATGATGGAGGGAGGGGAGCAGCTCCCTGCTGAGGAAAGGCTGAGGGAGCTGGGAACAGAGGAGCCTGAGGGGGGACCCCATGGCTGTTGATCAAGATGGAAAGGGTGGGGGTCAGGAGGAAGGAGCCAGGCTCTGCTCAGGGGCACCCAGTGCCAGGACAAGGGGCACCGGGTGTCAGCTGGAGCAGAGGAGGTTCCACATCCAGAGGAGAAGCAGATTCTTCCCAGTGAGGGTGCCAGAGCCCTGGCAGGGGCTGCCCAGGGGGGCTGTGGAGTCTCCTGCTCTGGAGCCGTTTCAAACCCTCCTGGGCTGTTTCTGTGCCCCTGGATCTAGGGGCTCCTGCTGTGGCAGGGGGATTGGGCTGGGTGATCTCTCGAGGTCCCTTCTCATCCCTGACACTGTGATCCTGTGATCCCCTGCTCAGCTACTGACCCCACAACCCCCAGAGCTGAGGAGCTCTGCCAAGGCCAGCACAGGGTGCTGCCCTGCAGCACTGCACCCCTCACGGCTGCAGAAGGCACACCCCCCAGCCTTCCCAAGTGCTCTCCCATTGTTTGGCAGTCACCCTTGGTAAGGGGGTCACGGAGGGTCTGCTTTCCGCTCTGACCTCCAGCTGAAGAGTTTTCCAGGCAGGGAGGGCCTGAGGAGAAGGCAGAGGCTGGAGAGCTCAAGGGGCACTCACGTCTTTCAGAGTAATGATGTTGGGGTGCTGCCCGTACCGCAGCAGGATCTCAATTTCCTCCGACGGGTCCCTCTTGCTTTTGTCGATGATCTGGAGGGAAGGAAGCAGAGCGCAGTCAGGTCCCAGCCCGCAGCACCCAGCACAGAGCCTGCTGCACCCTTGGCTGCTGTCAGGGCTCCAGCGGCCAGAGAGCTCCCTCACCTTCACTGCAAACTCCGCTTCCGTGGCCTTGTGGACGCATCTCTTGCAGACTGAGTAGGAGCCGACTCCGATGTCCTCCCTGACCTCGTACCCGTCCGTGAAGTGGATGTTATTCCCATGCAGCTGCTGCAGGGAAGGAGAGAAGACAGACACAGGGCGATCAGGGCACGGCCGTGTGAAGGCTCTCACGTCTGTCGCAGAGCTCTCCCAAACTCAGCAGTTTTCCTCGTTCCATTGACGAACGAGAGGCTCCTCAGCTCCCCCAGCCAGCCGCCCCCTCCCGGCCCTTCTCCCATCCCTAAGCAGCTGTCAAACCAACAGCAAAGCAGCCCTCTCATCCTGGCACTGGGTGCCTGGGAGAAGAGCCCGACCCCCACCTGACTGCACCCTCCCTTCAGGGAGCTGGAGAGAGGGAGAAGGTCCCCCCTGAGTCTCCTCTCCTCCAGGCTACCTGGCCTTCCCCTGAGCGAGCCAGCAGCAGAGGTTCATTGAGCCACTGTGCCCACACAGACAGAACTGTCCAGACCGCCGTGCACCCCTGGAGAAGCGGCACTCTGGCACCTCAGCCTGCACCCCCTGGGCAGTCCAAATCCTCTGCTCAGGCCTCTGTCTGCCCAGCAGGCAGTACCTGCACGATGGGGTGAACGCTGGCTCGGTGTCCGTCCGGCTGCGCAGGCTCCTGCACCAGGTTCGAGGCGACGAAGCTGAACCCCCTGAAGAGATGGTGAGCGTTGGCGCTGGGAGGGACCCCCGGGGAGTCTGGCGGGGCAGAAAGAACACGGCCTGTGAGCGCCAGCACAGCTCAGAATGGCAGGGCACAGCAGCAGCCTGGGTACTGCGTGCAGACACAGGCTCCCTGTTTCAAGAGGGATGGAGAGCTGAGGACCTGCTACATGGAGAAGTCTTTCCTACTGTCTAACCTAAACTTCCCCTGAGGATCCCCTCCCTCTCCCTGCTGCTCCCGCTGCAGCTCAGGACGCCCTTGGCTTTTGGGGCCTCAAGCGAATGGCTCAGGCTGAGTTTTCCATCAACCAGCACCCCCAGTCCTTCTCCTCCAGGCTGCTCTCACTCTGTTCCCCACCCAGCCTGTCTCTGTCTCTGTGCCTGGCACTGCCTCCACCCAGGGGCAGGACCTTGCCCTTGGCCTTGTTGACTCTGATGAGGCTGGCACTGGCCCAGCTCTCCAGCCTGCCCAGGTCCCTCTGGACGGCGTCGGTGCTCTGTTCCTTGAAGCTGCGGCAGTTTCAGAAGGTAAATGCAGCTGAAGAGGAGCAGAAGAGCGACCCGAGAGTCACCCTGCCACTGAACACCTGAAATCCCTCCCTCCAGCAACCAACCCAGGTGAAGCCGCTGGAACCACCGCGGGCTCCCTCCCTAGAGACGCGGGGCAGCCCTCTCCTCCGGCTGGAATGCCCCGGAACCCCACGGGTGGACCAGACTGCAGCCAGCGCCGGGATGAGGGGGGCAAGGAAGCAGGAGCTCCCTCGCTGTGGAGACGCTCTGACCTGTGGGGGTGCGCGACGTGAACTCCGGGTCGAAATGGAAGGTGTCCTCTGGCCGTCCCACCGCAGGCTTGAAAGGCGGCTTGATCTCTCTCCTGTAGAGTTTCTGCAGGCAGCAAACACATCCCGGTCAACACCGGCCTGCACAGCCCCGGCACCCGCAGAGGGGCTCCCTGCCTTGGTTTTGGGGGTCCTCTCAGTGCTGTGCCAGCCTCTGCGGGACTCTGCGGGACTCTGGCAAACAGCGACCAGAGGGCCTCCTCAGCCTTCCTTAGCTGCCACGGCTTTCATGGCGTGTTCTACAACCCTGGCATGGCCCGGGCTGGAAGGGACCTCCAGAGGGCATCCAGTCCAACCCCCTGCAGGGAGCAGGGACACCCTCAACTAGACCAGGTCACCCAGAGCCTCCCCTTGAATCTCTCCAGGGATGGGGCCTCAACCTCCTTCCTGGGCAACCTGTCCCTGGGTTCAACCCCCTCCTGCTGAAGAGCTGCTTCCTAGCAGCCCACTGCAATCTGCCCTCTCCTGTGAGAGCAGTGCCCCTCGTGCTGTCACTCCAGGCCTTGGTAAGCAGCCCCTCTGCAGCCTTCTTGTAGCCCCCTTCAGGACCGGAAGGTCGCTATCAGGTCCCCCCAGAGCCTCCTCTTCTCCAGGCTGAGCAGCCCCAGCTCCCTCAGCCTCTCTTCACCAGCCCTGTTCTCCTAAGCAGCCCAGGTGCCCCTCCGTGTCCCCGCTCCAGCACCTCCCTGTCCTTCCTGCCCTGCAGTGCCCAAACCTGCCCCCAGTACTCAAGCTGTGGCCTCACCAGGGCCGAGGACAGGGCCAGGATCACCTCCTTGGTTCTGCTGGGCACACTAGTGCTGCTACTGGCCAGGATGCCTTCTTGGCCAGCTGGGCACCTGGCCAGAGGAGACCCAAGGGAAGCAAAGGGAAGAGAGGAAGGCTGGCCGTGCGGGTCCGTGTGCTGGCACACAGGGGGTCACGTAAGTACCGGACACCACGAACGTGCAGGACTGCACTGCCTTTCCTGCCAGGCGCCCCGCAGCCTCTCGCTACACTGAGAGGTCACTGGGAAACCGCCTCCCCGAGCTCCTTCACTTGCCCCCCTGCACACACAGCCACTCGCGAGGTGTCCAGACCGGCTCCCACGCCTGCAGAGGCTAACGGAGAGAGCCCTACTGATGCCAGCGTGCTCAGCCCGGCGCGGGGAACAGAGCTGCAGTCTGAGCCCCTGCCTCACCATCCAGGCCCCAGACTGCATTTCCTTTCTGGACTCGTTTCCTCCCCCAGGGTCCAAAGGACTGAATGAGTTACCGCAGCAGCACCCAGCAGCCAATGGGTCAGAGTGCGAGGTGACCCTCCACCTGCCCCGCCAGCCATCCTAAGGGCTGCAGAGGTCGTCGCGCGACCGTGAGCAGTGAGTTAGCTCTCGGAACAGCCCACAGGAGCTGCCTTCCCTAAGCGTCTAGGGAAGATGAGCACAGCCGGGTGCAGCAACCTGCTCGGAGGGAGACTCCTTCCAGCATGGGGTTTGGGATGAAGTCGCCTGGGTAATAAAACACAGGGGGTCCAACTGAGGACGAAGGGGCTGCAGGGAGCCGGAGCTTGACTTTGCAGAGATAAACAGCAGCTCGTGAGGCAGGACGCTCTGAAGCAGAGCACTGAGCCCAACACCGTCTCATGTCCTCATAAATCATCTGGGTGCTGGGATCGTGCAGGCCCCTCCAGCTCAAGCATACACTGCGAGTCTGCTGCTCAGGAGCTGGGCAGAGGCTCTCAGTTCAGAGTGTTTAATGCAGAACCTTGGGTTTGGAAAGGTGCCCCTTGTCCTGGCGCTCCACTTACGTTCCAGTCTATGGTCACGAAGAACGGGTGGCGTTTAATTTCTTCCACTCCATCGAATCCAGCACCTGACAGGAGGAGGAAAGAATCGGGTGAGGACACTCACAGAGCGCTGCACGGCCTCTCTGTCCAACTGCACAGCATCCCAGCGCGTCAGGGACGGGAAGGGACCTGGAGAGATCACCCAGCCCAGTGCCCCTGCCACAGCAGGGTCACTCCGACCCAGTGGCACAGGAACACAGCCAGGCGGGGCTGGAACATCTGCAGAGGAGGAGACCCTCAGCTGAACAACCCCAACTCTCTCAGCCTGTCCTTGCAGCAGAGGTGCTCCAGCCCTCTGAGCTTTTTGTGGCCTCATCTGGTCCCGCTCCATCAGGTCCTCATCCTCCCTGTGTGTGGGGGCTCCGGAGCTGGATAGAGCCAGCGATGTTCAACCAGCTACCTCCAGCCCCTCATAAAAGCCGGTCCTTTACTCTCCCTCTTCATCAGGAAACCCCAACAGACCTCTCCCATGGTGCCTTCACCCCAGCGTTTGCCTCTGCAGGTTCACTGCAGCCTGGGGAAGGGATGCAAAGTCCCCTGGGATGATGGGAGGGAGTAAGGGACAGGGCAGACTGCCAGAGCAAGGCAGAGCAGAGCTCAGGGAACAGGCTCCCCCAGTAGAGGTGTGCAGGTACCTAGTCTGTTGGAGGGGTTCCTTTTGAAGAGGGCTCGCAGCAGGCTCTGGGCTTCCGTGCTCAAGAACTGCGGCATCCCCAGCTTGGCTCTGAAAGAACACAACACGTGGGAGAGAAGAGACCTTTCGAGCATTTCTCCATCACACCGCTGTGCTAACCAGGGCCCTGTTGCTGGAGGTAAAGGCACGTGAAACCTCCTGTAAAACCCTCCCCGTCACTCACTACCTGCTCCTCGTTCCGCAGGGCCAAGCGCAGGCATCGGCTGTGAGCGCCTCCACCTCCCCCTGCCCAGGCAGATGCCCTGCACACAGCCCCTCTCGTCCCCGGGACCCACAGGCTGCCCAGGGAGCTCACAGAGGAGGGGAAGCAGGTGCGGTACTCACTTGAGGATGAGCGCCATCGTCTCCTTGCGGTCCTTCCCCTGGAAGGGTAATGAGCCCGTCAGCATCTCAAACTGCGGAGTGACAACCAAACGGCAAACGGCGTGAGCACTGGGACCTCTGCAGAGCTGCGAGCCACCAGACCCCCTCCCAGTCCCGCCTGGCCCCTCCGTGAGGGTGTCCCTAACCCCTGACGAGTGCTGCTTGGGGGACTGTTCCCTTCCGGGAGCCCCGTCAGTAACCGGGCAGGAGTTCCTGCTGAGATGCTGGCGCTCTTCTGCCCTTGCCCCGCTCTGCCTCTGCACAGCAGAGATGCTGACGGCTCTCGGTGTCCAACGGAGACACCAAGAGGAGCCAGGGTCTGATGCCAGGGTCACCTCACGCCTGGTTCATTCACTGCCGCCGCTGCGGGGACAACGGTCGAGCAGCATTTACAGCCCTAGGGTTCCGTCAGCCCTTAACTGCTGGAATGTTACCCGAGGGACCCACTCACCCCACAGCCCCCCGGACACCCACGCCCACCCCCTCTGCATTACCATCAGTACGCCAAAGGACCACCAGTCAGCGCTCTGCGTGTGCCCGCGCCGGTTGACCACCTCGGGAGCCATGTACTCGATGGTGCCGCAGAACGAGTACGCTCTCTTGTCGTGGTCGATGGCTTCTTTACTCAGGCCGAAATCTACACGAACGCCAGCAAAAGGGGCTTCTCAGGGCCCGCAAAGGGAGCGCTCAGGCGCCTGCTGACTGAGACTGCTCACAACCACCCCCTCCCCTGCAGTTTGCCTGCGCACAGGCCACCGGCGGCCGCGTGCCGGAGCCCTGGCCGTGCCGAGCGCCTGGCTGGCAGTGCCTCGTGCGCTCAGCATCACAGTCTCATCCGGAATGAGGTGCTGGCCCGGAGCAGGGCACGGAGCGGAAACACAGAGGGGCGCACTGTGGTGAAGACACTGCTGGTGAGGATCATCACCCCAGACGGCCCCCGGTGAGAGGATGGCCAGGCAGCACGTGCAGGGTGGCAGAGGGACGCTGCCCAGGCGTCCTCTGCAGTGTTAACTCAGATCACTTAACCTGGAGTTAGCAGGAAGCTAAGCTGCCTGCCCCACACCAGCCCTGAGAGCGACTGTGCCACCCCAGAGCTGTGCTCCCCATGCGCTGACCCACGGCCATAGAAGAGAAGCCCAGCGCTCAAACCCTCGTGGCTCCTGAGGTTTGGAAGGCAGACTCTTCCCAAGACAGGACCGAGACGCACGGAGCAGAGTGCAGAACCCCCCGCCTGTAGTCGTGCAGGTTGCAGCTCCTCACGTACCTGTTATCTTTATGTGACCCTCTTCATCCAGAAGGATGCTGCAAGGCAAAGGAGCAAAGGTTCATCAGGCAGGCGCTGGGTGCAGGCAGCAACCACAAACACCCTGCTGGCCTCCCCTGGGAGCCCGCACAGCCTGCAGCAGCTCTTACGCTCCCCTGCCTTCGTCCCTTGACTCCAGTTACTGAGGAAGACGGGAGCGGAGCAAACACCGGGCTCTGTGTCTGCGGAAGGGTGACTCTGTGCTCAAACAGACACGGGAAGCGATGAGCTTCTGCCGCCTGTCTGCGCGTCTGGAACAGACTGCTCCCAGGCAATTCAGCAGACCCACACCAGCAGCCACTCGCTGCAGGGTGTTCGGTAATTCTAGCTGCTGCTTTGAACCACAGCATCCTCCTGGCTGCAAAGGGTCGCCGGGATCACCACGTCCAGCCCTCATCCCAACGGCCCCAACAGCCAGGGAAGCCTCTGCCAACAACCTTGCAATCCCAAGGCTGTGGGAGGCTGCAGCAGCTGGGGGTCAGACACCCAGTGCCAGGACGAGAGGGCAGGGCCTGAAGCTGCCAGGGGAGGGTTAGGTTGGCTGTCAGGAAGCCCTTCCTCAGGGCAAGGGTGCTCAGAGCCTGGACTGGACTGCCCAGGGCAGGGGGGAGTCCCCGTGTCTGGAGGTGTTGAAGGACAGCCTGGCTGTGGCCCTGAGTGCCCTGCTCTGGCTGCTGGGGTGATGTCAGGTCCTAGGCTGGGCTGGAGGAGCTCAGAGGGCTCTGCCAGCCTCAGTGCCTCTGTGACTCTGGTTAGATAGGAAAGCTCTCCTATTTACGTTCTCCTTCACTCTTCCCCATTAACTCACTTCTCTGGTTTTAGGTCCCTGTAAATAATCCCAAGCCCGTGGAGGTGGTCTAAGGCCAAGGCCAGCTCAGCTAGGTAGAACTTGACATCCTCTTCTGTAAACATCACCTGGAGAGGAGGAAGAACAGTTACTGGACGTACGGCAGCAGCTACAGAGAGGCAGAAGGAGCTGTCTAACTGGGGGACCATCCTGCCAGTTCCAACCGTCCACGATCTGCCCGAGCCCACAGAGGCCACTCTGACTGGCTTCTCCTTACAGTACAAGAGATCTTGTACTGTGTGTGATCTCTGTAGGTGACAGCATATCACCACGACACGAGTAATGCTCTGACTCCTCAGCCTTAGAAATGGATGGAATCATAGGATAAGATAGGATAGGATAGGATAGGATAGGATAGGATAGGATAGGATAGGATAGGATAGAATAGGATAGGATAGGATAGGATAGATGACAAAATCCACCACAGGCACACACACAGACACAGACATAGACACAGACACACACAGCCCACTCACAAGATCATTCTGCATCCCCAGCAAGTGAACCCAAGCTCTGTAAATCCAGGACAGCCTGTCCCCTCCAAGGTAGTGCTCCCTCAGCTTACCTCTTTGGAGAGTCTTGTGAAAAGGTCCCCTCCCCGCAGGAAATCCAGGATGAGGTACAGCTTGCCCTCTGTTTGAAATGCTGCCATAGAAAAGGATGCGGGTGTCAGCATCGTGTGCCTGCCACAGCAGGATCCCCCAGACCCAGTGGCACAGGAACACAGCCAGGCGGGGCTGGAACGTCTGCAGAGAAGGAGACT
>VZRI01011275.1:73746-92302 GCA_013397515.1 Upupa epops
GTCTCACTGGTGCAGAGCAGAGGGGGAGAAGAACCTCTCTGGATCTGCTAACCACCCCCTTCTGATCCCCCCAGGATGCTGTTGGCCCTCTTGGCCACCAGGGCACATTGCTGGCTCATTCACTTTACTCTTTCTCCCTTCTCCCTCTCTCTTTCCCTTCTATGGCAGCTGTGTTACAGCTGAAGCAGATCCCCTTGTTGGGGTCACCTCGCTCCTGAGTTTGAGAGTAAAGGAGCCTCGAGGAGCCCACCTGCCCGGAGCCTGACAGTGCCCCAGCAGCACCGTCCGCCACAGCGGGCTTTGATGGAGGGCTGAGCCCCGCACACCCTGAAACAGCCTTCAGCATCCAGGAAGAACTGCACTCAGGTAGCCAGCAGGAGCCTGTGAGAGTCATCAGCGGGCAGGGGGTCTCTGTATGAAACCATCACACGCACCTACTCACACGTCCCCAGGCAACAGAGGGGCAAGCAGGGCGGGGGGTTGACGACGGTTACCGTAATGCAGCTTCACGATGAAGGGGTGATTCACTTCGGCCAAGATATCCCTCTCCATTTTCGATCGGACCCGATCCCGAACTGCGGGGAAAGAACAAGGACAGGCACAGATCACCCGGCAGGCAGCACGGCCACCGGAGAGGCAGCCCTCTGACCCGCTCCAACAGAAGGCCTCACAGCAGCCCTTGATTTCAGTTCCACATGGTTGGGGCTGTGGAGCACCGGAGCACCCGGTGCGAGGGACCCGGCCAGGGCTGCGTGAGGAGCAGCTCAGGACACTCGGCTGATCCAGGAGACGTGAAGCCCCGAGACAGCCCTTCTGTTTGTAAACCACGCCGGATGAGGATGATCACGCTGCCTGCTAGCCAGCTCCCTGAGCTGCTGGGACACAACAGAGATGGGAACGGAGAACTCACTGCGGCTCTTAATGTCAACACTGAGGCAAACTCAGGCCGCGCTCTGCCCAGCGCCTGGCACGCGAAGAGCCCAGCTCAGTGCAGCCCCATCAGCACTGCCTTACGGAAACAACCCGGCTCTGCTGGGACGGTGCCTGCCACCCAGGAAGCCGGCAGTCTCTCCAGCCAGCAGGGCCTGAAGTCAAGGCTAGGTCGTCTCCCAAAGCAGAGCCCAGGGCACGGCGGGCTCTCGCGCTGCTAGCACCAGAGCAGCCACCTCGGTGCGACCCGCAGGCTGCGGCCACGCCAGCAGCACTGGAGCAAGGGCTGAGGCAGTGGAAAAGCATCGCTCAGCCTGCACTCCCCTATGGCACAGGGAGCCTCGTGGAAGTCTCCGGGGGAGCTCACGGCCCTGCAACAGTCAGCAGGGCAATGCTCTTGGCACAACAGGGTCCCAGAATCCAGAGCCCAGCCCCTGCACGGAGCTGCCTGAACTCTGGCGGATACCTAACTGCAGAGGAAATCATTTGTCCTGAGTCACTGGGTAACGGCCAGCAGCCAAACACAAACCATCCCGAGCGGTGACTCAGGGGCAGCGGACAGCAGCAGATAAATACTTGAGTGGTGTAAACAGGAGGCAGAGACGACTCCACTATCAACACAAAGGGAAAGGAAGGAGTCTAAACAGGAGGAGACAAGTGAATCAGAAAGCTAGGACACGGAGGATGTGCCAGGTAAGCCACAGCCCCTACAGAGCACAGGGCAGGGGGCACCTCACCCCCTGACGGCAGAGAACGGGAAGAGCCAAACCGCATCCTTTGCTCTGTGCTGCCCTGCGGCCGTGACTCAACCTCAGTGAAAGGGAGAATCACAGAGTCTTTGGGGCTGGAAGGGGCCTGCTGGATGACCCAGGCCAACCGACAAAGCAGCGTGCCCCAGGGCCACATCGACTCCTTGTCTGAACCCCCCCACGGGTTGGAGTTGGAGAGGAGAAAGAGCACCTAGGGTTCACCCTAGAGCAAACCGTGTGGGCTCTCAGAGACAGCACAGGGTCTCCGTCTGTGGCATCCGAGGGGCCACCCAGGCCTTCTCACGTGCTGTGCATGGCACGAGATGGCTCCGGGAGTTGAGTCCAGCTCAGCCTGGGCACTGCAGGGTGCTGTTCTGGCTGGATCAGCCTACCCTGGGCGCTGTGCACACAGACCTGACCCTTCACTTCTCGTGTCCAGCGCTGTGGGAGAGGTTATTCACCCCACACTCTCCTGCCAGAACAAACTTTCCCATCCAGGCTCCAAACAAACCCGTCAGCATGGCGGCTCCAGCCAGCGCTTCTTTGAGAAGGCTTCTTGGGGGGAAAGGGCTGTGAAAAAGCTCGGCTTGTGGCCTCACCGTTTGGACTAGCAGGCAGGAGAGCGGCTACATCTAGATCCCAGCACCTGCTGGAGCCCTGCTCACAGGAACCACTGGGTTCCTTGTCCTCTGCCTTCCCCAGACTGCGGCACCCTGACGGCTCCGCTGCCAGAACTGCAGCTCTCCACGTCGGGATGGGGGTGCAGGCACTCCCCTGCGTGCTGCAACCCACAGTGTCCACTGCTCTGAGCAACACTGCCCTCCCTGTGGGAACGAGGGGTCGAGACAGAGTTCAGGGCCAGGTGAGGGAAAGGAGGAGATGCGTGGATCTTCCTGTTCCCACGATCTCCCTGGATCTGTGATTCCAATTCCATGGAGAAACAAACACGAAGGCCTTCAGCTGCCACTGGACTCTGCTTTTCAGCCCTGTGCTGCAACACAAACTCCATTTTCATCTGAGCCTGCGGGCTCAGAAGGTGATGACAAATGGGCTGCCCAGGGAGGGGGTGCAGTCCCCATCCCTGGAGGGGTTTAACGACCAAGTAGCTAGAGCCCTTGACACCATGGTCTGGGGGTTGGGGAGCTGTTGGGGTGAGGGCTGGACGTGGTGATGCTGGAGGTCCTCTTCAGCCTGGAGGATCCCATGATCCTGTGACCAGCTTCAAGCATCACTCTCAGACAAACGAACGGCAAGCGAAGGACAAGACGGAGCAGCAGGGAGCCCGAGCGCAGCCAGAGCTGCAATCCTCACCTTTCAGAGTCGCCTTCTTGAGCACCTTCATGGCGTAAAGCTGGCCGGCGTCCGAGCCTTTCACCTTCCTCACCAGAAACACCTGTGGAAAGCAGACACCCTGTGTGAGCGAGCGCTGCTCTTCCAGCTACAGGTCCTACAGGCACTACAGCTGCACAGCTCAGCCGCCCCAACACGGAAGGGCAGCGGTCCCGCTTCACCTGCAGGAGGCTGGGCTAGCTCTGCACACCTGCAGCTGGAAGAGGCAAACGTGTTCAATGGCACCGTGGTCTAGGGGTTGGGGAGCTGCTGGGGTGAGGGCTGGAGCTGCTGAGCCTGCAGGTCCTTCCCAGCCGGGAGGATCCTGTGACTCTGTAACGCAGTTTTCCCTGTTAGGGTCTCCCATCTGCAAGTGAAACCCAAGCAACGCTCTCTACAAGGAGATCCTGCTGGTTTAGCCATGCAGCTGGATCCTGCCTGCCCCCGGGGGCATCTGAGCAGGGAGGGGGCAGTGAGCAAGGCAGTGCAGTTCGCTCTTGGAACAGCTGAGGTTTGTTTGTTTCACTGCTTCCCGTCACTTCACCGAGCGCTAGGAACTGAAAATGAAATCAGCAGATCTCTTAGCTGATGTCCAGGGCCCACCCTGCTCTCAGGGCACAAGTACCAGAAACACCACGTCTCTCTCTTCATTTCAGCAGTCCAGGTCCTGGGCAGGAGGAGAAGCGAGGCCAGTGCAGAGCTAAAGGTAGCCCAGGCCCCTGTACTGCAGCGTGTGAAGTGCAGAGGGTCGAGCGCTGAATAACGACCGTCCAGCTGGACTCATTCCCACAGCGATGCTCCCTGCTGCTCGCTTGGGATCACGTCTCTGAGGGCTGGGGGCAACTGGAAGAGGCCAATCTCTTTGCTGTGGGGCACAGCAACAGGACGAGGAATGATGGGGCCGAACGTGAACACAGATCTCCTCATACTGAGGTGGAACCTCTTTCCTGTGAGGGTGCCAGAGCCCTGGCAGGGGCTGCCCAGAGAGGGTGTGGAGGCTCCTGCTCTGGAGCCTTTCAAACCCCCCCCTGGATGCTCCTGTGTGACCTGCCCTAGGGGATCCTGCTCTGGCAGACCAGATGACCTCCTGAGGTGCCCCCTAACCCCTAGCACTCTATGATTCCATGATTCCTCAAGTCTAGAGCCACAAGCACTCTTCCCTGACCAGTGTTCTGTAGAGAAATACAGCTAAGGGGCAAACTGCTACTGAGATGAAGACAGCAGGGGCTGGGGCTCACCTGCCTGCACAAGGCAGCCCACACACCCAGCCGTCGCAGTGCAAACACCACTGAGACAGGACATGGCACTGAGATTTACCTTTCCGTATGATCCTTGTCCTAACACTTTGAGCAGCTCAAACTGGGAAGGATCTGCTTTCTCAAAACCTTCCTTCACATGGTGGCTGATGTCTATCTCCTTCACGATCCCTTCTTCCTGCAAAGGACACAACAACAGAAGACCCACGGTGAGCAGACACTTCTTTACCCTGAGAGAACAGAGCCCTGCAAAGGCTGCCCAGAGGTTGTGGAGCCTCCTCCTCTGGAGGCTTCCAGGACCCCCTGGATGCAGCCCTGTGTGGCCAGTCCTAGGGGCTCGTGCTCTGGCAGGAGGGTTGCACTTGGAGAGGGTTGGAGATTGCTCCAGCCACTGCCATGCGATGATGCTATGAAATCAGGGGGTTATCCTCAGCAGACACAGTGTTTATGCAAAGCTCAGCCACAGGGATGCTACAACCACCCAGGAAACTTCAAGAACATAAACAACCACTCACCCAAACATTCCGTGTGCTCGGGGCCATGGGCTCCATCCCCTCCCTGGGCAGCCTGGTCCAGTGCCCAACCACTCTCCCAGCACAGAGCTGCTTCCTCAGACCCAGTCTAACCCTCCCCTGACCCAGCTTGAGGCCATTGCCCCTCGTCCCAGCATCAGGAACTGGGGAGAAGAGCCCAGCAGCAGGAACTGGGGAGAAGAGCCCAGCAGCAGCCTGGCTACAGCCTCCTGTTGGGAGCTGCAGAGAGCACTGAGGTCTCGCACAGGGGAAAGCTCTCGGTGTTGCTGGGTGACAGTCCCAGGTTTGCAGTCGTCCAGGCAGGACGGCTCTAGTTCTCCTTGCCTGGCTGCCTCCCCGGTTGCACAGAGCTGGGCTGGTAGCAGTGCTGCCCTTTGGGAGGCTCCCACCTCAGCAGAACCTCAGTCACAGCTGTCGCAGGCAGCCCCAGAGTCCAACACCCTACGGTTCACTAGGAGAGCATGCTGAGAACTCTGCTGGGCCAACAGCTGCGACACAATGAGGCCACGCTTCCACCTCTAGTCTGGCTCAGCCCCTAGGAGAGGGACTTCTGTGAGGAGGTAACGGGCTTCCCAGCGCAGGAAACGAGCTGCTGGCCTGCCTACAGGTCCACGAGGACTATACCTGCCTCCAAAGGACACGGAGGAGCAGTTCCACCGGAGTCTTCCCAGGGCAGTCTGCAGCAGGTGGAGGAGAATGTGCACAAGCAGTCTGCCACGTGAACTGCTTTCTGCTTTCGAAATGCAGACGCTCAGGGCTGCTGGAAAGACGTGGCCTGAGCAGTGGGACCGGACGGTCTGTCCTCTGCTGTCAAATCAGCCTTTGCTTTGACAATGAGTTGGATTTATTGAGCTCGTGGAGCCACGCAGCGGGTTGGGCTGCAAGAGACCTTTCCAGGTCATCTGGTGGTGCAGCGAGCAGGGACATCCTCAGCCAGAGGTTGCTCAGAGCCCAGTGCCATCTGACCTTGGATGCTTCAGGACAGCCTGTGCCGGTGCCCCACCACCCTGCTGTCAGGTCCAGAGGCTGAACTACACAGAAGCACTAACTCCAGATCTAAGTTCCATTGCTGGACCCCAATCGTCAGCCAAGAACACTCTAGCTTGGCTGCTACTCGCGGTGAGAAGCCCAGCAGCTGATGCGCCATGGACGGTGAGAAGCCCAGCACCAGCAGCAGCAGGAGGGCTTCAAATCACAACTGAAGGGTTAAAAAGCCGAACAAAAGCAGAACCAGGTGGTCACAGAGAACCACAAACCAGCCTTACTCATCCCAGAGCACTCCAGAGCCACCCAAGCACTCTGCTGAACTCAAACAGACTCGGTCCCAAAATGACTCATGGCAGGAACGGACAAAGCACTCCAGCTCGGAGCTGCAGTAAATAAGAGCAGGAACATTTCCATCAGCAGCCTCCTTCTCACGGCTCACAGGGCTGCCTCTGGCCTTGACAGCTCAGACGAGCTGCTGGGTCCGCTACCCACTGCTGCTGTGAGCAGGGAAAAGCAAACTCGCTGCCTGTTCACCAAAGAACTGACTGCAACCCAGTCTGGATCCAACACCTGGGGGAAACTGCTGCTCCTGGGAGGAACAGCAGGCTTCGTTTCCTCACAGTGATGCTGCACCACCGCTCGCCAGCTCTCTGAGCAGGGGCAGTGGGCAGCACACACCAGCCCTCTGAAACGCTGCT
This sequence comes from Upupa epops, assembly GCA_013397515.1. NCBI lineage: Eukaryota > Metazoa > Chordata > Aves > Bucerotiformes > Upupidae > Upupa > Upupa epops. The sequence continues at coordinate 80,229 of VZRI01011275.1, forward strand.
GCCGCTTTACTCAGGAGGCTTTCACGGTTCACCCTCCCCTGCAGCTCAAGCCCGGCTCTCTCTGGTCTGAACCACTCGCAAACCATCTGAGAGTGGCTTGGGGGGCTCTGACCAGAGACCCTGCCAGGGGCGGCACCACCACCTGGCACTGCACCCTGCTCAGCACTGCTGCCTGGCAGCTGCTGCAGAAGGCTGACCCTGACAGGGAAGCCCTAAGGTGATGGCAACCCAGCACTCGAGCCCTCCTGTTACAGGGTACAGATGGCCCCCATATAGCCCTGTGTTCCAGCCCCCTACACCCCTGTGTTTCAGCCCCCCTACCCCTCTGTGTCCCAGCTTTCCACCCCCAAGATGCCAGTGAGGATGTCTGCCTTTGCCACGGGGTTACAGGAAGGTAAGAGCCGGCAGCTGAGACACCCAGGTCCTGTGACAGCAGCCCCTGAGAAGAGGGCAGACAGAGAACAAGGTCCGCGTGCTGAGGACACTGCCCAAGAAACACGCTCACTCGTTCATCTCCCTCCCGAACACCCTTCAGTCTTCTCGGAAAACCATCAGTGTGCTGACTCTGTGCAAGCAGAGGATGGCTCCTGGAGCAGGCACTGCTGCTGGGAACCTCCGCCCAGGGGAACTGCAAGTGCTCCCGACAGGTCACCCCATCCAGAAGAGCTCCAGCACTGTACCCATCGATACCACAGCACCACACAGGCCCAAAGGGCTTGGTTCCAGACTGTACTGCTGCACTAGGAGCATCCTAAACCAACCCCTGCGAGGGCAACCAGAGCCTGGACTGGACTGCCCAGGGCAGGGGGGGAGTCTCCATGTCTGGAGGTGTTGAAGGGCAGCCTGGCTGTGGCCCTGAGTGCCCTGCTCTGGCTGATGGGGTGATGCTGGGTGCTGGGCTGGGCTGGAGGAGCTCAGAGGGCTCTGCCAGCCCCAGTCACTCTGGACTGGGCTCCTGTGGGTCTGAGCACAGAATCACAGCGTGTCGGGGGCTGGAAGTGACCTCGAAGGATTATCTAATGCAACCCCCTGTTGGAGCAGGATGACCCAGAGCAGGTCACACAGGAACAAGCGGAATGGCTCTGAACACACGACCACTCAACCAGTGACCCCCCCAGCATAGGAAACGGCCTGGAAAAGCCAGGTTTGAAAGCTCCTTGTGCGCAGGGTGCCAGAGGTGCTGCACTCCCTACAGATGCCTTTGTGTAACGCAGACCCTTTTCAGACCCAGCCATCCGAAGCCAACTCAGCTGAAAGCCAAACGAGGAGCTGCACGGTTCACCTGGCTCACGAGAGGCTCCGGAGCATCAGCAATCCCCTCTAAGTGATCTCCCAAACAACCACAGAAGGCAAAGCACAGCCCGAGGAACAGCCCAGCACTGCATTAGTACCGCAGCCTCCCTTCGCTTTCGCTTCCCCCCTCTGTGAAGGGCAAATTCAATCCTCATCAGAGCCCCCACCGCCACTGAAACCCCTTTCAACAGCCCCCAGAGCAGATCTGCCTCACTGGCCACGAACGCCAAGGGCCCCGAAGCCCTTGCTCTGAAAGCAGACGAGTCCCTGCACCCCTACAGCAGCGAGAGGGGGCTGCCACGGAGAGGGCTGCCTCCTGCCCTTCCTTCCTGGGGGAGCCCACTGCGACAGTGGCCCCCAGAGAGCTTCCGCACGTCTGCGCTGCTCGAGTGACTGCAACGCCGACCTCATCTGGGTCACCCGAGCCCGGATTAATCGTGGCTGCAGACAGGCACACTAATTAATGGTTACATAAACCCACTCCAGCCTCTGTCACCCCCTCCAGCAGGCAGCAGCTTCGGGAGGGTCAAGCGCCCCGGCTGGACCTCTGCAGCCCTTCCCGTCCCAGGGCTGCTCCTACCTGCAGCACTGCACTGTGACAAGAGAACCAGTGCTGTGAGGAGAGGCTGAGGGAGCCGGGCAGGGTCAGTCTGGAGAAGAGGAGGCTGAGGGGGGACCTCCCTGCCCCCTCCAGCTCCCCGCAGGGAGGCTGTGGAGGGGGNTAGGAAGCCCTTCCTCAGGAAAAGGGTGCTCAGAGCCTGGACTGGACTGCCCAGGGCAGGGGGGGAGTCCCTGTGTCTGGAGGTGTTGAAGGACAGCCTGGCTGTGGCCCTGAGTGCCCTGGAGTGGCTGATGGGGTGATGTCGGGTGCTGCGCTGGGCTGTCAGAGCTCAGAGGGCTGTGCCAGCCCCAGTCACTCTGGGACTCTGACTCTCCCATCTTGTTCTCCCCTGCCCTGCACGTGCCTGGCAAGATCCCTGGGCAGGGTCATCTTGCGCTGCGTGTGGAGCAGCAGAGCAGAAGGCCGTGGCTGCTGGCCAGGGCTGCTGTTTGCTTCAGCAGTACCTACAACAACTGTAAGGGCTCTGGAAAATTCCACTTGCAGTCCGTGCACCCAGAGCCTTTTAGCCGTCTCTGTTCATGTTTGTCAGCCAACCCCCAAGCTGCTGCCCACACTCCGCAGGGCCACCCCTCCGGGTGTGGGTTAAGGCCGTGGGAAGGGAGAAGGTGCTGACAAGGAACTCAGGGGGCTGGAGAAGGCCTCGCCTCAAACACCTCTCGCACCCCTCTTGCTGCTCTGCCAGGTGCCCGGTCACAGGCGCTTGAGCCCACGGCTGGGCTCGGTGACTCGGGAGGGCACCGGGAGCTGCTAACCCGCCCAGCGTGATGGATCTACAACTGGGTGATGGTCGGGCTCGTGGTAAAAATAGAGCGCTTCCCCCTCACTCATCGATTGTCTCCAACAGGCATCACTCTGCCGCTCAGTGCACACAGACCCGAGTGGATGCCGAGTCAGCTGGAGGCAGCCGGTTGCTAAGCGCCTGGCTGTGTGGTGGTGCCGTTCCCAGCCCCGACAGGGCACCACCCCAGCACACAGCCCTCCACGCCTGCACAACACGGCCTCCTGACGTTAGGGAGCACCAGGCAGCCTGTTCCCAGGGTCTGTTTGACGTGTGCACTGTACAAGGTCTGTCCCCCTTCTGCTGTGGCAGGGGGACTGGACTGGGTCATCTCTCGAGGTCCCCCCGATCCCGGTCGCTCTGGGATGCTGTGGTTCTTGCCGTGACCTGGCAGCACGACTAACAGGAGCTGCCAGAGAGCAACAGACGGGCGGAGGGGGCTGAGCACAAGCAGAGGTTTGGCTGAGCTCACCCAGGGAGGGAAGGGAGGGCGCAGCCCCCCAGCCCTGCTGCTAACCCACGGCTGTCTCTCCATCTCCGTGCGGCAGCAAACCCACTGCAGCCAACTTCACCCGGCTGGAGCAGAGGCACGGGCGATGCAGCTGGCTCTGCAGCCAGACTCGGGTCACTCATTTCCCTTCCACACAAAGGCAGCTGACTGCTAATTACTGTGAGAGCTAATTGCTTCTCGGGGTTGACTGCAGCCACTGTTTACGGCTGCAACCTCCAGGACCAGGTTCTTCTGTTGGGTAGCTGAGTACTCTTAGAGAAGCAGAGGACGGGCTTCGGTTCCACCATCTACGGCATCTTGAAGGGCCCTTCCAGCCTGAACCGTTCTATCAATCTACCTCAAAGCCTGCTCCTCACCAACCTCACCTATGGGCACTAGAAGGGTACTTCTGGTGCCAACACAACGCACTGCACAGCGGCTTCACCCGAGCTCATGCGTAAGGATGGGATGACAGGCAGAGCAGGGTGGGCACTCTGAGAGGGGAAGGGCCCCAACTCTGCAGTAACTTCTTTCAGCAACACACAGTTCACCACCACAGCCTACAGCACACGTGTTGCGTGGAACAGGACAGCAGCAGCACAGAGTCCTGAGACCCTAGGGCAACTGAGACATCAAAGCTGCTCCCAGTTCCCTCCTTCCTGCCCCAGGCTCAGACTACGCAAACTCCACAGCACAGGGCAATCCTGGCTGGAAAGGAGCTCCCAGCTCCCCCAGTCCAGCCATCCCCACCCCAACCAAACCCCTCAGTCCCTGAGAGACTGACAGACACAGCCTGACCCCCTCCCTGCTGCCCCTCGAGCAGGGCTGGAAGCACCATGGCTACAGGGTTCTTCAACACCTCCAGGCAGGGGGACTCTGCTATCACCCTCAGATCCAATCTGAACCTCTGCTGCCTCAGCTGCAGATTCCTGACCCAGGCTGGGATGCTGTTGGCCTTCCTGGCCACCTGGGCACCCTGCTGGCTCCGATGAAGCCGGCTGTCTGCCAGCACCCCAGGTCCTGTTCTGCTTGGCAGCTCTGGAGCCCCTCACCCAGCTCTTTGGACCTCCCTGACTGACACCTGAGGTGTGCAAAGAGAGAAGGAACCAGGGCTCTGCCTCAGCTCTGCTTTGGCTGCCCTCTTGCCCACAGAAGCAGCCCAGAGTGCCACGTGTTTTAGCACCACACCGTGCATTTGGGAGCAGAGAGGACCCCCACCACTGGGGCAGACTGTCAGCACTGCAGCAGCTACCCCTGCAAGCAGCAGCCCCTCAGCGCCCGCGGGGCTCCCTGCCTGTGGACACCCCGCAGGGACTGCAGCGGCACGATGGCTGGCACAGGAGGCGACCCTCTGGGGAAGCAGGGAGCCAGGTGCAGCGCAGGCTGGGACCTGCTGGGAATAGCTGATGCCCTCCTGCAGGCAGTGCCTGGTGCCTGATTCCCGAGGGAACCCGTGCCCTGCATCCCAAAGGCTCTGACACAGCACCCTGACCACCGTGTGCTGCTCTCTCCCTCTCCAGCCTCTCCGTTCCAACCCATGCAGCACGTAATTAAATCAAGGTCGGCTCCAACATCTCCCCTGCTTAATTACTCTACATTCGGCTAATTAGCAATTACAAGCACTGCTGCCACAGACGTCCTGCGAGTAATCCTTCCGACCCACTGAGCTCTCCCTGCAAAAGCAGCACCACCCCAACCCGCCGAGGTGCTCCACAAGCTCAAGGGGTGACGCAAAGCCAGGGTCACAGCCTCAGAGGGGCGCGGGCTGCCACTGCCAGTGCGCTGGTGAGCAACAGGAACTCATCTCTGAGGCTATACCGGAGGAAGAAGAGAAACCACTCCCGTCCTCTCACAAACCAGCGCTGCCTAAAGCCCTTCATGGGGCACTCTGCTCCTCACCTGGATCCTCCCGCCTTCCTCCCCACCAGGCTCCTGCTAAAGGAAAGGAAGATTCCAGACCGATTCCGCACTTGGGAAGGAGCTGGCAGGGCGCTCTCCTCCTGCCGTGTGGGGAACAAGCAGTGCTGGGACAGCCAAAAGCCCCTCGGGAGGTTCATCCTCACTGGAAACCTCCTCGTGTGTTCACAGGCACCCAACTCCATCGGAGGGAGGGCTGAGAGCAGCACACGGACCCCGCACAGCCCCGTGGGCAGGACAGACCCCGCGGTGCCGAGGCTGCAGGTCTCACTGCCAGCAGACACTCAAGTGGCAGAAGGCTTTCCTGAAAGGCAGGGGTTTAGGAGATGAGACAGGGCAGGAACAGAGCAGTTCAGGGAGCTGGGGAAAGGGAGAAGGGCCCTCTGTCTCCTCCTCTCCAGGCTGAACCCCCCCAGCTCCCTCAGCCTCTCCTCATCAGCCTTTCCCTCCAGTGCCTTCCCCAGCCTCNGTGACAGAGAAGCAGTGCAGGCGGCAATGCCACGGTGCCCCGGTGGCACAGGAGGCAGCCATGCAGAGTCCAAGAAGGTGGCCAGAACCTATTTCCACCAGCCCCTGCAAGGCCCTCCCGTGCACAGAGAGGGATCTGTTCGGCCGTGGCTGGGGACCGCCAAGCGCTTGCACACGGCCGAGCAGCGAGGCCCGGGAAGCGATGCCATTCACAGCAGCACCTCGAAAAGGCAAACCCTTGTGTGTCTGTGCTGCAGCACCGAGCATCTGCTGCTGTCACTGCGCTGTCACGAGCTGCTACGCACAGTTGGCTCCAGGAACCCCGTTCTCAAGGGAAAGAGAAAGCCAGGCGGATGGGAGGGCTCTCTGCCTCTGAAGGCTCCTGTTTTGCCCCGGGAGTGATTCTGTGCAGGGGATGGGCGGACAAAGGCTGAGGAAGAGCAGTCCAGGCTCACAGTGGAGATCGCGATGAGAGCCAGCACTGAGCAACCAGCATGACCAGTGGCCTAAGGCAGACACTGGCCTGAGGACCCGCAGCTTTGGTGCACGGTCTCAGTGCACAGCCTGACCCCAGTTGCTCTGCTCCCGTCACCAGTCCCTCGGGACAAGAGCCTCACTACAACCCCTTTCAGGTCACCGTAGAGAGGTCACAGAAGGTTTTACTGCTGAATCTGTTCTCTCACCTTCCCACCCCTGCTCTACGGCAGCCCAAGTACTGGGCAACAGCAGGTGCCTGCCCCAGAACACCCGGGCTTCACCTCCTGCGCTGCTGAATGCTCAGGATCTGAGCTGTGACCACCCCTTCACCAACATCATCACCACCCCTTCTCAAGAGCAGTCCCTAACCAGGGACTCCTGCCAACACTCAGCGCTCAGCAGCCTCCCAGCACCGGCAGAGGGACTGTGGCTGGCGGGTATCGGTCAAACAGAGCTGCACTGGGCCTGGGACTACTGCACGATGGAGTACCAGTCAGAGGCAGAGAGCACAGCCCTCGGGCACCCGTTAAAGCCCCCCGCTCAAACACCCTGCTTTTCAGTGTGTCCGACAACACGGCGCTCCCTCCGCTCCAGCGAAGCAGGCGGCGCTGACCTTCCCGGTCACCCTGACGAGGCTGCGTTAGCTGTCCTCGTTACACAAGGGCAGTCAGTCACAAACGGGAGGGTAACGGCGTCACGAGAGCTCACAAAAACGGCATGCAAATCCTCACTGCCGCTTGGTCAGGGGCGAGGGACAAGGGACAAGGGACGAGGGACGAGGGGCGAGGGACAAGGGGCAAGGGACAAGTCCTCGGCAGAGCTGCGCACACCCGGCTGGCCCAAAGTCATCTGCACAAGCCAGCAAAGGATCTGTGACACACGCGGTTTCCACGCCGGGGAATGCCCTCAGCTCTTCTCTTNCGAGGGACGAGGGATGAGTCCTCGGCAGAGCTGCGCACACCCGGCTGGCCCAAAGTCATTTGCACAAGCCAGCAAAGGATCTGTGACACACGCGGTTTCCACGCCGGGGAATGCCCTCAGCTCTTCTCTTTTCGCTCGCATCCCCGAGTCACTCCGCCGCACCAGCTCACTACCAGACAAGCCAGCTGGTCTATGCACCAGTTCCACTTCACCGGGCTCCTCAGTACTCCTGGGGGTCACCAGCGAGAGACTCAGAGCAAGGACCCCCCCACTTTCCACACCCCAGAGCCTCCTCCATGCCAGGACTGTGCTTGGGGGATGGAGTTCAGAGCAGAGAGCCGGGGAAGGGCGGCCAGAGCGGCAGTGATGGGATCCCAGCTCTCCAGAGCCTTCTGGTTTTACAAAGGGCATTGTCTTCATACCTGCTGGAAAGGCAGCCTGCGACAGGGCTGGCCCAGCGGGGACAGAACCACTCGAAGTAGCAGCAGGCAACTGGCCCTTGAGCCTTTAAAGCCGTAAACAAACACAAGGCCACCCCCTCCCACCCTCCATCTGCACCAGGCGATCTTCTCCATGCTCTCCGCAGCAGCCGGCCATCTGCTGCAGGCTCCTCCTTCAGCTGGTGCTCCCTTCTAATCCGGATCTTCCCTCTCCCTGGCGATGTCTCTGGGAATAACCACTCCTGAAAGTCCTGGCGGGTCACGGCGGCGGCTCCAGAAGAAAGGTGGAAGCCCTCCACAACCATCGACGCCTGCGCTGCGGGCTTTAAACACAGCTCCAGGGCAGGGAGTCTGGCTTCACTCCGTTAACTGCCTCAGCCCAAGGGCTGCGAGAGCACCCGACTCTACTCGGGATGGATCTTGGGGAGATGGGACCTGCAAGGGTAACTCTGCTCTCTCTGATCGCATCCCCTCTGCCAACCTGGCCTTGTGACTCCAGAGGGCCGAACCCGACTCTTCCCCTCCCGGCTGCAGCACGCCACCCGCGAGGGCCATGCGCTCTGGAGGAGCCTGCGTCCAGCGTGGCGAGGAGGGCAGAGGCCGCCTTTCCGATTAAACAAGCTGTTGCTCCATCTTCGCAGCAGAAACAGAAGCCGAGAAGCAGCTCGTGCCCAGACTTCTGCCACCCTGCAGCGTGGCACCGGAACGCTCACCCAGTGCTTTCGGCTGCAAAAGACCTTCAAGACCACTGGGTCCAACCCCCTGACCCCAACTGTCCNTACAGTGTGAGAGTGGGTCGATGGTGTAGCCATGGTGCTTCACACCCTGCTCCAGTGGCAGCAGGGAGGGCGTCAGGTTGTGTCTGTCAGTCTCTCAGGGGTTTGGGTGGGGATGGTTGGACTGGGGGAGCTGGGAGCTCCTCTCCAGCCAGGACTGCTCTGTGATTCTGCAGTACTGCTAAATGTCTCTCAGAGCAGCAGCAGCAGCCTGCACGCGTAGCTGCCCAGTCCTGTCTTTGCAACGGGCTGCCTGTGCAGCTGGGTGCAGTCAGCCTCTGACAGCAAGCTGGACTGAGGTACCGAGCAAACCCTTCTACAATGAGTTGGAAGAAGGAGTTACTCTCAGTGAAGATGAGGTGCATGCCGTGATCAGTCTGGGACTGGGGGTACCTGGTACCGCGTGGTTCTTCACTGGGTTGCTCGGGCGCGTGAGCTCGCCGCCGTGAGCAGCCAGGCTGGACCACTCAAGACCTTCCCCGGTGCCTTCAGCAAACTGATCCTCTGCCTTTGAGCTTCAGCTCTGCAAGATCATGGGATCTGTGGCGTCATGGGGCCCGAGCGCTGGCCCGGCGCTCCAGGCAGCAGCACAAAGCACTCTGTGTCAGCAGGGGCCTGCGCAGCCCGCGGGCTGCCTTGGGTGGGAGCTTCACCCCCGGCCGGCGCACGGCCCGACACATCCTCTTCCTGCCAGGTCTGTCCCCTGGCTGCTGACAGGATGTGGTAAAAATAACCTTTGCTCCATGGGCAACCGGACAATGACCCTCCCTACCGATGCAGCCTCACGCGGCAGGGCCGTGGCCCCCGCATCACGCCTGAACCCCGAGAGCAGCGGGAGGCAAACGCAGCTCGAGGAGGCCGAACTGCTCGAGGTTCTGCCTGCTGCAGCCCCAGCAGTTACCCTCGGGTTCCCTTTCAGAGCTGTGCCCAGATTGCCATGGCAATGGCAGACAAACCGCTCTGCTCCCCAGGGGGAAGAGCAGCTCTGCCCTGCCCCTGCCTTTCTCTGCAAAACGCCACCCGAGGAACAAATGATACTGCAGACGCAGGAGCTTTCTCCTCCGCTCGGCCTCCTCCAGATGCTGTTCTAGTCGAGAACTACAACTGCAGCCCTAAACATTGGGGAGAAGGCAAGACAGAGCAAGACTGCTGGGCACCACAACCCCCGCGTGGGCATCACGGTTCCAAGAGGCCATCCTCAACTAAGCAGCTGGCCTGTACAGACCTGTGGGAAGGATGCTGGGGAAGAGAAAGCCTGACAGCACGCACTCACGGAGAGAAGGCAGAAGGAAGCGGGAGGCTCTGAACACAGCCCTAATTTACACAGATCCCTTGGTGACCCTTCCAGAGAAGACCCGAGGCTTGAACCGTCGGGGTTTGGCAGGTGTAGCTCTCACAGATCCTCCTGCATCCACTGTTTGCTCCATCTCCCTGAGATCTGACTGCCCCTACGGCAGAGACAGCAGGGGACATCGTGCACCTGCCCACCGCTGCCCTAGTCCACAGCCTGAAGTGGAAGGGAGAGCTCTAAGGCCCCTCTTTCTCCTTTAAGCCAGAGCCAGACTGCTGGATCAGCCGCTCGTGTTAGCCCAGGAGAGGACGAAACCGGCAAGGAAACAGAGCAGGAGGCTGTCTGAAACAGCACCTCACGCTTCGCCCTTCTCCTGAATCATGCTCGCACTCAGTCTGGCACAAAGACTAACCCCCCTGCCCTCTGCTGCACCAGAGCTGCCCCGAAGGCGACTGACTGCTCTGCTGACCCCCTCGTGACCGAGGCAGCAGACACTTGCGACCCACACGAGGTCTCAGACCTCTGGTGCCGCTAACCCGGCTGTGCAGAGCGATGCTCTCTCCATCCCCTGGCTCCCGCACACAGGCTTTCCCACCCCTCTTGCTCCTTCCCAAGCCTCTTTCTGTCTCCCTCCAGATTTCCTCCGGGCCCTAGCCCATCCGCCCGAGCCGTCCCTCTCCTCATGCTCACTGCTGCACTCTGTTCCTTCCCGGCCTGTGATCTATGTTCAGCTGCCTTCCTGTTCGCCCCCCTCCAGAGGAGGGCATTGTTGAACGGGACCAGCCAGGAAGACAGACAATGCGGCCAGGGCACAACTGCCTCCAGAGGGGCACTGGGAGGGCAGTCTGCACCGCCTCGGGGCGGGCAGGAGCGCTCTTCCCAGCGGCAATCAGAAGCAGCTGGCTTTTAAAGCGACTGACTCAGCGCCACTGGGGAGGGGGGAGATGTCCACGACTGAAAGAAAGAGAGCGAACTCCTTGAGTTCGACCGGGGGTTCAAAGGGAGCATCAGCAGCCAAACCCCAAGCTGCTGGGCCGTTCGGAGTCCTGCAGAACCAAGCCAGCCTCCGCCCTGTCACCGAGGGGTTGTGTGGGGTGTTACGAGACCAACATTTAATCCTCTTAGCACAGAGCCACAGGGANGCTGTTTCAAACCCCCCTGGGCTGTTCCTGTGCCCCTGGATCTAGGGGCTCCTGCTGTGGCAGGGGGTTGGACTGGATGACCTTTCGAGGTCCCTTCCCACTCCTGACACTGTGGTTGCTGTGATGCAGGCTCGTGGCAATGGACACTCAATTTGCCCCCAGACTTCCAAGAGGAACAACTACACAACTGTACCCCGCTCAGCAAGTTGAGCAACGAGGGAGCAGAGGCCACCAGGCTTCACAGGACTCGAGGCCCCTGCAACGACAGCAGGCTGAAGGCAGTTTCAGGCTGAGCTTTACAGCTCAGAGCGCAAAGGGAGGTGCAGAGGGTGAAAGCACCCAGGCAAAGGGGGAACAGAAGTTGCCCTGCAGAGCACAGCGCTGGCTCAGGGGCCTCCCCTTCTCTCTGCTCTCAGCCGCTGTAGATGCCATAGTAACAGGACTAGCACTGGCAGAGGCTGGAGCTCGGCTGGAGGCAGAGTTGACTCACAGGTAGGAAAGCCTCCACCAAGCCTTGGGGAGGCTGCGATGCAAGGGACTCTACGACCGACTGCTGCTCCCGCTGAAGGAGAAGTGATCCAAAGCTCTGTGGAAAGCAGGAATGCGGAGCTGCTTGGGATGAACAGCCACCAAGAGCGGTTAGGGAGCACAGGCCCCGGTGCACCGCAGCCGGGATCTGCTCTGGGCCACCCAGACCACCCGGGACCATCGCCCGGCCCCAGGGCTGAGCGGCCCCTCTGAACCAGCAGTTGTCAAGCAGTGAAGCTGGGTGACTCCTGCGTTACGGCGGGACAGGGGGGCCAACAGCAGCACAGCAGGGGCAGCACAACTCCAGAACGCCTGCGATTCCCACAGAGCAGGAATGAAGGGAGGCTGACTCAGCGACAGCCAGAGGGACAAGGGAAGGCAGAAGCGCTACCCTACAAGGGAAACCTCGGGGAAGGCCAAGGCAGAGCTCCACCAGACACCAGGAGCCACGAGCACGGTCTCACGGGCACAGCTTCCATGAGCGCTTGGCTCAGCACTTGCACGGCCCAGCTGGGGGACTCTACACACCGGTGCACAGCAGAGCCACATCCTCAGCTGAATTCACGAGAGGCCAACGGGATGAGGGTGAACAGGGCCAAGGGCAGGGTCCTGCGCTCTGGCCACCAGAACCTGCAGCAGAGCTACAACCTGGGGGAGGAGGGGCTGCAGAGCAGCCTGGCAGAGAGGGACCTGGCAGCACTGGGTGACAGCCGGCTGAACAGGAGCCAGCAGGGTGCCCAGGTGGCACCAAAGGCCAAGGGCATCCTGGCTGGGATCAGCACTAGTAGGGCCAGCAGCACTAGGGACCTTTTTCTCTTCTGCACTGGGGAGGCCTCCCCTCAAGTCCTGGGAGCAGTGCTGGGCCCCTCACTGCAAGGAAGAGATGGAGGGGCTGGAGTGGGTGCAGAGGAGCAACGAGGCTGGGGAAGGG
>VZRI01011275.1:97409-127741 GCA_013397515.1 Upupa epops
CCTCTCCCTCCAGTCCCTTCCCCAGCCTCGTTGCTCCTCTGCACCCGCTCCAGCCCCTCCATATCTTTCTTGCAGGGAGGGGCCCAGCACGGCCCCCAGGACTCAAGGGGAGGCCTCCCCAGTGCCCAGTGCAGGGGAGACTGACATCCCTAGTCCTGCTGGCCACACCAGTGCTGATCCCAGCCAGGATGCCCTTGGCCTTTGGTGCCACCTGGGCACCCTGCTGGCTCCTGTTCAGCCGGCTGTCACCCAGTGCTGCCAGGTCCCTCTCTGCCAGGCTGCTCTCCAGCCAGTCCTCCCCCCGGGTGCAGGGGGTTCTCCTACCCAAAGTGCAGGTCCCTGAAGAAGTCACTAGTCTAATCTCACGCTGAGGACCAACAGGAGTGTAAGGACAAGATCAAGGGTTTTAAATGCAGAGAGCGCCCAGGCCGTTACAAATGCTGAGTCGGCCCGGTCACCCTCACGAGGCCACCCGCTGAGTTCATGGGTTGGCGTGGGGGACTCTGTTTCCCCCAGCCTGCGGCACTGTCCAGTGAGTCCGGAGGGGCTTTGCTGCACCCGAGCTCCCTCGCTCACTCCCAACACCATGCCCTGGCACTGGCAGCCTGTGCAAGCACTCGCCTGCCTCACAGCTCCTTCCGCGGCTGCCGGTGGCTCTGGGGGTCACGAGCCAGCTGAGCGTGGAGCGCGCTGACAGGAGCATCCATTTCAGCTTAGCTCTAGGGATGCTGGGCTCGCCGCGGGGTCCCGTCCCTCTGCCCTCATCCCGAGTGGGTCCTGGCAGCTTTCACCACTTCCCTCTATCAGGCTGCTTCAAGCACGGCTGCTCGCTCACACCAGCTCAGCTCGCTGCCTCACCGGGCCAGACCTCAGGGAAGCTGCCCGTAAGACCAGGGCAGCGAGGGGAAAAGCCGGGCAGAACGCGCCGGCCGCAGCCTCTGCCCTTCCGAGCCCCCCTGGGAGCAATGGCACGCGAGGAACTTTCCCCTCACGCCCCTGCACGGCTCTGTAGGGAGGACAGCAGGGGAAGACGGCTCTCCAAGCACTCGCGCCGTGTTCTCCTCCCGGGAACAGCCCTGCAACGCGGAGGGACCCCTCGGCAGCCAGCTGGAGTCCAGCGGCACAGGCAAACGGGAGACACAGGGCACTCAGGCCCCAGCGACCAGGGTGCAGATCACCCGCAGCGACAGGGCGAGCGGCGCAAATGTAACGGAGAGCCGCTCCGTTGATCTCACATCCTGCCCGCCGCTCCAAATATAGGGCTGGAGAACAATGCTCTGAGGAAGGGAGGCAGGAATCCTGGTTCCAGCCCGTTCACACATTCGCATCTGCTCAGACTTCTGCCTTGGACTTCCTTCTGTCGTGCCGGGCTTCATCTGACATTGGCCCCCCCTCCCTCCCGAGGAGCAACTTCTTCTCCCAACAGAATAAAGGCAGCGAGTAGCAGGATGCACGGGAGGGAGGATGAATGCCCAAGGCTGTGCTGCGCCTCACGAGCCAGAGGACCCCCGTTCACACACCCTCTGTACCCTGTGCTGTGCATACACACGGAGAGAGGAGAGGCACTAGCCGACTGATCCGTTTCTTGGCTGTCTGGCACTGAGAAAGAAGGGCGGGGGGATGCAGGGAAAAGGAACTCAATTAGCAGGCAGTTCCCAAGGCCGGTGCCGTTCGTGCTGGCTGATGGGGATCTGTCATTATTTCCTACACTCCATGATGTCCTGAGCCAGCTTCCTCCTCCCCTGCCGGGCTGATAAAGGGATCTTAGCAACACGCTACCTACATGATGCAATGCACGAGTACCACAGAGAAAAGGCACCGACAGCAGAGACAAAGAACACCGGCTGGAACGCCACCGCCTCCGGGAGGGGGAGAGCACCTCCACCTATTCACCGCACCGCTCGCTGCAGTCTCCCCTTTAGCCCCGGCATTTGCTGCGTTTAACAGAGTTAAGGCAAATTTTACCTCAAATCTGCTCAGGCTCGAGCTCTTCGACCGAGACTTCTTGCGGAGATAGACCGAGAAGAACCGCCGCACCGTGAACTTCTTCATGCTCATGTCCATCGCCCCGTCCCGGCGCGGCGCCGCCGGAGAGAGCTAGCGCATCCCCACGGCCCCTATTTATATCCACAGGCAGGAGGTCCTCCGAGGGCTCTGCTTCTGTTCCTCTACGCCAGGCGCGGCCAGAGCTGCCAGGGGTTCTCCGCCCGAGCCATCGGCACCGGGAGCAGAAAGGCGCTGGGCTCGCTCTCGCATCCCCGCGTTCACATTTCAGTGCCGAGAGCCGAACTGGGGCTGCGCTCCGTCTCCCCCTCGCCTCAGGTCCTACTACACCCAACCAGGCGGTGCTCTGGCTGCATGCATAATGCGCTCCGGCAGATGACAGCTCCTGCGTCCCCGGCGGAGCAGCTCTGCGATAAACACCGGCTGTGTCTGCTGCTCCGCGCTCCCTCTGCGCCCGGCCGGGCTCCTCCAGTTTCCTGCTTCCCGATCACATGGGAACGGGCACACGCTGCGCTTCTGTTTTTAGCCCGGGTGTCAGCACCCGCTATCATTACCGGAGGGCTGCGGTGGGCACGTCTGGGGGGAAAGCATCAAGGGTCTCTCCTGGGAGAAGCCTGCAAGACGCCGGGACCCCAGTGCCAGAGCAGAAGGGTCCCACCCTCCTTTTGTTGTGGGGAGCACACGAAATCACTGCCCCCTGCCCCACGATGGGAAAGCTAGGGATCCTCTGCCAGCTTTCCCTGGCGATTGCTCGGTTCTGGAAATCAAAAGCACAGTCTGAGGGGTGTTACTGCTCTTGCTGCACTACAGCAGGAGCTGCAGCCCTACAGGGAGTTAAAGGCACGCAGCTCCGCACAGGCTGCGCTCTGGAGCTGCTCACCACACTGCAAGCAGGCAGACTTGAGCTGCACCCCCAGCTCCCCGACAGAACCACAGTCTCCTCAGCGTTTCTTCAAGCACTATCACTCTGGTGATGCAGAGACCCCAGTGCTCTCTGCCTGCTGCGCAGAGCTCAGGCCCCTCGTCCTCGGCAGCCTCTCCGTTCCGAGGAGCGCCGGACACGCCTTTCTCCCACAGCCTGGTACAGAAAGTGACTGACTCTGATGACTTATTAATGACTCAGAGAAATAGGCCAGGGCGAGCTGACGGAGCCACAGCCCGAGACAGCGCTCAGAGGTTCAGCGACAGCACCTCTCCACTCGATCTGCTCCGAAAGGCAGCCACGCGCCCCGCTGTAATCGCGCGTCTGGACTCTGTCGTGAGCCGCGCGTGCCAGCGCCCGCGTGCTTCGCCCCTGCTCTGTCTGAGCTCACCACGGCCCAGCGGCACCTGCAGGAGCGCTGAAATCCTACTTGGGCATTTCTGCTCTGGGGCAAAAGGAGGTCAGGCCGGAAAGGCTGCCGCTGCTGCTGGGCTCCGTAATCTCCTCCAGCCGCTGGCTCTCCTCAGCCCAGACCGCCGCTGTCTCCCCCAGCCTGATAAGCACAGCACAGCAGCAGCCTGCTTCATCCTGTTCTCGGCACCTCCTTCCGATTGCCTCTGCAATTGCCTTGGCTGGCAGGGAAGATGCATCCCCTGGGGTGGCTCGCGAGGCGGTGCCCTGGTGTGAGCAGCATCCAGCCTGGGGGGGCCTTTGGCACCGCAGTTACCTTGGTCCCTGCCCTAAGGATCCTGGAGCAGAGGCAACGGTCCCAGCAGAAGCTGAGGCTGTCCATGGGTGCCCCAGCCCAAGCCCTTTCCAGGAGCACTAAGCAGGCAGAGCAGCGGTTTGTGTCCCCGCCAGCATCCCCCCCTGACGCAGCCTGTCTGGTCCAGCTCCCTGTCTCCTCATGACCTGGCAGCAGTAGAATCCTGAGCGGCACAAAGGCCCCAGGCACTCACCTGATTGCCTGACTCCATCCCTCCCCACCTTCACCTGCCCTGCTGCCCCACATAGCCATTCCTCCTGCTTCCCCCGGTGCCCTGCCCTTACTCCAGAGAGAGGTCCCTCCTCTTCTCCAGGCTGAACAACCCCACCTTGCTCAGCCTGTCCCCACAGGGGAGCTGCTCCAGCCCTCCAAGCATTTGAGTTGCTCTCCTCTGGACCCCTTCCAGGAGCTCTGTGTCCTTGTTGGAGACTCCAGAACTGGACCCAGTAACCTGTCTGGGGTCCCACGAGTGCAGAGCAGAGGGGGAGAATCACCCGGCAGAAGTGCCTGGCAGCCCTTTCAGCAAGGAAACCCCTCCTGACGCCCTATGAAGGGGCTTTAAAACCCGAGCAACCAGCAACCAAAGCCTCCAGCAGGGCTGAGGCCAAACACCCCAAGAGAAAGCACCTGCCGCAGGCACTGACCAGCCCCTGCCTCGGCTCCTCAAAGTTCCCAGCTAACAGACAGGGCACTTAAAGGTCCCTTCCTCACGGGCAGACCACAGCACAGCGAAAGCCAGTGGGCTTGGGGAAGTCACAGCACAGGGCAGCACAGAACCCGAGCCAGGAGGATGCCAGAGCGAATCACCAGTGCCTACAGAAACAGGCTAACCCCAGCTAGTGCCCATGAACGGGCAGTGCACCAGCCCGGGGACCCAGCACAGCCCCCAGCACAGCACCACTGGGAGGAACTGTGTTACTGCTGCATCTCACAGCACTGCTGGCCCTGCTTCCCACTGGACTGGAGAGGAGAGTTGTTCCTGCTGAGAGCTGTCAGCCAGGGAAGGGTCTTCCAAGGGCAGGGGGGACTGCTCAACAATCAGTCAGGCAGTGTTCAGGCTCAGCTGGACAGGGGTCTGGGCCAGCTCAGTTCAGCTGGATCCTGCTGTGAGAGGTTGGACTGGATGATCCCTGGGGTCCCTTCCAACCCGTGAAGCTGGGAAATCACGTATGTGCTTGCCTTTCGTCCCTTGGCTTCTGCCAGGCTCGGACGCTTGTCTGTGAGGGAAACCATGAAGCCACACTGGGTGTCTTCCAGTAACTGCTGCCTTGCAGATCTCTGCTGTCAGACATCGGGAATGTGGTGGTCTTTTCTCTGCTCTTCCTTGCCTCTCAAGCCCAGCACATGCTCTGCTCTGCTGGTCCCTGACTGACCAGGACCAGCGGGGCTAGACCCCGCGTGAGCAGACTGAGCAGAGACCCCGCGCCAGCTCTCGCTCCCAGCTCTTTCAGGGCAGGCACACATCCACCCCGTCCGGGGAGCAGGGGGGCCATCCCCATGCCCTGATTTCCCGGTGACAGCTGTGCTTTGGGAGTGGTTTGGCAGGCGAAACCCACCAACAGCTTCTGCAGAGCGTTCAAAGTAATTGAGAGACTGACAAGCGAGTGGACTCGAGCGGAGAGGGCTGCAGAGAATAGTCTGTCTTTGTGCAGACAGCCCTCTAATAGAGCCCCTTGTTAATTAGAGATGATTCACAGATGACTTGCAATAGACTCTGGTAGCTCTGAGAAGCAGTGATATTTTCATACTGAGCTCTTATCTACTCGGGAGTAATGAAGCTCCAACGTTAATTAAAAGGAGGCTCCTTTTTCGTCGTGCCCGTAGGCCCATGCAGCACTGCGCACAGAGCACGAGCACGCCTTTTACTGCAGCGAGACTCCTGCTCTTGACGGGTTTGCCTTCACAGCCTTCCCTACCAGAGGGCATCCAAGCACAGGAGCAGCGGCTGTCGATGAGAAGGCAGTACCACCACCACTTCAGACAGAGGAACAGGCAGCGAGGTGGGGAACCGTTTGCTGCAGGTCTCTCTGTGATGAGTCAAGTGCGGAACGGAGTCCGTCTCAAACACAGATCATCCCCTTACGGCTCCATGCCTCACCACACAACACCATCTGCTTCGCTTGTGGAGCAGCCACGGCTCTCGCGCAGCAGTGCTACCGACAAAGGGGTTCCCAGGCCCTGCTACCTTCCCTCTCCCGCTCCCTGAACACTCCTCTCGCCTTCCCTGTGGAGCCTGCAATGAGCTGATCCAGACAAGTACCCTCCCCACACACACACGTCTTCTGAACTCCCTCCTGAGCTCCTGAACTGCTGTGGGCACGCTGCACGACACGGAAGGGGGGGTCCAGAGCAGGACTGGGACACACACACACAGACTAGGACCAACAGCAGGACTGTCACCACGTCCCTTTACTGCTGACACTGCTTCTCTGTTAGCCTGGATATCAGGAAGCCCTTCCTCATGGAAGGGGTGGTTAGAGCTGGGCTGGGCTGCCCAGGGAGGTGGGGGCATCCCCATCCCTGGAGGGGCTAACCCACTCGAGGAGCTGCTGACAGCCCTCTGCTCTGCCCTGCTCTTTGAGTTAAAGCAGTGCACTAACTCTGGGGCCAACCACAGCCTCCTCCAGACACTCCCTCCACTGGAATGGCAGCTCCCCTCCGGAGCATCCTTCCCCATCCCCACGGACCAGGCGGGTTTGAGTGCTGTCAAACCCCGGATTCAGGTCCCAAGCCACCACGAGGGAAGGCATTCACACTGCCCCGCACAGAGCAGAAGAGCTTTGGGGTACAGGGCAAATCAGCCTTGTGTTAGGGGGTGAAGGAGTCCTCGCGGGAGCCAACGCAGCCAGCAGGTGGGTGCTGAAAGGCTTCTCCTTGCCCTCGGAAGCACTTCCACCCACAAAGAATCCCAGCAGACCACAGCAAGCGAAGAGCACAAGAGCTTCCCCCCGATTCACCCCACTTCTCACCAACGGGGACAATCAGAGGCAATTCCACCGACCTCACGGGTCTCTCAATCTGGTTGATTGGACTGCTAATCCCATGAGGAGGGGGTACCTCGGCAGGCCAACCCGGCCTCTCCCCTGCTTCTCCCCGGAGCTTCTCCACCGGGCCTTCTGCTAGGGGAGAGAGCAGGCTGTAGCTGCTCGTAAAGCCCTTTTATGATCATCACAGATTTTCTTCTGCTTTGCCTCAGAAGAGGTAGGGAAGAGGACGAGCCAAGGAGAAGGAAGGGCTGCAGACGAAGGGGGAATTGACTGGATGAGTGTGGAACGCAGGGCTATTGAAAGGCGCTCGGCTGCCTTCTGCTGCGGCATGAAACGGCACCTTTTCCTTCTAAAGGAGATTGAATCAGAAATGGAAAGGAGCGAGGGACACGAGCGAAGGGCAGAACACAGCACCTTATCCTGCCGGGCTCCGAGACCAAACCCAGCAACTGCTCGCTAATTCTCTCTTATCATCCTTTCCCCTATTGTTCCCGCAATCATCTCCCGGTGAGGAAAACAAAGGCACATCTCGTTCCTAGGGAGTGACACGGATGACCTCAGCTCACTGACGGAAAGAGAGCAAGATGTTCCACATAAATCTTCGCAGGACCGAGTCCTGGGAGCCCGTCATTCATTCCCCATCCCCTGACACAATAGCAGCAGCGTTACAGGCACACCCCCCAAGCCGCCAGCTCCTGCTACCAGGGGCATCCAGAATCCAAACTGGGCTAGTAGGCTGTCCCCTCTCCCCAGAGAGGCCTCTCCGACTGAGGGGCCTCCCTGCTAGCAGACTTAGGAGATGACAGCAAACTGCACCCATCCCCTCGCCCCTGGTGCAGAAGGCAGAGGCAATGAGTTGAGCGACGGAACGTGGTCTCGGAGTGCCCCCCACAGCAACCATGCAAACAGCTGACACGCGGGAAGAGACCCCTGGAAAAGCAGGAGAGAAGCCAGACGGACTATGAAACCTGGCCTTGAACACTGCCAGGGAGCTGGGGGGCAGCCACAACCTCCCTGGGCACCCTGGTCCCGGGTCCTAGCACCCTCGCTGTGAAGAGGGTTAGTTCTCTGCTTTTCCTGGCAGCACTGCGGGTGATTTAAGATGCCTGGTATCGCACCAAGGCCGCTGAGCTCTGTGCTGTCCTGATACCAAACACCCAGCTTCTCTGCAAGGGCCTTGCAAGGGCAGGCAGCCTGTTTTGCAGCCAGGCAAGGTCAGAGCATCCCAATGCTCCAGCCCCCGTTACAGTCCGTGCAGGTGTGCTCAGCCGTTGTAGGGGGGCACCTGCTTTGGAAACCATTTGGCTGCTCTAACCCCAGCTCACCAACCCACTGGTCTTCCTGCTACTCCACTGCCTGAGAGAAAGACAGCTCAAACGAGCACTGCCTCCACTGGAAAAGCAGTAGCTCATCCCTTCCCCGTGTGTCCCTCCACCCGGTCTGAGCCTTGCCTGTGTTATCCTCCTTTACTGGGTTGTTGTGGGAACGAGGAGTGTCCTGTCGCTGGGATGCTGAGCATGCACAGCTCTGCAGCCGCGTGCAACGGCGGCTCAGCCTGAGCCAGCACAGAGCCATTCACTGGGGGTGAAAACAGCTGCCAGAGCCAACAACCTCGCGTGCTGGTGCAGACGGCGCGGGTAAGCACGGTGCTCAGCTGCCGTTCGCTGCGCTCAGGATGCCGTGCTACAGGGGAGACGGCTGTATGTGGGTCACCAGTGACTACTCCAAATCCAGTTCAGACCAAGGACTTTCCGTTTGCCCTTCAGCTTCCCTGAGGGCAAAATACTCTCACTTTTGCAAAGAAAATGTCTTGGAAACGCTCTCGTTGGCACCGGCTGTGAGACAGGTGGCTCCAGAAGCAAACTGTGCCTTGGAATGGCCTCAAGCTGCCTCAGGGGAGGGTTAGACTGGATCTGAGGAAGAAGCCCTGTGCTGAGAGAGTGGTTGGGCACTGGACCAGGCTGCCCAGGGAGGGGGTGGAGTGACCAACAGACAACAAGGAGAAAACATCCCAGTAAAAGACAGAAAAGCAGCACTCGAGATGCAACTACACCCTGTCCAACCAGAGCAAACCTAAGAGATGGGCAACACGGGGGCATCACTGAAGGACTGAGGCTGGCAGAGCCCTCTGAGCTCCTCCAGCCCAGCCCAGCACCCAGCATCACCCCAGCAGCCAGAGCAGGGCACTCAGGGCCACAGCCAGGCTGTCCTTCAACACCTCCAGAGATGGGGACTCCCCCCCTGCCCTGGGCAGTCCAGTCCAGGCTCTGAGCACCCTTTCCCTGAGGAGGGGCTTCCTGCTTCACTGGCACCAGGTGACACAGTGGATTTCTCATCTAAAGAGAGAAGAGAAAGAGGCTCCAGAGCCAGGAGAGTCTGTGACACAGGCCGACAGCTGCTGTGATTTGCAGACTCAGCCTGTATGACAGACCCAAGGCAGCACGTGTGCTCCCCCAGAGAGCCGGGGGGTGAAGCTGCCCTCGCACACCCAAAGCGGGTTGCACACCAGGGTGGGCACCGACAGCTAAACCACAGCTTGGCAGGGAAGGGCTAGGAAACCTGCTGAAGGCCGAGGCAGCAGTTCCTGCAGGAGCTCTGGGCCTCCCATCACCGAGGCAGGACACGGGCTGTGCGTGAAGCCCCGCTCTGCTCCGAGCACCGCAAGGCTGCAGCGCTCGGGTCGCTACTGACCCCGCTGTGCCCGCTCCCAGCCCGTCTTGGGCAGCAGCCCTGCACTCATTCTGAGCAGCGAGTCCAGTCAGGAATCTGCTCCGCAGAAGCCCTGCCAGCATCCTTCACCAGTCCAGCCCCATGGAAGAGAACAGCCTGCACGAGGGGTGTCTGGGACCCGTCTGTGCACAGAGCCAGCAGGCATGAGGGCAGGCAGCAGCAAGGTCCCGAGAAGGAAGCGGGTCACATCCTCTGCCGGACAGATAGCCCCGCATTCCCCAGATATCCCAGCCCTGCCCTCCCAACGGCACTGCCGGCCGGAACGCAGGATCTACCACAAAAACAGAGCCAAGGTTTTTCCACAGGGCTGCTCTCAGGAGGAGGAGGAATGCGTAAACACGCCGAGGAATCGAGGCACACGTACAGGCCGTGCAAACACCGTGCTTCCCGCTGCATGCTTCTCCTATCAGCAGGAACGACTTTATCGGGGGGGTTATCATGAACCGCTGCTGTGGAGCCAGTGCCTGAGCGCTGCCCGGAGCCCTTCGCCTTGCTCTGGGTTTTTGACAAGTAACACAGTCACAGCCTGGTCCTGGCTGGAAAGGAGCTCCCAGCTCCCCCAGTCCAACCATCCCCACCCAAACCAAACCCCTCAGTCCCTGAGAGACTGACAGACACAACCTGACCCCCTCCCTGCTGCCACTCGAGCAGGGCAGGAAGCACCATGGCTACAGGGTTCTTCAACACCTCCAGGCAGGGGGACTCCACCACCTCCCTGGGAAGGCCCTACCAGTGCCCAACCACTCTGGCTGCAGAGAATCTCTGCCTCAGAGCCAGTCTGACCCTCCCCTGCCTCAGCTGCAGAGCAGTGCCCCTGCTGCTGTCAGCAGGCCAACAAGCCAACAAGGAAAAGAGGCCAACAGCCACCCCTCCACAGCCTCCCTGCAGGTAGCTGGAGAGGGCACGGAGGGCCCCCCTCAGCCTACACACTCACCCTGCCCAGCNGGTCCCCCCTCAGCCTCCACACTCACCCTGCCCAGCTCCCTCAGCCTCTCCTCACAGCACTGGTTCTCTCAACCCCTCCCGAGCTGGGTAGCTCTGCTCTGGACCTGTTCAGCACCTCCATGTCTCTCCTATCATGAGGGGCCCAGAACCAAACAGTACTCGAGATGAGACCTCACAAGGGCTGAGCCCAAGGCAGGAGGTCATCCCTTCTCCTGCTGCCCACGCTCTTCCTGACCCAGGCCAGGATGCTGTTGGCCTTCTTGGCCACCTGGGCACCCTGCTGGCTCCGATAAAGGTAGCTGTCTGGCAGCACCCCCAGCTCTTGAGTTTCCCATGCAGCTAGCAGAGGTACAAGAGAAGCAACTCTTCTGCCACAAAGCATTTGAAGGACGACTTTTCCTCCTGCTCTTCCTCCAGAGCAGCCTCCAAGCACCCAGGAAGCCCTGTGATGGCCTCACCAGAGGTTCAAGCTGCTGGAGCTCAGAGCGGGGATGGAGTGGACCTCCTGCAGCCGAATTACCAGCCCTCCCGCTGCTCCCAGGTGAGCTGCTCTCAATTCTTCTACTGGAGTGCCCTCCTCTTGTGTGACTAATTCCTCAGCCGCAGGGCTAGTGAGGTGGTTTTTTTAAGCCCAGTGGCTCTGGGACTGTCTCCAGTTGTGGAAGATGCAGATTCAATTAGTGTTTTAATTACTTACGTAAAGCAGAGCTGTTTCCACGAGAGAGGCTGAAATCACACCGCCCCAGAAACTGCCTCAAGGGGAAGGCACTCGTACGGGACACGAGGGGCAGTTTCAGGCTGAACTACATCCAGAGGACTCCGCTCTGTGACTCTGTGTGCTCTGCCAGCTGGACCCTCGAAGGTCCTCTGGTGAGAAGAGGTGCATTCCCACACTGGGAAAGGGTGCTCAGAGCCTGGACTGGACTGCCCAGGGCAGGGGGGGGAGTCCCCGTGACTGGAGGTGTTGAGGGACAGGCTGGCTGTGGGCCTGAGTGCCCTGGGGTGACGGTTGGGGTGATGGTATGAGGAGAAGAAACTGGACTCCACATGATCCAATATGAATCAANGCAGTGATTACATGTGATAGGCACACACGTGTCTACGTGCAGCAGCACCAACAGGTTCACAGGGTGGAAGGGACCCGAGGAAATGACCAACAGAGTGCACCAGTAGAGGTGAGGAGGTGACCTGCTCGAGAGCAGCTCTGTGCAGAAAAACCCTGGAGTCCTGACAGAAGAGCTCTCCAGGGGTCAGCAATGTGCCCTTGTAGTCAAGAAGGCCCACGGTAGCCTGGGTGCAGTAAGAAGTGTGTCCACGAGGTCGAGTCCAGCCCTGAACCCAACTGTCCCAACCTCCCCCCTTCCCAAACCCTGTCCCTGAGCTCCAGACCTCCATGACTGTGAAACACGGCCAGGGACAGTGACTCAACCCCCGTCCCTGGGCAGCCTGAGTCAAGGCCCGAGGGCCCTTTCAGTGAAGATGTTTCCCTCAGGGTCATTCTGAATCACCCCTGGGGCAGCCTGAGGCCANGCTGTGCCAGCCGCAGTGATTACATGTGATAGGCACACACGTGTCTACGTGCAGCAGCACCAACAGGTTCACAGGGTGGAAGGGACCCGAGGAAATGACCAACAGAGTGCACCAGTAGAGGTGAGGAGGTGACCTGCTCGAGAGCAGCTCTGTGCAGAAAAACCCTGGAGTCCTGACAGAAGAGCTCTCCAGGGGTCAGCAATGTGCCCTTGTAGTCAAGAAGGCCCACGGTAGCCTGGGTGCAGTAAGAAGTGTGTCCACGAGGTCGAGTCCAGCCCTGAACCCAACTGTCCCAACCTCCCCCCTTCCCAAACCCTGTCCCTGAGCTCCAGACCTCNCATGACTGTGAAACACGGCCAGGGACAGTGACTCAACCCCCGTCCCTGGGCAGCCTGAGTCAAGGCCCGAGGGCCCTTTCAGTGAAGATGTTTCCCTCAGGGTCATTCTGAATCACCCCTGGGGCAGCCTGAGGCCATTTCCTCTTGTGCCATCACTCCCACCTCTGTCCACCCTCCTGTCCGGCAGCCGCAGACAGCACTAAGGTCTCCCTTCATCCTCCTTCTCTTCAGCCTCATCAGCTGCTCCTCACAGCCTGGTTCTGCAGACCTCTTGCCAACCTTGCTGCCCTTCTGCAGACCTGCTCCAGCCCCACTCCAGCCCCTCACTGTCCAACTGAAGCTTGGCAACTTCCTTCGAGGAGAGCAGCTGCCTGTGGCAAGCAGTTGGGCAGCGCCTCGGAAGGGAACGACTCTGGACACTACAAACTCCAGACACCCTCTGGAGCTCTACATTTCCAGCCCAAACCTTCCTAAAAAAGCCCTAGCCGCTCGGTGCCATGCAGAGCTGCCTCCCGCTATAAATGGAAGTGGCATTGGCACTCATGACTCAGACACGTTGGCAGCGCTGTGTGGGCAGCTCAGCACAGCATGTTCCCACCCCGAGACTGATCTACCTGGCTGGAACCTGTCTGCAGCTTCCATTCATCTCCTTCTCCCAAGAGCGAGCGGTTGTGCCCTTGCTCTGACCGGGATGAGGACAGGGAGGCACAGAGCAGCACGGGTCTGTATTTACAGGTGATCAGCAGCTCATCCTCACAGCAGCTCTGTGAAAGCGAGGGAATAAGGTCTCCCAGGCTCAGAGTCCCTCAAGTTGTACGAGTCCTCTGCCACATCTGGCAGCCACAAAGCAGGAATCGCTCGCCTGCTCCTTCCAGCAGCTCGAAGTGTGCCCGTTCCCCCAGCGCTTTCTTCAGAGAAAAGCCTCATGTAGAAAAGACTCCGGAAGGTTCCACCCTCCTCCACTCGCTGCCTGGCTCTCCACCTCCCTTCCTACCAACGCTCCAGCCCAGAGCTCCACCAAGCATTTCTAGGCTGCTTCACCTGTCTCAGCAGCAAATAACCCAGGGCAAAACCCCAGCACGGAAGATTCCCTGTCTGACCCACGGCTTCCACTGCCTGCACCGCTCCTCCCTCTGCAGCTGGAGATGCCTGCTGTTACCCCAGAGTAAGAAAGAGAAACAGCCAACAGTGTGGGTCCCTGCCATACTACAAGCATGGTGAGCAGTGCTGACTCCCACACCCCGCTCGGGACGGCTTCACTCGAGCACCAGCAGAACGTCTCCAACTGCTCTGCAGGGAAAGAAGAATCATGGAATCAGAGCATCCTCCTGGCTGGAGAGGACCTCCAGGGTCACCAGGTCCAGCCCTCATCCCAACTGCTCCCCAGCCCCAGCCCATGGCCTCAAGGGCTCTGGCTACCCGGTTGTTAAAGGTCCTGCTGATGTCCCTGCTCATCGCAGGAGGGTTGGACTAGACGACCTTTAAGGATCCCCTCCCGCCCCACTCACTCCACAATTCCACGATCCTTCTACACTCTCATCAAACCACTACCCAGTGCCCTCCTCTGAACACAGGAAAACCAACCAGGCTGTGGGTGCCAACACGGTTTTCGGGGTCTGAAGCACCCTGGCTGTTCGGCAGTGATCAGCAAACAGGGGCGGCTACACGCTGGCCCACCACAACGGGGTCTGCCTTCCAGGGACAACCTTCCTCGCGCCTCCTCTTACGCTGTCAGAGGCTGCCCAGGAGCACAGGGGCTGAGGGGAAGGGGGAAGGAAGGCAAGAAATATCTTTCAGCCCCAGCCTGGACTGCGATAAAGACTTCCCCCTAGAGCACAACAGTATCTGCCTCCAGAAAGCCGTTTACTCAGCTGCTCAGGAAGGAGGCTCCGGCGCTCGCCGATAATGCCCCTTCCTGGAGATGCCTGCGACCAGAAGCGGCCCAGACCACAGAGGCACTGAGTGCTGGAAGGGGTCCTGCTGCTGGGACGTGCTCCCGTTTGTAGACTCTTCTCCTGCCGGCCACCAAGGCAAACACCCGCAGGACGCTCCCTCCCGCCCCGCAGAGCGGCCGGAGGAAAACCAGGCTGTTATCCCGGACGGGACTCCATCGCTCTGGAAGCCCAAGGTCAACTTGCCACAGACCTCATCAACAAGTCCCTCGGACGTGCCCGTGGGGCTGACGGCAACAGCTCACACCCTTCAACCCACAGAGCCAACCAAGGTGCCACTGCTGGCCTCAGTCAGGCAGGAGGAGACGATCCGCAGCCCTACCCGTGCAGCCAGCGAGGGCCTGGTTGTGACAGCTGAAAACAGCCCGCGTGCCTCTGGCAAGGGCTGAGGTGCAACCTAACGTTGGCACAGATGCTCTAGAAGCATCTCCAGCGCATGGATACACTGAGTCAATCCATCTAACCAGAATTAGGATGGTTGGGGCTGGCAGAGCCCTCTGAGCTCCTCCAGCGCAGCACCTGGCATCACCCCAGCGGCCACCCCAGGGCACTCAGGGCCACAGCCAGGCTGTCCTTCAACATCTCCAGACACGGGGACTCCCCCACTGCCCTGGGCAGTCCAGTCCAGGCTCTGAGCACCCTTTCCCTGAGGAAGGGCTTCCTGACAGCCAACCTAACCCTCCCCTGGCAGCTTCAGGCCCTGCTCTCTTGTCCTGGCACTGGGTGCCTGGAAGAAAAGCCTAACCTCCACCTGACTGCACCCTCCCTTCAGGCAGTTACAGAGAGGGAAAAGGTGTCCCACCCCAAGAGCTGAGGAGGGTACATCAAGAAACAGCAGCAGAAGGCAGANAAAAAGGTGTCCCACCCCATGAGCTCCCTGCTGAGCTGAGGAGGGTACACCAAGAAACAGCAGCAGAAGGCAGAGAGTGAAGCCTGGCTGTTGGTGGACACTCCTGTCAGCAGCAATGGCAGGCTCTGTGCAGGATGCTGCAGGGACGACCAGGAGGACAACCTCGTCCAGGACTCTGCACCCATGGAGTGAGAAGAACTTGAAGTGCCAGTTCTCAGAGTAGGTAGCAGGGGGTAGTAGGTAATCTGGGGTCGTTTGCCCGGTGACTCACCGGTGACAAGCAGGGAATTCACTAGCGCTGTGTGGGTTACCTGCTCTTTGCTGCTGTGTGAACGTCGCACGGCTTCCAGAGACATGCAGTGGTCAAACAACATACTGCAGCTCGGTGTCGGCCTCCAGCAGCGTCATCTCCAGCCGTGCCAGGGACCCTCCAGCTCAGCCAAACCCACAGAGCACCCACCCGACACCCGCAGAGCACTAGGAATGCTTATCTCACGGGAGAGCTCGTTCAGCCCTGTGTGCTCCCCGGCGTGAGCAGGAGTAACCCAGCAAGCAGCTCACCGCTCATCCGTTCAGCTGCTGCAAGGTCAGAGCTTGCTACCAGTAGCTGCAGAAAAGCACAGACCCGAAACCCCGAGTCCCAGACCGATCCCCTCTGTGCCAAAGGCTGACGGCAGCAGCTGCTGCCCTGCTCGCAGCCACCCCACCGCGCGCCAGCTGAACCGGCCAGCAACAGAGGGCTCCATCCCCAGGCAGACTCCTCCTGCTCTTCAGCTGCTGCATCTGCAGAGGGAACAGGAGCCAGCAGCGTGCCCAGGTGGCACCAAAGGCATCCGGGCTTGGATCAGCACTAGCATGGCCAGCAGCACTAGGGATGTCATTCTCACCCTGCACTGGGCACTGGGGAGTCCCTTTCACAGACACCGAAGGTGCAAAACACGAACAGCCTGCCGGATGAGCTGTGCCCAGGCTGCCTCTGTCCGCGCCGTTCCCATGGCAGCATGGGCTACCATGACCTGGTGCAGCTGAGCAAATTGGCCTCTGTGAACCTGGCTAATGAATTTCTTGTGTGCTTGCCAAGGGAGTGAGGAGATGTGTCCCAAGCCAGGCTGCTCTCATGGAAACAAGCAGAGTTGACAGAAATTGATGTAAGGGTTGTCAGAGAGACAGAGGAGAATGAGAACGAAACAGAAGCCATCAAAGAGGGCCAACAGGATGCTGGGCTGCAGGATCAACAGAGAGGGCATCACCAGCAGAGAGAAGGATGTTCTCTTGCTACTCAGCACTGATCAGACCACCCCTTGAGCACTGCCTTCAGGTTTGGTCCCTGCTAGACAGAAAAGATGCAGACAGACTGGGAGGGTCCAGGGAGGGGCGACCAGGGTGATCAGGGCACTGGGAGACCTCCCATCTGAACACAGGCTGAGAGAGCTGGGTCTGTTCAGCCTGGAGAAGAGAAGGCTGAGGGGGGACCTTACTGCGATGCTCCAGCCCATCAGGGGTGGCTGCCAGGAGGATGGAGTCTCCCTTTGCACAAGGAGTCCTGGAGAAAGGCCAAGGGGCAATGGCTACCAGTGGCTCCAGGAGAGATTCCCACTGGACTGGAGAGGAGAGTTGTTCCCTCTGAGAGCTGTCAGCCAGTGGAAGGGTCTTCCAAGGGCAGGGGGGACTGCTCAGCTGTAGGCAGTGTTCAGGCTCAACTGGATCCTGCTGTGAGAGGTTGGACTGGATGATCCCTGAGGATCCCAGTGAAAAACCTGACACTGCCTGTTCAGAAAGACATGGGAGCAGGAGATAAAGGGGGCTGAGAGAGATCTCTCAAAGTCCTCAGAGGACTGAGGTGTGGAAAGAAAGCTGAGTTACTTGTGAGGAGATGAGTGCTGTGGGGAAAGCTGGAGGTAGGAGAGAGCACCTGTGAGCTGCTGACCCCGGTGAGGCCATTCACACAGCCTCCTGGCCATGAACTCTCCTTTCCTGGGGCAGACGCTCAGGCAGGACGCAAACAAAGGAGGGACCCCAACGCCGGTGCTCGCTGTCGCTCTGTAAGCCCTCCCCGCCTGCGTCACTGCAGAAGGACCTCCAGACGAGTCGCTGTAATTAGGAAGTTGCTGTGGAATCCCACAAGCCGATTTGAGAGCCAGTGCTCACAGACGAGCGGCTCTTCCATTTCCCTCTGTTCCCAGGGAAAGGCTGGTGAAGGGGGGGAAAGAAAGGTACTGGTGTTTTGCCGCTCGAAGCGATGCTGTGGCTGCAGGGAAGGTGCTTGTGATGAAGCTGAGGTTAAGACCAGCGGGATGGGGAGGTAGTTCAGGCTGGTGTGGGTGGGACGTGTGATCACCGGGTGTGCTGTGCGAGCACAGGCCCCAGCACAAGAGCTCCAGACCCTTCCCTGCTCGTGAGCACCGCTAACATTCCACCCACCTTCGCAAGCAACTGGAGTGCAAGCTGAAAGAGCCCCTGAGCTGCAGAGGCCGGGGGAGGTCAGAACAGGATAGCATTTCACATTAACTGAATTGAGGGGAGGATGAGCACAGACACTGAAAATCCATTAATTCCCTTTAAGCCCCCACCCGTCCATGTGATGGTGCGTAATCCCTCGGGGTGGCACCTACTGACCACAACGTGGAGTTGTTTCTGCTTTCAGCTCCTCAGAAAACTGCTGCTTCCAGAGTTCAGTTCCCTGCCACCGTTACTCAGGTTCCTCTGTGTGCATCACTCTGTCAGAGGGCTGTGCCCAGCCACGGCCTCTTCTGACTCTGGGGGGGGGCTATTTCCTAGGGAACAACGTTTAGCAATGGCCCTGGACCTGCAGTAAACCCTGCACCTTCAGAAGCCCAGTCCCTCCAAGTGCCACCTTGGAGCTGAAGGGCAGCACAGTTCTGCGCTCGCTCCAGGCAGAAGCAGGGCAAGCAACTGCCTAGAGAAACAGATAACTGACGTGGCCCAACACTTCCCACCTGCCCGTTCTCGTCTGCTCCACAGCCCCAGGGAGAGGCAGATGGACTCTGGCAGCAAAACACGCAGCAGGGACCCCAAGGGCCCAGGTGAAGGGACAGCCAGTACCCTCTCCAGCCTGCCCCATCCCACAAGTCCCCCAACAAGTGGCTTTCCAGAGGGCTGCCCCTGATGGCCCATCTCCAGCCCTGATGGCCTGTCTCCAGCCTATTCTCCCTCTTGCCATGGGGTCCAAGAGTTCGTCCTGATTAGCCCTGGGGCTTCTTCCTTAGAGCCACCCATCACCTCATACTCAGTCAGCAGCCTTCCTGGCTCCAGGCCACCACAGATCTAAGCAGCTCAACAGCCTGGGAATAAACAGACTCCTTTTCCATGCCTGGCTTCACCAGCAGCCCAACGACCACCCAGCTCCAGTAACCCTGCCTTCCCACCTCAACAGGAAGAGTGGCTAGCGTGTGCTGATGGGACAAAGCAGCGTCAGCCGTGACCGGGATGGCACATCGTCCAGAGCCCTCGTGGCCCAGACACCGAGGGTCTCTGCGGACTGAGCCAAGGAGGCTGGGCTCCAGCTGACAGCCGAGCCAACCTGTGCCTTCCGCAGGCCAGATACAGGCAACACCTTACACACACACGGCCCCCCTCACTAGCAGGCTGTTCAGGAAACAGAGCACAAGAGCATCTCCACGCGCCCATTCAAAACAGGCCACGAGCTCCCGTTCCTTCCACACTTGGAGAGCACCCTCTCTGCCTCTGGCAGTGTCCCAGCCAGGACGCCAGCAGACAGCTAGCCAACCCGGGGCACACAGGCCACACACCACTGCAGGAATCAGAACACCACTGACATTCCCGTGGGCTGAGCCCACATCCTCAGCGAGGGCAGGAACTGGGACACTGTCGCAGGAGGTGTGTGTGTGCAGGGAGATGACTTAGCTCTCCTGTTCTGAAGGGTTCCAGCTCTCCACCCTAACTGGACTGGTAGCATCACCTAGATATAGCAGCCCCCCATCCCAACAGGCTGCTGAGGTCACCCAAAAGAGCAAGGATGTGACTGATCTCAACGTTTAGACACTGGACATCTACTCCAGAGCGAGAGGCACAGCCACAGGCACCCGCGGAGGTGCCGGCGATCAGCCAAGCACTCACCAGGCTCTCACTTGCCCCGACACCCACCTTTAAGAGCCTGCATTTCATCTGGCACAGTTTCAGCTGCACTACAGCCTAGCAGGACAGCTTGTTTTGAGGCGGCGTGCCACGGACACCAGCACAAACCCCGGACCTGGGAGACGGCACTGCCTGGCCATCAGCTGACTACCACCAGGAGGGCTCTGTGCCACAAGAGACGCCTGACCGGCTGCTATGAGCTGTGAGCAGCCAAGGTGGGGAGCAGAGGGGAAAAGGCAGTTGCTTTTGCCCCCGTCACCAGTACAGTGGCTGCTTATGTTGGGGCAAGAGCTGATGTGCTGACAACCAGGCACTGACGAGCGCTGCTCCAGACAGCTGATCGCTATGGCAGTCACCACCGAGAAGAACAGAGCCTTGAGTTAGTTGCCCCCCAAAACCCAGGTAGTTTCCACTGGAGGCTTTACAATGGAGGTGCTCCTGGAAGAGCAGCCTGCTCTCTGGTAGGAGTCTCCATAGCTCTACTGAGTTTGGGAAGTTCATTTCAAGTGCAAATATACAGCCCCCGACACACAGAGCATCTTCCAGGACCGGCTGCTTTCAGTCGAGCACCAATCCTCAGCAGTAGTGTCTCAGAGCACAAAGAACTTGGAGAGCACTGAAACAGCTGACAGACTAAGGAAACACAGTGCCGCTGGGTCGAGGAGCCAGGTTAAACAGCTGGTAACACAGCTCAACCCGCAGCTGGAACCAAGCTCACCCGGGGAGCCCGCAGCTGGAACCAAGCTCACCCGGGGAGCCCGCAGCTGGAACCAAGCTCACCCGGGGAGCCCGCAGCTGGAATCAAGCTCACCCGCCTAGCACACTGCCCCCGTGCAGTCTGGATTACTGCCATCGTGTCCCCATCACAAGCTGAGAGCAGCACCACATTGAGAAAACAGTGTGGGCCACCTCAGCACGAGGAAATCACCAGGCTGGTTGCATGAAACCCATGCGACTGTCCAACTTCATCCCCAAGCTCATTAAAGCAAGCAGAGCAGCAGAGCAAAACCAAGCCCAACCCAGCAGCACTTTACCTTCCTCAGGAAGAATCTCTGCAGCTTCTTGTGAGGCAGCTTTATCATCTTCTATGGGGCCCCACGCAGGTCAGGCGCCGCAAGCGCTCGGGCCATTCTGCGGGGCTCTGACACCTTTCCCAGTTATCGAGTGGCTGCAGCCAGCTTAGCTGGGTGCGTCAGCAGGCGCCCGCCCAGCCCCGCGCCAGATTAAAGGCAGCAGCTAGGCTGGAGCTCATCTTTGACCGAGAGAGGAAGCCACACACAGACACTCCAGCTCCTGCTGAACCTGGGAGCTGGCACGAGCAGGCAGAGAACAGGTATGACGTCTGCATCGCTCCCTAGACAGACTGCAGGGCTAAGAGACGGTGCCCATCCAGAGACAGGAATTTACAGGGAAATGAAAGAGGAGCGGAGATGCTCAGCATCTCACCCATCCTTCCAAAGCCTCTGCTACACATCAGCACTACAGGCTCTGAAACCTGCCCGGCACTGCCTGCTGAGCGCTGGACGTGACCCAGCCCCAGCACAGCAGAGAGCCTGCCAGACGGGCTTCGTTTAAATCACTCCAAGGTCTTCCCTCTGAACAGGTGTTAGAGAAACACCAAGAGGTGACGCTCACAGATGCTCTACACAGACACTCTGACAGAGCACACCACGCTGGGTTTAAGGCCAAGGGAATCAGAGAGCACAGGCACCACTGCCTCCCCTGTGGGAATCTGCAAGCCAAGGTCAGCTCCAGATGTGGAAGGGCCGGGCTCAGCAGCACCCTGGTGACACTGCATCTCCAGGGCCACTGCTGTCCTGAACCAGTGCCCTCCCGGTTATTCAACAGCACAATCCCCCTGCGTGCGTGGCACCCGCTGAAGCAGCCACTTGAAGTGGCTTAAAAACCACTCCTTGAGTAATCCCCCTCCCTTAGCAGCACTGCAGTGCCTGAGCAGGCAGCACGAGCGAGGTCACGTAGAAACAGACTCCTACAACAGTTTTGGCTGGAAGAGACCTTTAAGATCAGAGTCCAACCTTTCCCCAGCCCTACCAGCACCACTCGACCCTGTCCCTCCATGCAGCACCTACGTGCAGCACCTACACCTCCCTGGAGGACTCAACCCCCTCCCTAGGCAGCTGTTCCAGTGCTGGCAGCTCTTGCAGCAGAGAAATTCCTCTTGGGTTGGGACAATCGGGTTCACGGTTGGACTCAACCTCAAAGGTCTCTTCTCAACCTAACAGCTCCTTGACTCCACCCAAAGAGCTACGGGTGCTCAACCCCAGCAAACCCAAACCTGCGACTGCAGTAGCTACCCTGCACTCACTTCCTCTGGTCTGCAGCACTCCGTCCTGCGATGGAGTGGCCAACGCCATGCAGAGCTGACAGCAGGGTTCTTACTCACTTAGGAAAGGACGAGTGTGTCCACCTGCAGGCAGAAGGAAGCCTCCCGCACTCTTCAAAAGGGGAAACAGACTGGGAGCCTCACTCATTTTTAGAATCAGGCTCCTAGCAACCTCTAGAGGCCACCAAGAGCAACCTCACGCTTGAAGCAGGAGCTGCTGCCCAGTGAGCTGGGACCGAGGGTGGCAGCAATGGCACCAGAACAGGCGGCAGGTGGCTTTGGGGCAGGATTTGAGATGGGGGGCTGCTGCTTTTAATGCTCGGGTGGGCTGTACAGCTGTGCAGGCAGCTGAGCTACAGTCTCCCTGCAGGAAATCAGTGCTTACAGCTCCAGTGCTTGTTCTCTGGAAGACACCCCTCAGTGCCAGCACTGCCACAGACATCCACGCCAGTTTATTAGCGTACAAGCCCAGAGGACTCGCTCAGACCACGGACATACAACACCTACCTGCAATAGTTCCTACAAATACTCAACGGTGTGAAGTTTCCCCCTGCTTTTTAGGCTTCTCCCAGCTCTCCAAACCCCACTTCTCTTCCCTTTCAAGGCAACAGGATACTCAACAGTCACCTCCCACAAAAAGGCACAGCCTTGCCTTAGTCTGGACGCTACCAACACCACTACCGATGCCCCGGGTGACAGCACCGCGGCTGAGGCAGCTCCCCGCAGAGGACGCGTGGATGTCTGCCTTGTACCACGTGTAAGTGTCTTTGATGGGCTAAGCTCAGCGGACCAGGGAAGGAGTGAGCACAGTAACAAGGGATCACCCCCTGAGAGCACCAGAGGCTCCCAAGGCTGCTCTGCTCCCTGCAGCCATAGCTCTGCTCGCTGCCGCACAGCTGAAGATGCAGCTGGGCCACCTGATGAGCAGACTGGGAACTCGGGGAATAAAAGCATCGTGACAGCCGAAGCTTAAAGGAAGACTCTCTGAACTCAGCAGGGGGTTCAGAAGCCGCGGGTGAGCTTGACTGAGCCTGCACTAGATGTCAGCATTGCCGCAGCACAGAGAGGCTCCAGTGAACAGAGCTGGTTCTGCCTACCTACCGAGACCACGGCTGAACGCTGAGGCTAAAATCCCTTGTCTCCCTGTTGAGACAGGCACTCTGCCTAGCTCCCTAGTCTGTGCCACAGGCAGGCTCTGCAGTTACTGCAGAAATGAAGAGCTCGAGAAGCGAGGATCCAGAGTTACGATGTCAGAGAGACTCCTGCTGCTCTGCCGGGCGTGAGAACTCTTGCTCGCTTGTCTGAAAAGGTGAGACTTGAACCCCTGCTTCAGCTCCAGGGAAGCGGTATGCTTTCACTAAATCACAGAGTGACTGGGGCTGGCACAGCCCTCTGAGCTCCTCCAGCCCAGCCCAGCACCCAACATCACCCCAGCCGCCAGAGCAGGGCACTCAGGGCCACAGCCAGGCTGTCCTTCAACACCTCCAGACACAGGGACACCCCCCCAGCCCTGGGCAGTCCAGTCCAGGCTCTGAGCACCCTTTCCCTGAGGAAGGGCTTCCTGACAGCCAACCTAATCCTCCCCTGGCAGCTTCAGGCCCTGCCCTCTCATCCTGGCACTGGTTATCTGGGAAAAGAGCTGGACCCCCAGCTGACTGCAACCTCCCTGCAGGGAGTTACAGACAAAGGTCCCCCCTGAGTCTCCTCTTCCCCAGGCTCAACACCCCCAGCTCCCTCAGCTTTTCCTCAGCAGACTTCCCCTCCAGTCTAATGTTTCAGAGACAGGAGCTGGGTTCTGCCTAGCTACCTCCATCACTAGGACTGCACAAGCTTCAATCAGAGCCTGCGGAGCACAAAGCCAGCAGCACACACAGCTTCCCTCTGCACAGCCAGCACTCTCGGGCACTTCCAAATTATTAATTCAGTGCTATGTGCAGGCAGTCACTCCACGGCTGACAGCATGCACAACAAACCCCCACACATCGCCCGCCCACAGCCCACCAAAGCTGGCTCCGAGAGCCAGAGGGGTGTGCGAGCCTGCCAGCCACACGCAGCGTGACAAGCTACTTCAGCAGTGACTCAGGGAGGTCAGAGTGGTTTACACCTTTAATTAAGTGTTACACTACCTCCTGCTGGCAAGCAGCGCCGTGAATCACCGACGTTGGATCACAGGAGTAAACTCAGAGCAGCGTAAGGACTTCCTACTCCTGGAGCTCAACCACTACCCACTGCAGCAGGAACCCAGGAGACCACCTTCTGCTTTACAGCAGGTGTGCTGTGGGTAGGAAGAGGAGAGAGAGCACTACCCTACCTGGAGGCGTAGGCACTGTGCTGGCCAGAGATGGCAGAGGCACTGACATCAAGCCACCTCTGACCCTCAGGATGGAGTCATCTAGCACTGCGCCTGGTACTTAGTGTCTCCCACAAATCCACCTCCAGGACAGGGTGACCCGCCAAGGGGGGGGGAGCAGAAGTGTCATTTGCTTGTCATAGCCGTTGCCACCCGTGACCCTTCTGACCCACTGTGCGACGCTGCAGCACTCTGAGCTCCTTCCCCTGAGAGGAACACAGTTTAAGACACAATGCTGCACCCTCATTGTGAAGAGCTTCCTCCCGACTTCCAGTCTCAACCTCCCCTCTTCCAGCTGGAAGCCATTCCCCCTGCTCCACGGAGTACCTAGGCCAAGATTCAGCCCTAGTCTGTCGAAGCCAGGGCTCCTGGAGCACACGCACAGAGTCAGTGCCACGAGAGACATCTCTGTCTTCTGGAAGAGCAGCAGTGCTCACCTTGCTTGACTGCCACCTTGCTCTTGCTTTGGGGGAAGGTATCTATGAACCTGGATGCAATGAGAGAGGGGTCGAAGGAAGAACTGTTATCCCAACACAAGGCACTACATTCTTCGGAGAAAACTCGAGTGAGCAAGAAAACTAGAGTCCACCAGGAGAGAGCAAGGGGAACACAGTTGACTTCCAGCTCATTCCAGTGAAGAAAAATGGATGTTTCTCACCTAGAGCTGCCTCCATCTCCACGTAAGCTGTCCTGTGCCTCCGCTGCACAACACAGCTCTCTAGGAGCCACCGCAGCTACCACAGAGAGAGTTTATCCTCAACTGCAGGGGCTGCCGGGTGACTCAGCTCCTGCGATGACACAATGCGCTCGTTCCCAGCTCTCAGGTGCCAACTGCTGTTATGGAACGAGTTCCTTCTCAGTTGGGAACAGCTGCCCCCAGATGAACTTTCCTCTTCCTTCAGCAATCACCTTTGCTCAGAGCCAAGCAGCCTGATGCCGTGAAGAGTTTCACACCCCACAGGTACTCTGTCAGAACCGGCTCTCCGCATGCAGCGCGCTGATGCTCAGAAGCAACTGCTACAGTCCACCAGCCCGCACGGTTTGCTTTAAAACCCTCTGCGTGCACACAGTGCTGTGCCCAGCTGCCTGCCTCTCTGCCTGGGGGAGGCTCACCCAGCAGCAGCAAGCAGCAGCTGCTATCTCAGCTAAGGGAATCTCTGCTGCCAACCGCAGTCAGCAGCTACGCAGTCTACCAGCTTGGAACCTCAGAGCCTCCCTGTATGGGGTCTTCATAGATACTGAACCCCAGTGCAACCCCACCTGGAGTACTGCCTCCAGTTCTGGGGTTCCCAGTTCAAGAAGGACAGAGCTACTGGAAAGAGTCCAAAGGAAGGCTACGACGATGATGAAGGGACAGGAACAACTGCCTTGCAAGGACAGGCTGAGACCTGGGGCTTTTGAGTCTGGAGAGGGGACCGTCTATAATCCATGAGGGCTGGCATCAAGAAGGCAGGGACAGCCTCTCTTCCCGTGTGCCCTGGGATAAGAAGAGGGGCAGTGGGTTCCAGCACAGGATGTTCCACCTCACCATGGGGAAGAGCTTCTGTACTGTGAGGGTGATGGAACTCTGGCACAGGCTGCCCAGGGAAGCTGTGGAGTGTCCTCTGGCATCCCACCATGTCAGCCTCCTCATCAGGCACAGCAACCAGGAGCACAAGGAGCCAGCAGACCCCGCTTCACTTCTTCCCCACCTGCATCAGTACACAATGGTGCCAGCACTGGAATCAACCTAGGGGCTGGGGGGCACTGGGGCAGCAGCCTTCTCCTTAGTGCTCAGAGACAAGGGCTGTAGCTCTTCCTACCCGCACACTGCCTCGCCCTGCTTAAGAGAGTCAACACGCGAGCATTCACCGTTCACACTGGATCCGCACCAGCAGAAGTCACGCGTACACTGGTACGCATCCCGTCCCTCCCGCTTTGCCACTGTCAGAGTGGCTCTGCAGAGGATCTACCCAGAAATCAAGACTCCCACTGCAGGCTGGAGCAGGCGCTTCCCTTGAGCGCGCACGGCGCCCATTAAACTCAGCCCTTAAGAAAGGCTGCACGATTCCCACAGGATGCCTTTGCTGTGGGCATAGTTCAGCCCTCGGGAGGAAGGCAACAGCACCAGCCTGGTTTCCTACAGGGCCACTGCAGTGAGACACAAACCTGATGGAGCTGGAACAGCCTGGCAGGCTAAGCCAGGCAAGAGCAGGAGCAGCAGAACAGCAGCAGGACGAGGATTAAAATGAGTTAGTGCCACTGACTGCAGCTTCCTGCAGTAGTGTGTAAAAAGGCACAGAGGAGAGTTAAGGGAGGGCTGGGTGAGAGCACATCCTGCTGGACAGTGATGTCTCACCCCCGGTTTGCCAGTGGTCCCCGTGCACACCAGCAGCAGGCTCTGCAGTCAGACACAAGTACACCCTCCCACCCAGCAGAGACGCGGCGTGGCCTTGCCGAGGCAGGAGCAGGCAGAGATAAAGGCAATTAGAGATCACAACTGCACGCTGTGATGTTGACTGCAGTACCCACAGCAGAAAACGAGGAAGAAAATCACTCCAAGCAGCGATTATGTGCTTTACCACCCCCCCAAACCCCATTTCAACCTTCCAGAATAAGATGCCTCCCTAATGAGAGTTAACAAGGCTTCAACTCGTTTAGGAAATGAAATCTGTCTTCACAAAGCTAACTCGGTGCTGTCTTTCTGAGAGATGGAAGTTAGTTCTACTTGGAAGTCACCACCACCTCGCAGAGCTCAAAACTAAGATGTTCTGGCTCGTTTCTATCGCAGGGGTTACAACTGTTCCTCTAACACGACAGAGCACAACCACCCCACAGCCTTGTGCCAACCACCAAGGGGAAGGTGGCCACCTCACGGAGGGAGTGACGCTGTGAAGCTTGAAGGGTTCAGAGGTGGCTCTCTAGACACCTCCCACCCTGAAGGTGCCATGTCCTTTACCTTTTACCATCAGGAGAGGGCTGCCAGCCTTTCAGGCATGCCTTGGCTTCCTGTGCACAAGCCACACCAGGCAAGAGTGCAGAAAGCAGCCAGCTCTCCTGACATCTGCCCTCAGCTCATCGCTTGTTCCCACCTCTGCAACTTCAGATCAGCTTCTCTTTCATCTACCTGGAGTTTCCACAATGCCAGGTCACCCCGCCCTTCAACCATCTAAACAACCTCCTGGCCACCATAGGGTTAAGGTTTGGCAATCTCCCCGGCTGGGGGGTTTCCTCCACCGGGGCGATGCTGCAAACCTGAGGACAGTTAACCTTCTTGCCTTCTTGCTCTGGCTGAAAAGCTCCAGCACCCAGAGCAGCAATTAATTCATTTGAGGTTAATTCACCAGGTACCATTCAACACCACTCAAGTGGCCATGGCAGCCACTCCAAGTCACCAGATGTCTGCTCCGTGGGAAGTCCACAGAGAAAGCTGTGCTCTTGCTCAGCAAACCAGGACAACATCTACAGCAACTGAAGGTGCTGACCTCTAGGTGAGCCAGCCCATTCTCTTTCACTCAGCCTTCTCATGAGGCCAAAAATGGGGCGGTTTTGCATCATCAGAGCCACAAGCACTTGGAGAAGTGGCACCAGAGCGCTTGGTCCCCCGGGCAGAAGACTGCACTTCCTACCCATTCCCTGATCACAGACCAACGAGTGAATAAGTGGATTTACCTCTTTTGCAGGCTCTTCATCCGGGGCAGCGTCTTCCACCGCCGTCTAGGGAACAGAAACAGGGAGAAAAGAAAAACCCTCGTGAATACATTACTGAGAAGGCCAACTCAAGCCACGCTGTGGCACAAACTGCAGGCAGTTCACCTGTGGGCAGTTAAGTCACTCCAAAGCCATACAACTGGTGCAGGAGTGCTCACTTCTTCACACCCAGCACAGGTCAATCAACCTTTGAACCCATGAGGACCCACGATTCCCACGATCTATAGAGTTCTAAGAAAAAAGCCAAGGCACAATCAGAATTGCTGATGAATAGCCCAGCCCACGCAGGAACCCCACAAGGACAAGGAAGACTGAAACGTGAGTGTTCATCGATAAGGCACAGAAGTGGAATAACCTCTTGCTGGGGAGGAGGCATTATCTACCCAGAGAGCCAAGCTGTCTGCACAGTCAACTCCCGTTGTTCAGTTGTGTCCCGGAGGCTCAGCCCAAAGCCATTAAGTCCTGAACCCTCTGGAAAAGGGACAAGGAGCTCACAGCGAGTTTGATCTCACCGAGCTTCCTCAGGAGGATACTCCCAGGGGTCTAATTCACTGCCTGAGCCAGCCAGCCCGAGAGGGATCGATAGCTCTGCCTACCCACAGAGAAAGTCGAGACCCAGCAAGAACCCCAGTTTTCTTGCTTCCCTGTCAGCCACGATTAATGACCTCCTGAGAAACAGGTGAGAGGAGCAGAAGGCAGCTCCGGTCTCCCTTTACACAAATATAGCACAGCCCCAGCTTCCCCTTATCAAGCGATTGATTAGCCATAAACGCTGTCTGTAAGAGCTGCAAGTCATTCACCTGAGTCATGCACAGGGGCTCAAAAAGGCCTCGACTGCAGAAGGGTTTTCTGCATTAGGGAAGGGAAGGGAAAAGAGCTCCACGTGGGCACAACGGCTCCTGCCTCCCTCCCCATCTACTCAGTGTGAAGAGCTCCCATGAAAAGAACAACGAGCAGGCAGTCGGGAAAAGGCAGAATCCCACACAGATTCAAAGCCCACGACGGCTCCCTCAGCGCAGTCCCGTCACCAGTGTTTACGCTGCACTCCGCTCATTAACGACTGAATGTCTCTGCTGTTGGGAAGAAGACTGGTCCTCGTGGACAGCCGCCCCCAGGAGACCAAACCGAGCCCTGTGCACTCGACCCAGATGCGAGCAAACAGTTCGTCCGTCGAGCTGTCCACAGCTCCACTCAAAGGACTCTAAACTCTAGTGTCCAGTGCTCAGAGTACCAATAGCCAGGCAATACACGGTGCTTTACCTGCAAAAACGTAAGCCTGGGAGGCCATCATCCTCTCTCAACTGAGTGACATCTCAGCAGGAGAGATAAGAGCAGAGCTGTGGATTCTTTGCAGCAGGGAACGCAAGCCCACCCACCACACCTAACCCCCAAACCCACCTCTTGCTAGCTAGCACTGTAATGGGTGGGAAAGCTCTGAATGGTCCCCTGCCTTCAAAAGAGGGGACAGCAGCTGCCTGGGGTCCCCAGCACAGACACTGGCCGTCGAGCAGGACCTTACTTAGGATCTAGGGAGGTTTTCCGCAGAAGCTGATGGCAGGAAAAAGCCATCTGAGCACTGACTTCACTGTTTGCTGCCTGGGGCAGAAATGAGAGCGCTGGACATAGGCCAAACCCATTTCCAGAGGAAGACAAGACAGAAGGACGACAACCAGCACCAGCATGCGCTTGGAGCACTCTGGCCAACGGAGAGGCACACTTGCAGAGGGAAAAGCAGCTTTCTCTACTGTTCAGCAGCAAACCAGTCACCAGAGTGCAGCTGTACAGGTCTTCTCACTGGGAAAGTGATTTGGGGTGTCAGCTGACAGTCCATGAGGAAAACAGAGGAAACACACAGGCATTGCCAGGTATAACTGCCGTTAGCTCTCATCCCTTCCTTCACACCAAACAGCAGCACTCACGAGTGCATTTCATGATAGAAACCTCCGCAGAGCCCCAAAATAATTTGGAACCTGGGGACTCCACGATGAGCTCTGCTGGTAGATGCTACACAGCATCCCTTCTGCCGTGTTGATTAATTCATATAGACCTCGGGTGTTGTTTCAGTTCACTCAGACCATTAGAGTTGTTGACATCCACGCAGACCTTTAGTTTAAGTGGCCTCTTTCCCAGGTCAGCGATTCCCCTTTTGACAGGAGAGGTCTGCTCCCCCTATAACCTGGCTAGTTAAGTTCCACTCTGCTCAGTCCTTGTCACACCACTCTCATCAAGGCAGCAGGGCAGTGTCACAAAACAAACCCCAGGGAGCTCACAGGTTCCCCGCATCTGCGACTCTCACCTGTTGGCAGCAGCATCCCGGCTACGAGCAGCTGCCCACAAACATTCGAACAGCTTCCTGCCCGCACCGCGAGCAGCCCCGCAGGCACCCAGCAACCCACCCGGCTCCTCACTGCACAAAGAGAGGGTGCCTTCCTGAACACCAGAGCCCCGTGAAGGAACTCCACGGCGCAACCCGCGCCGGCAGCCCGGCACAGCGGGCAGGCAGGCAGGCAGAGCGCTGCTGCTCCAGCCAGGTCCTGCGCTCACAGGTAACGGACCGGCTCCGCTCCGCTGCTGCCTGCAAGAGCTGCAGAGGACAAGCGATGCCCTGAAACCGAAGCAGGAGCCGGAGCAAGGACCCATCCCGGTCCCAGAGACCGCACTCGGCGTTCGAGCAGGAGCTCCGGTCCTGCCCGCTCTGCTCCGCAGATCTGCACCCGAGTTACGCGGCCACCCCAGACCCCCAGACCCCCGCCGGGCGCCCCGCTCCGCATCGCTCCGGGCGCGGGGCAGCAGGCTCCCCGCCGGGTG
>VZRI01011275.1:134457-153051 GCA_013397515.1 Upupa epops
GGTTGTCCCCCAGTGCTCCCAGGTCCCTCTCTGCCAGGCTGCTCTCCTGCCACTCAGCCCCAAAGCCATTGCACATCCCCAGCTTAGAGCTTCTCCAAACAGCCCAAGAACACAGCAGAGCCCAGCGTGTGCAGCAAGGCGAGAGCTGAAGCGTGCCCGCGCTGCGCTGTGGGTGCTGCCTGAGGAAGACTGACTGCTGTTGGCGAGGAAACACAGCAGTAGCAGAACTCGCCCTCACAAAGCACCTTAAAGCTTCAAGACCTCACAGACCAGGGACCAACGGAGCCTGACCACCAGGCGGCAGAGGTTAGACCCGAGCTGTAGCTCCCCTGCAGCAGTGCTCAGCCAGGGAACGACAGCACCCAGAGCCGAAGCTCTTTGCTTGCTGCGAGCGAGGCAGCTGTTCTCGTAAAGAGAAGAGTCTGCAGGAGCTGTCACGCTCCCCTGTTCCAAAACAAAGCTCCCTCGGCCTCATTAGAGCCGCTCACAGAGACAGGCAGGGCGAGCTGCGCGCGCCGAGCTGCCGGCACCCACCGACCCTGCTGTTTGCTTTTCAAGCTTCAGCGATTTTCTGCCGAACCAAGGACACAGCGGAAAGAACAGAGAGCAAAGCCTCCAGCTGAGCTGGATGCACAGTCTCAGTCAGTGCAAATCTACCCTCGGCAGCAGTGAACCAGAAGGCAAGGGATAATACATCCCTCTCTCCCCAGCCTCACGGAACGTCCATGCTCATGCTGATTCTCTCAGAAACGTAGGGGATCCCCAGGGAACCCCATCTGGGGCTTCAGGGCTGAATGAACTTGTATGCACTGACTGCCTTCCGCTCACCTTTGAGGCTGAAGCTGCGAGATGACCCTGAATATTCAGCTCACCTGGGCCATCTGCCACTGCTCAGGATTCAGGGCCCTCACGAAGCTGACAGGAGTGCTGTGCACCTTATCACAGGGACTCCAGTCAGCGCTTCCCAGGGAGTGTCCCCTGGGACTTAGAATCATAGAGTCCTAGAACAGTTTGGGCTGGAAGAAACCCTCAAGATCATCCGGTCCAACCTACTCAACCTTGTCCCCCAACACAACAGCTCCCCTTCTCTTCAACAGCTCCAGGGATGGGGACTCCACCCCCTGCCCGGGCAGCTCTTCCAGCGCCTGACAAGCTGGCAGAGAATTTCAAGGGAAGAAGCAGTTAAGCAGACCGAAACGCAGCCCCAGCCTGTCTTCCCTCTAAACACAGCCATGGTTTTAGTGCTTCTACTCCAGTTGCTCGGCTGTGCTCCAGTGCTGTCACCCCCATGTTCGTCTGAAGCAGCCTTCTGACAGCCTAGATGGTCTCGTAACTAAAGATACAGGCAGCACAGGACTCGGAGAGACGGGAGAACTGCAGCGGCAGTAACAGCATCACCCACCTGTCTGCTTCTGTCCCGGAGGCCTCTGTCCCAATCAGCACAGAACTACAGAATCATTAAGGCTGGAGAGTCCTCCAAGGTCCTCACGTCCCATGGTCAAACCCACCCCTGCACGGCCACTAAACCCTGCTCCCCAGGGCCACACGTAGTCGGTTTTTTAATGCCCCCAGGGATGGCGACGCCACCCTGTCCCTGGGCAGGGAGCTCTGTGCTGCGGCAGCCCCTACACTCCTGGGAGTCAAGGAAAGACGGCAGCTGAACCACATCCAGCATCTCTCAGCCTGCTGGGTCTTTTCTGTTTGGTGTTTTGCTGGCCAGAGGCTGGAAGCCGCTGGCTGCTCAATCAGTTCCTGCTGCATACCCACAGAAAAGCCTTCTCTCCTTGCAGCCATCACAAAGGCCAAGCCTGAGAACAGGCTGCTAGGAAGCTGCCGGCGTGAGAGGCATCTGCCACACTCACTCCTCTCACGGTGACCTGTGATGACAGAGTGCCTCGGACTGCCACGGAACACTACAGCCTGGAGAAACAGCCCCTCCGAGGTGGGGGGGTGGGGGGTGTGTGAGGAAAGCAGGGCCCTTACACAGCAACAGAGCTGCTTCTGTCACAAACTTTCCTGAGAGCCTGGATCAACACCTGCAGTTTGAGTTCACTGATCCCTCCCCGATGGACTGTCACGAGCCCTCGCTCGTCTGTGAACTGGAAACTTCATCGCTGTGTTTGCAGTGACGCCAGGTTATTAGAGGGCTGAGGGCGTCCAAGAGCAGTTCAGGGTGTCGTTTGCAATCCGTGGAACAAGGGAGCGCCTGCGGCTCGGGATGATGGAGCTGGGCACCCCTGTCCCCCGCAGCTTGTGAAACAAACTGCAGTCACTAGCATCTCCTCCCCCGACTGCTGGTGCCTTCCAGCAGGATTCAGCAGAGGCCGAGAGGCACGGAAAACGCTGCTCAGCAGATTCCCAGAGATCACAGAATCAGGGAACAGAGAAGTCGGAGAGGGACTTTCTCCAAGGGACTCT
This sequence comes from Upupa epops, assembly GCA_013397515.1. Lineage (NCBI taxonomy): Eukaryota > Metazoa > Chordata > Aves > Bucerotiformes > Upupidae > Upupa > Upupa epops. Next base: position 136,876 of record VZRI01011275.1, read on the forward strand.
GGTGATAGGGTAGGGGGTAGTGGTTTCCATGGTGCTCTTCTGATGTCAACCTCCAGAGAACTATGATGTTACCCAGCTCCTGGCAGCTGTCAGTACCTGACCCCGGAGCAGCTGGAGGATCTCCCTGGCCTCGCCTGAGTCAGGCAGCCAGGGCACCCAGCATGAGTGCTCACAGCAGCGAAGGTGAGAGGGGCAGGGACACCCAACACGGGGGGGCCGGGAGGGTTTCCTTCTTGAGGGACCTAGGCATCTCTTCCATGACAGTCACTGCTGCCGTTCTGCTGAGGGGGAGCAACTCACCGTGATCAGCTTGCTCCAGCCCACCAGAGCGCAGATAACTGCTGTCCCACGTGCCTGGGCAGCCATGGCACTGGATAACTGGTGTCCCACGTGCCTGAGAGCTGGCTGGCAGAGGACAGCTTTGTTATGCCATGCCTCCCCCAGCGCTGCCTGCTGCTGTGCTGGGCTGAGAGCAAGTACGACCGACCTGAGTGACCCCTGGAGAGACAAGCTCCAACGCTCTGCACTTGTCTCTTGACAGGGTACAGCACGGAGCATGGAGAAGGACACTGAGGAGAGCGACAACAACCAAAGTGACAACAGCACAGACCAGCGATCCCGCGCAGGGCCGGCACAGGAAGCAGCAACCTCTCCCTGCTGCATCTGCCTGGGTAACATCCGAAACCCAGCGTTCACAGACATCTGCATCCACTGCTTCTGCTTCTCGTGCATCCGGCAGTGGCTGAGGAGAACCAACCAGTGCCCACTGTGCAGGCAGCCCCTGGAGAAGGTGCTGCACTGGGTGCCCAGGGACAGTAACTACCACGAGTACACGGTGGGCTTGCCCACCCATTTACAGAGGAGGCCACACATGCAGCACAGTTACAACCTACGCAGCCGGACCATCAACAGCGGGGCTTCTGCTGGAAGCAGAGGGACTGCAGGCACAGACAGTACCCGGATACAGGAGGGGGAAGCTCTGGAGCCATCCAGCTCCTACAGTCCTCATGAGGCTCTCGTACCCAGCAGCACTTCAGAGCCAAGACCTCTGGGGCCATCCAGTTCTGCCAATCCCATGCCCAGCAGTGCTCAAGAGCCCAGACTGCTGAGGAGCAGGCGAGCACCCACCTGCATCTTCTGCTCTCCTTCCACCTCTCATGAGAAGGCGGTGTAGCTGCGCTCTCTCATCACCTGCTGCATTCAAGTCAAATAAACACCTCGATGCTCTTTAGACTGTGTTTTCCTTGCGCTAAGAGCACAACCCACTGAGGGAGTGCTTTCCAGTGCTTGCCGGGGCAGCGTGGGACAGCCAAAGCAGAGGATTCCTCATTTAACTCCCCTAAGGGCTGTGGCAGGCAACACAGCCCTCGTGTTCTCTCAGCCTATCACTTCCGAGCACCAGGGCATGGCAGCCCAGGAATCCTAAACAATGTCTCCTGGGAATCTGCTCTTCAGGGCTCACAGGGCCGGGATGCTGGTAAAGGCCACAAACAGAATACAGCATCGCTCCTGTTCTAGTTGTCTGGGTCCTCCAGCTGGCATCTAGTGCAAGGACCCGATTACTTTAGGGCAGATCAAACGTGAAAGCACAGCGTGAAGGGCAGTGTCCCGATGCCTTTCCGCAGCACTAACGGGCATGGGACATCAGCCAGCCCTTCAGGAAGCCTGATCCTGCTGTCTGGCCAAGCTGTCGGTGAAGAAACACTTCTGCCTCTTTGAGTAAGGAAACCTCTGAAGAGCGTTTGACGAAACAGCCTGCCTGTGACACGGCCAGGCCTCTAACGCTGCTAAGACAAGACTGCTGCCCAAGCCGTAACGTGTAAGGGTCTCACTTTACTTGGTGCTTTCAAACTCTAAGCAGTTTCATTTACGATGCTCAACCTCTGAGGGATAATAGGTTGGGAGGGTATCGCTGCAGACAGACAGCTCCTTCGTTCCAAGCTCCCAGTGATCCTGTGTTAGGTCGGATTCGCCCGTCATTGCTCCCGTGCAGTTTCTCAGCTGCAGGCCTTTGGTGAAGCAGAACTCAATCTGGCCAAGAGTTTGTGCTTTCTCACCCTAGAAAAGAGAGGGATGAGGGAGAAGTAAATCAATTCTGCAGCCATGCTGCTCTCTCTACACAACACAGCAGTGCCTACTGTGTACCTGCCACTGGAGCCACGCGAGGGATTCTCCCTGAGCAGCCTGTACCACATGCTGCCAGCAGCAAGCAGATGTGCAAGCGCGTTCCAGCAGCGTAACTCAGCACCAGCGCGGGCAATCTGCTGAACTAATGACTCTCAGCATGATGCGCCGTGGCACAGGGTACCTCAGCATTCCCCAAATCGCACTGTAACCGGCAGCCAAGCAGCCTCGTGACCAGCTCTGGCTACAGTCTGTGAACCACGGAATCCCAGACTGTTAAGAGATTGGATGGGACCTCGAGAGAGCATCCAGTCCAACCCCCCTGCCACAGCAGGATCCCCTAGATCCAAGGGCACAGGAACAGCCCAGGAGGGTTTGAAACGGCTCCAGAGAGGGAGACTCCACAACCCCCCTGGGCAGCCAAAAATCCCCCAAAGTGCAGGAGGAGGAAAGAAAGGGTTTGGAACCACTGAGAGGACTGACGCACGCAGACAAAAGCAACTGCCACGGGGTTCTGGCGGTGGTCTAGGGGCTTTGGTGGTTGTGGGTTTGGGAGTTGGTTGGGTTGGGTGGTTTTGCTGGTTGGGGGGTTTGCCCTGTTTGGTAACAACTCCGCAAGCCGTGGTAGATTTTACACGTCGAAGCCTCTCCCAAACACACCTCAGGCATTAGCAAAGCTGAAGGAGGGCAGGGATCTGGGGGGGTGGTTTACCTCTTCTGGAGGAAGGCACTGTATCTTGGGTGTCACGCCATAGAATCTTGTCAGAGCTCCCTTTATGGCCGACATCTGAAACGAGAACAAGCTGAGGTAAATCACCCCGTCATTAGCCCCTCTCCCAGCTGCTCCCACACTTGCAAAGTTCTATAAAGGACTGGAGGAGACTGGGGCTGTTCAGCCTAGAGAGAAGGGAAGGCTCTGGGGGGACCTTGCAGCAGCCTTTCAGTACCTGAAGGGGCTACAGGAAAGCTGGAGAGGGGTGTTTTACAAGGGACTCTGGTGACAGGACAAGGGCATGGGCTCAACCTAAATCAGGGGTGGATTTAGACTGGATCATACGAGGGGCTGAGGCCCTGGAACAGGTTGCCAGGGTGGTTGCGGCAGTGTCCAAGGCCAGGCTGGATGGGACTCTGGTCGGGTGAGAGGTGTCGCTGCCCATGGCAGGGAGGTTGGAACTAGATGGTGTCTGAGGTCCCTTCCAGCCTAAACCAGCCTGTGACTCTAATTTTAAACACATCATTTATTCCTGCCGTAACAACAAGCTGCCTCTTACCTGGTAATATGAACGGCCTGGCTTTATTCCAGCTTTCAGGAGACAACTGAAACAGAAACACAACACTTTTTCATGATGCCCTGTACACAAACAGGGCGTCACAGTCAGGAGGTCAGCAGACAATCCTGGTGAGCACTCAGCCAGTGCTACAGCAACAGAGAGTGAGGGAACTTGTCTTCAATCCTCTGCCAGGCCCAGGAAAGGTTCCCCTCTTCTGAGAGGCCACTGCCCACCCAATTCAGCAGTTCCCACCCAACTGTAACTGAAGCACACAAGCCTTAATCTACAGACCCCTGCAAGAATATGACAGGGGGGTGGAGAAAGAGATCTTCCTGTTGGGCACACACAACAGGAATGAGACTGTTGGGAGCCTGGTGCAGCAGGCACTGCCAGAACATTAGCAGCAATGCTACTGGATTTGGTTAGGCTGTTTCCAGACACACAGGAGCTTCTGCCCTCCAGTACTATCAACTTACAGAGACAATTAACAGCCAGCTGAGCCTTCTGGCAGTCCCCTGCAGCCAGAACACGCACAGACTGGACAAGCCACAACATTCCCACCAAGACTCTCTACCTGGAGCAGCCAGTGCTCTGGAACTGTGAAGATCAATCAGCTACTCGGATGGCACAAGAGTCCCGCACCAGGGCTGTTTGAGAGGACAGCAGAGGGCTGTCTGCAGCAGCTAACACAGCCCTTCAGGACATCCCCTCTCTCTGTCACCTTGCATCAGGATGATTCTGCCTGCAGCTTGTCATTTCCTCTGAGCAGAGCACTGTCTTTTCCAAAGACAACTGTCCAGGCTGCTGCGTGACTGAGGAGCTTAGGTGGGGTGGTTTGTGTGACTGTAAGATCACAGTACTACAGCTTTTGGTAGCAAGGTGTAGCCGACAGCTTCTCAGTTACTGCTGGCTCTCATTGAGTAAAACGATGCTGTGAAGAATGCTGCTGGCTTGCCAGGCTCTGCAGTGACCCAAGACATGCTTCTCCTTCTGAACTCACTCCTAGATTTATGTTCATACTCCTTTCTCCTCTGCCACCAGATCTTTTGACTTCTTGTTAAGGTTAGAAGCTTCTAGAAGCTGTCTAGAATAAGAGGCAGAGCAGCCAGCCCATTTACATACCTGTTAAGATCAACGTGCTCGTAGAGTTCCAAGGCTTTACTGAAGTATTTCTTCTGAGAATTGAGGATCTCAAGTGTGGCTGCACAAGTACCGTGCTTCTCCCACTCGTGTTTCCTGCAGGAAGGAAGCAAACCTTCAGCTCTGGAAGGCGTTCTTTGCTGCACAGCAGTCAGTGTACTTCACCAGAGCATTGCAGGGACTCCACGTGTGGAACACAACACTGCACTCAAAAAACAGCCACACCAAGAAGGATCTCCCCCACCGTTTCAAACACAGCGACACCTCCGTGTGTTACAGAATCATTTACCAGGAGATTCTCCACGGATCAGGAGCGGAGGGAGGGAGCCCAGCAAGTCTCTCATCATTGTGGGTAACATCAGACTAAGAAAAAACATCTCTTGGACAAAATGTTGTGTTAAAAATGTATGAATGAGTTGGCCTCAACGCTGGCAGCTGCAAGAGAGACTTCAAACGAACCTAAGAGCTGTGGAAGAGAAAGGAGATCACGGTCTAATGGCTGGGGTTCAGTCCTTCAGTCCTTCACTCCTTACCCCAGCGAGGGGACAGCACTCTTGCCTCCTTCACCACTCCTGGTGATGGTTTTGAGACTGGACATGGCAAGGAAAGGAGGAAAGAGAGGCACCAGCACTAGAGACTGCTTCAGGACTCAGGAGACTGACCTTTAGCTGGGTGAAACTGCACAAGCTACCAGATAAACTGCTGCCTCAGTTTCTCCTTCAGCCCATGGCCACTCTTTCCCAGGCTTGCTCCTATTCCACTATCAAATCCTCTGAGGAGCAAAGTGCAAAAGAAAGCCGTTCTTCAAACTCAGCTCACAACCCTATCAATTGTGAAGTCTCCTGCGAGGCTAAGCAGTGTGACTTCCAAGAGGACCACCCTCAGATTTTGTGAGGGGTGGTGTCTTTTACTTCCCCTTCTTTCTTTCCACGTGGTGGTGAGGCACTCGCCTGACACAGGTATGGATTCAGCACAAGTATGCAAAAAGGCACCTAACCACCACCTCCTGCCAGTGCCACAGTGCTCTCAGGCCTTGTGATGCCTTCACTCCACGACAGAGAAACACAGGGGCAATGATGTCACTTGAAAGCCTGCATCTGAATTGCCCATTCACAAAGCACAAAGCACAAACAGCAGCTGTTTCAGGCCGTTTCCAAAACCTGCAGCTGGAGCTGCCAATCCCAGGGCCCCTGTCCCCCTGCTGGAAAGATGTGAATTAATCTCACCATCACCTGGCATCATGCTGCTTGCCCGGTACTGCCAACCACACTGTCAGGAACTGAACCAGGTGCTGTTTGTTAGGCTCGAACTAAAGGAAAAGGGTGGTGTTCAGATGGCATCTGTTCATACCTGTTGGCTACCAAAACACCTCCACAAACAAGGGCTGGCATGAAGCTGTTTTTAGGAGCAGGTAGGTGTCAGGGCATGGGAGGTGCCAGGCTTACGACACATTTGTTCTTCTCCTAATTCCAGGAGCAGTTTAAGGTGGCACAGACTCACGTTACCATAGCAAGCAGCAGTCGTGATCTCCCCAGCACAGTGCCAGAGCAAAGGGGCGGAGGGAGGGAAGGTGAGAGCACCTCCACGGGCAGTCACTTGTGGAACAGGTTGAGGACCCAAAGGCCTGAGCAGGAAGAGTAAAGGAAAGGCCCTTGCCCTACAAAGCCTTTCCCTAATGACACAGGAAGGGAAGAGTCATCAAGTCCAACCTTATAGGCACTTGCAGCTGCTTTAAATGCTACAGCCTCTGGTCATGCACTCTGCTGCTTCTTTGATGTCACTACTTTCACAGGGGATCTGCAGGAACTAGCTGCATCCACACTCATTACCTGATGCAGCCTGAGGCTCAGCAAATGACCTTGGACGGCCTCTGACTGTCCTTTGGGATAAAGCCCTCAAACTGAACCTGGGCAAACTCAGCCAGCACCTACACTGCTGTTGGGTTCCAGTGTCTGGTTATTCAGGAGACAGAGATGCAGAGAAAAGGGAAGCAGTACTGCTGCCACAGGAGATCAACATCTCCTCCCTCCCTCTGTGAGCCAAGCAGCTTGATCTCTGAGTAAATTCCCAGACCTGAATTCAGTCTGTAGCAAAGTAAATGAGGGAATTCTGTAGAGGGGTGGCCAGGGTGATCCAGTGCATCCTACTCTTCCATGTCCTCCTCAAAGGAGGCCCAAAAGAAAAGGTCTCTTGATGTCAGCAACACAGCAAAGCCAGCGAGGGAAAGACATATAGAGGCTGCTCTTGCAGGCAGCCGTGACAGCTCAGGAGAGCTACTGCGGTGGGATTTAATGTGCCAACAGCAGCTGCTTCTCCTCCCCGTGGGCAAAGGGAGGAAATGATCTCTCTTCACCAAGTTTCATTTCTCCAAAAGCTCTGCTGCAGACCTCTCCCCAGCAGCCGCACTCTGCAGGAGCTCTCAGAGGAGAGCAGATCTGTTCTGTAAATCAGACAGCCTCCTGGGCAAACACCTCTCACACAGAGCTCCGAGGGACTCGTTCAGTAAACCCCCGCCAGGAGCCAGGGTACTCACCAGAACTGGGTGCTGTTCGGGGAGGAATGAAGCACGTCAGGCCAATCGTGTCTCATGTCCGACAACAGGTCCTAGAAACAGCACAATTAGAAAGGCACCCACAGTGCTGGGCAGCTTTTCCCTACACCATCTCTGCTCACGAATTCATTCTGCAGGTGACAGCCCTCACTGAAACGCCTACACACAGAGAAAGCTCTTTCCCCGATGCTCTGGAGGTGCTGCTGTTGGCAGTAACGGGCAGGTACAACCACCTGAATGTCTGACTCTACCGGCAGTGACCCTGCCTCCAAGGTTTTCCTCCTGCTCTCCCTGCAGCAGCCCTTCACTCATTCCGTTTTCACAGAAACCCAGAGCCCCCTGAGCTCAGCCAGCTCAGCACTCAACACTTAACATCACCCCATCGGCCACAGCAGGGCACTAAGGGCCACAGCCAGGCTGTCCTTCAACACCTCCCAGGGACTGCACCACTGCCCGGGGCAGTCCATTACCGCGTCTGTCAGCTCCAGGCTCCTATCCCCATGCCCTCGCTTGGATGAAACACAAAGATTTTCAATCAAAAAAATGAAGAATAAACAAAGGACTGATGTCTGGAGGAAAGCACATCAGAAAGGCACTCCGGGCTCCCGTCCCTGTGTTCTGCCTTGGCAGCAGAAAAGGGAAGAGATAAGAGGGCCTGCCTGCAGCTTTCATTCCACAGGTACTCTCTGCCTCTGTAGCCCTCACTGAAACGCTCTGCAGAGTCTCCTGTAATTTTTAAGGAGGATGCGGCTGCACAGGGCGAAGCACAAGGCTACACCATCACGTGGGAACAGCTGCTCACGATCACCGGCACTGCCACTTCAGGCAGCATCCGAAGCACCCTCTGAATCTGTGGAGCCCTCAGAAGAACAGACAGCAAGAGACCCTGCATAGGGGGCGGATTTGTCACGGGGCTTGGACAAAAGCCTTGCAGTCAGCTTTGCTCGGTCGTCCGGGTTTAAACGCATACCTTGATCTCAGCCACACTGAAATGCCAGGTCCTGTTGCACTCCTCACCTTTGTCAGGCCTAGGAAGACAGACAGAGAAGTGAAAAAGATGTCTCCTGAGGCACTGACGTAACTAACAGCACCTCACTCTGTACCAGGAGCCTGCATTCTAGACATGCAGTATCATCATCTGCTGCAGAGCACCTCCACGCAGGGGGACCTTGGAGTCCCCTGACATCCAGGGATGGCAATTCAACCCCCTCCCTGGGCAGCCTCTTCCAAGGCCTGATGACCTTCCCCACAGAGCAGCTTCTCCTACTGTCCAACCCAAACTTCCTCTACCTGCATTAACCCTTCAAAACTCCAAACCCAATCCACCTCCCCTAAACATCCTGGTACCCGACTTGACTTCTCCTCTCTAGGCTGAAGCAGAACCAGATGGTGGCCATACCACAGTCCATGGATTGTCCAGTACTCCGGAGGGTCTCGGCAGTCATTGGCACTCATCTGTGCAAAAGCAGAACAGAGTGCTGTTATATACACATGTGGGGAGTGCCCTGAGGAAAAGAGAGAAGCTCGTTCCCTGCATCTGAACAGGCAGCAGAAGAAGACAAAGGACAGGCTCTGGGGTAACAGAAAGTATCCCGATCCTCACACCAAGAGCTGAGCCCAGTCCGCATTTCCCGTGTGTCAGGAGGCAGCTCACTGTACTCTCACCCTTGGATCTTCTCAAGGTGTGCAGAGCCAGTAAGATAAAATCCCACCCAAATGAATATTAAACTGACACAGCACCTTCTTTAACAGTGCAGATCCATCCTTGAGAGAACTAACGACCTTTAAGGAGCATTTTTATTGTTGTATTAATGCGAAAAACACAAGGAAGAGATCAACTAGGTTGCTTATTCTAAGTAAGATGGTTTCAGTGTGTTGAGGGATAAAGGAACTGAGAGAAGAAATATTACACGCATTCCTTAAAGTGAAGAAAGCCTCCTGAAGTGCAGGAGAAGCAGCCAACACTAATCAGTGTTTTGAGCAGGGTCCTATTCCTGAACCACACCAAAACCCAACGATCACACAGCCCCCGGTACCACCCCTGCATTTCTCCTCCCGAGTAATTACAGCTCTTTCTAGTACACACTTCATCTTGCGATTGAGTAACAACCCCCTTCGACCTTCTTTCTCCATAATAACAGTTCCTCTTTTCAGCGCTGCATCCTGTCTTAACGACAGCACGCTGCCTTCTGCACCGTGCCAGAGCAGGAGCACAGGCAGGCTCGTAACCTTGCTGCCTGCCTTCCACGTGCCACAGGCCAGCAGCAGCAAAGCTGCACGCTGGGTGACACTTCTGCAGTCTGCACCCAGTTGCTTCCTCACCTCTCTTGCAATGGAACCCAGCGACAGCTTCCCCTCCTGCAAACAGCATTGTCAAACGCGCCGAGAACGCCTCAACAACGCTGCTCCTGGAGAGCTGGAAGTGCACAGCTTCTAGCCACAAACAGAGCACCTCCACAGCCAGCAGCCTTCCCGAGAGAGTGGTTGGGCACTGGACCAGGCTGCCCAGGGAGGTGGTGCAGTCCCCATCCCTGGAGGGGTTTAACAACCAAGTAGCCAGAGCCCTTGAGGCCATGGTCTGGGGGCTGGGGAAATGGTGTGATGAGGGCTGGATTTGGTAGTCTTGGAGGTCCTTTCCAGTCATGAGGATTCTGATTCTCTCTCATTGCCCCTGAAAACCAAACCAAGAGCTAACCAGCCTGCTGAGCCAAGGGACGGTGACAACAACAGGGAGCTCTGCTCCTTGTCCAACCTTTAACCAGAGCTCTCAGACAAAGTGTTTGCATTTGGAATCAGTTCTCTGCTGTCAGAGCATTTCACACGGCTCTCAGTGCTCCACTGCGCGGGGGCAGAAGGGTTTAGCACTACTTTGTTATCACGTTTCTCATTCTCAACAGAGGAGGAAGTGAACAGCCCACGTACATGCACTGGACTGTCCCCACCTCACAAGGAAACACCCAGAGAAGATTCTGCACAACGAGAAGGCTTCAATAGCATTCTCTTGTTATGTTTCTGAGACACAGACCTTCACAACCTCATAAAAAGGGAGGGGGAAAGCCCTTTTCCTTGCCCTTGGGTTGGTGCCATTTCGCCCTCACAGGATTTGTACCAAGTCGTGAGCAGGAGGTTTGAGTGTGACATGAACTTGCCACAGGAAGGCCGTGAAATGAGGCAACAGCAGGCTCTGCCAACTCCCTGTACGGTCAGCGGAGCAGAAGGAAGGCTCTGCAGAAGTACAGCAGAGATTCTGTTTCTTCCTGTGACTCAGTGATGGGAACCTGGTGAAAACAGGCACTTCATGTGATTTTCATTTCACTCCTTCTCCACTGCTCTGGAAAGCTTCTTCCACCTCTGTGCACGGAAAGGACCAGGGCCCAGCCAAACGTGAGAGAGCCTACGTTTTCTGATGCTTGATGTCTGTGGTTACTCAGTACCATTACCCTGGGAGGGGACAGAGGTCACTTGCCAACTCCCAACAGCATTACCCTGGAACGAAAGAGCAGGAGGCAGCACAAACACACAGTGGGGAAGATGCTTGGTAGGGTTTCTCGTGGGGTTGGTTTGTGGGGCGTTTGCGGAGGGACAGTGTTGTTTGCTCCTTTGGTTGGTTGTTTCATCCCTGTAATCAAGGATTTGCACTGATGACTCTGAATGCCCTCTCACGGCAGGCACTACAGACTCCTGAACAACATCATCTCTGCTTGGAGTCAGCACGACTGATGGCTGCTCACAGAAAACTGGGCCGAAATGGCCTCAACTCTGCCCTCATTTCCCCCCAAACCAGCAAACTTCCTCGTGTTAGTAAGTCTGAGCACACCTTCCACCCTCTAGTGTATTTTAACCTCAGCTGAATGAGATGAGGCCTCTGAGCAGTTCCAGCACAGGAAAACTGTTCTAATTATCAGAGGGCAGCAGGTATTTAACAGCAAAGGGGACCTAAGAAAGGGACCAGGCTCTTCTCAGCAGTGCCCAGAAGTAGGAGAGGGGGCAACGAGCGCAAACTGGAACACGGGGGTTGATCTGAACATAAGGGAAAGCTTTTTCATGGGTGAGGGTGACACAGCTCTGGCACAAGGTGCCCTGAGAAGCTGTGGAATCTCTCACCCTGGAGACAGTCAAAACCCCTCTGGGTATGTTCCTGTGGGATCTGCTCTGGGAGAACCTGCTCTGGCTTGAACCAGATGATCTCCAGAAGAGAGAGACACAGAAGAGATGGGTGCTTTTGACAGACATATGTTGAGAAGTAGGCGTCATCTTTGGCTCGTACCCCTCAAACACAGAAGTGCTCAGGCACACCTGCCGTAGCAGCTCTGCAGCTCTTTCCTGGCTGATTCCATATATAACAACTCCTTAAGATGCTGAAGCCAAAATTACAAAGCTCAAACCTGCTGTGCAGCACACAGCTCAAGTACTCACCTGCTGTCTGAGGCAGACCAGACAGGCGAGTCTCCCTACAAAGTCCGGGAAAAGCCTAGGGTTAAGCTCACCACTAAGGAGTCACCACAAGCAGTGCAGGCCTAGTGGACAGTACAGGCTACACCAGTCCTGCCTTGTTTACTCTGCAGCACAGGGCATGCAGCAGAACTTGCACAGGGTGAGCAGAAGCCTTCACAGAGACAGGATGGCAACGCTGGATGGGCTCTGTCTGGTCTGTTCTTAAACAGCTATTATCCAAGCCCACGTCGGTCAGCATAAATGAAGGAAGCACAGTCTCACCTTGCATACAGTCACTGGCCAGTGATGAGCGAGATACAGCTTCTTCCAGCTGTGAGGCCTGTTCTCACTGGAGAAAGACAGACAAAGCTGGTTTTCCTCAAGCATGTTTAAAACAGCAACACCTGCAGCATGATGTTTACTTGTGTAACACAGTGATTTTAGCTTCCATCACAGTACCTGACAGCTCCAAACCCAGCAGGACCAAACGACCAATTCACAGACACCGTAAGATTAGAAATGTGCTAACAGAATCCCAGCTCACACGGACACACTCCATTTAGAACCCTGCTAAGACCACCCACTGTTAAATAAACTCCACTCCTCGCATCCTAGCTCCACACTGCGAGAGTTCTGGAGTCCCCAGCGTAAGAGAGTGAAGTGCTGGGAACGCCTCTGAGAGGAAGACAGAGCTAAGCTGTCTATCTTAACAGGAGCCTTGTGCTCTGGGGTCCATTGCTGCCACTAATGGACTTTACCTGGGGGACTGTAAGTTTAACAGAGTTGGTTTGGATGGGTTTTGCTTTCATTATAGACTTTGTTGTTACATCTGGGTTTTCTTTCTGCATGCTTTTGGTCTGAGTTAGTCTGTTTTGCCTCTCTAGTCATGAGCTCTGTAATGAGTTACATAAACAGAGTCCAACAGTGAGCTGTGCTTTCTGCTTGTGGCTGTGCTCCCTGGGCTGGGTTACAGCCTTGTCAAAACACAGAGCTCCTGGAAGGGGTCCAGAGGAAGCCAACTCAAATGAGCAGAGGGCTGCAGCACCTCCCCTATGAGGACAGGCTGAGCAAGGTGGGGGTCAGCCTGCAGAGGAGGAGGCTCCCAGGGGACCTTTGAGCAGCTTCCCAGTCTCTGAAGGGGGCTACAAGAGAGCTGGGGGAGGGCTGTTGACACAGGGGGTAGCGAGAGGACAGGGGAAAAGGTTCCAGCTTTGAAGAGGGGAGACTGAGGTTGGCCATGAGGAACCAACTCTTTGCTGTGAGGGTGCTGAGAGGCTGGAACAGGGTGCCCAAGGCAGCTGTGGCTGCCCCATCGCTGGCACTGTTGAAGGCCAGGTTGGCTGGGGGGCTTGGGACTGGATGATCTTCGAGGTCCCTTCCACTAGCAGTGCGGAAATGGCAACCACACCATAGGGGTGATGCCAGGCTTTGCTCTAGGCTTACCCATTACCCCAATATTGTACTGCACCTCAAGTGTAAATGATTCACTTCATTAAATTGTGAGGGTCACGAATGACATCCGTTTCCCTCTTTTTCATGCTGACACACTAATAAACACAAAGGCTTCTTGGGCATGATCCCCACTCCTTCAGTTAATGTAGCTCCCCTGTTTCACCAGTCCCCTAAGGGAAGAATGACATCAAACCAGCTCAGAATACCCCAATGAAATTGGAACTCTGTCCACGCTTAAGGAAGAGCGGTCAGATTTCCTTTTGAAGCCTCACTTACCTTTGAGGGAATTTATCTAAAGCACAGCAACAGCAGAACACCACGGCAAACCAGACCAGGATCCAGCAGTGCAGCTGGGCAGGCTGCATCTTGTTGGTCCAATAGCTGTGGAAAGAAGAAACCTCTTGTCTTCCCAATGCACTAAACTGCAAGGGTTAAGATGCAGAAAACCACAACCAGCTCAGAAACAGCAGGTGATGCCAGCTCTAGAGCAGGCTTACAGCCACAGCGATAACATGAGGATGTCTTGCAGTGCTGTGCCTGGTTGCCTTGTCTGCATGCTGACTCACATAAACCAATGGCACCACAGGGGAGATCAGTTTCCTTTCAATCCCAACAGATGTGTAAATCTTCAGAGCAATCAGGGTTTATGCAATGGGTGATGCTGCTTGTGGTCAGCTCAAATGGCCCAAGAGATTCTTTCAAGAAGCTTTGAACTTCACCTTGAATATTCATGTTGGATTGATCTAGGCTGGCATCAGAAACTCCGTGGAAGTGAGGTAGGATGTCCAGGGATAAAAACTTTCTAAATGCTGCCTACTAAACTTAGACAGCTTGCTGCTAAACCCAGAGTGGAATCATGGAATCAACAGATGGTAGGGGTTGGAAGGGACCTCTGCAGATAACTAGCCCAACACCCCTGTAAAGCAGGTTCTCTTCTTGTTACAAACTTGGGCTATCTTCTATGAAACCCTGTGCAATCACCCTGCTACCTCACAAGGCCTAGAAATCAGGGGAGATGAACCCAAATCAGCTTAATTTTCACCTCAGCACAGGTCAGAACACCCCAGCTGCCTCCTGTGTCTGCCTACCACACCACACCATCTCAAACACCGCCTCCCAAGCAGCAGAACCAGAGGCAGGTGCATGTGTTTACATGCAGTTTTCAGCCCCCTCACCAAACCTACTTCCCAAACTGCTCATTTTGAAAGCCTTCAAACAAACTACCTGACAGGACACTGTATGAAAATCATGAGCTCCTTCTGAGCTACTCACTAGGCTAGTAATAGCCCTCCCTATCAAGGTTTTAAAATCAATCCTCTCTTAGAACTGCTAGTTAAAGCTGCTTTTGACACGGGGTTGCTAGTGATGGGACGGGGGAATGGTTTCAAGCTACAAACCAGCAGATTTAGGTTAGACCTGAGGAAGAACTCCCTCGCTGTGAAGGTGCTGAGGCCCTGAAACAGGTTGCCTAAGGAGGCTGTGGCTGCTCCACACCTGGAAGTGTCTAAGGCCACACTGGACGGGGCTCTGGGTAACCTGGTCTGGTGAGGTGTCCCTGCCCACAGCAGGGGGTTGGAACTAGATAATCTCTGACATGCCTTCCAGTATAATCCACTCTGATTCTGTGACACCAGCAAAGACCTTGTTGGTTCAGCCATTAAAGACACTTCAGGAAGGCCAGTGTAACTCTGATCCATCCTCTGCTTGTGCAAATGCCAAAGCGGAGCTGACAGGCTCCAGATGCCACCTCCCAGCTTACAAAACACATCGGTATTTCAAAACTGGTGATGGGTTTGGGCAACAACCGTAACAGCCAACCATCTAGATTTACCACAAGGGTTTGCTAAACCATGGAGAAGCTACAGCTTTAAGATACTCATCTACTTGGTATGTTAGTGCCTCTCCAATTTGTTGTGGATATATTATCAAGGTAAGTGGTTTGGTCTAACAGAAGATTCTATTGGGTAGATGTCATTTGACCACTGTCAATTTTATGATCTAGATCCTCAGGAAACGGCCTGAAGGATTTTCCCTCACTAGGCAAGATGAGCACAGAAAGCCCTCAACCAGATAATCCAGTGTGTGTGGCTTGCATGAAGCAGTGATACTGCAGAACTAGAAGCTAGCTAAAGCCACACACCTTGCATTAAAGAAACTGGTGTATTCATGCTCTGTATCCAACCCCCTCACATTTACTAGGACATGCATTTCCTATCACTTGAATCCTAATAACGTGTATGTATGGAAAAGAATCCTCTGGATTGGAAGGGACCTCAAAAGATCATCCAGTCCAACCCCCCTGCCACAGCAGGAGCCTCTAGATCCAGGGNAACTGAGAGGCCCAGAACTGGACACAATATTCCAGATGTGTACCTGCTGCCAGCACAGCAGACACTGCTTCTGGATGCTAGCTATCAGTCACCTGTATTCTACTCCTTAATCTGCTTTTAACCACTAGCTTGATTAATAAATAAATCTAACATCTCTATAAAATGTCCTAGTTTAGCTCAGGCATACAGATGCAGAGCACAGAGAGGGGGCTGCAGCAGAACACTCAAGCATGAACCACCTGCCAGAAGCACCAACAGTAACTATGCTCCTGGGTCTGGCAAGCTTTACCCCCGCACTCGCAGCTGGCTGCTCACCCCGAGCCCGAGGGCTGCCCTAGGAAAGCACAGAAAGGCTTTAAAGGCTTTTCAGTGGCAGTGCTCGCATCCTCTGACCCCGCAAGCTTTCCAGCTGAACCCGCTCGGTGCTCCTGCCACAGCTGAGAGCAGAACTCTGCAGGAGCGGGCGCTGCGCTCGCCCTCGGCCCTTCCACCGGCTTCCAGCGCAGTCTCGGCCGGGGTCACCCCTTCCTCCCTCAGCAGCGAGCTGCTCCTGCTTCCTGACGCCGGCAGGCGCTGCAGCACATACACAGCCACCGCCTGCTTTACAAGGGCGTCCGAGGCCGGAGACGCCGGAGCGGAGCGGAGCAGACAGCCCACCGGCGAGAGGAGGCCGCGCGGCGGCCGGCGGGCACAGAGCGCACGGCAGGGCTGCGGGCAGGCTCCCCGCGCCGCCACTCGCTGCCGGGTCTGCCTGACGCCGTTCGCCCAACGGGGCGTTTAGGTCGCCCCGGAAGGAACTCCGACACCGTCTGAGGCCTTACCAGTCCCGCATCCGCCACACAGGGTCGCACGCACCGCAGCCTCGCCCGGGCCG